>CM037643.1:6350996-6364897 GCA_015227895.2 Colaptes auratus
GGCAGGAGGTTGGACTTGATGATCTCGTTGGGTGCCTTCCCCACCCTGACATCCTGTGAGCCTGTGAATGGAGGCCCAATTGGCATTTTCTATACTGAAGCCAACTAGATAAATCTTTCTCTTTCCCCCCAGCTCCCTCTGCTCACCCACACACCTGAAGTGGTTTCTAAGCGTGCTGCTGCCAAGGCTAACGCAGGGCTCAGCGTTGCAGCGCCGCTGCCTGAATCATGCTGCAGCATTGCAGTTGTCATAGAGACACAGACTTCTCTTTCTTTTTCCTTTTTTTTTGTTTGAGACCAAAGGGACAGCTTTGATAATCTCCTCAGACCTGTTGTAAAACACATAGCTGCTTGCCAGTCAGTAAATAGCTTTGCCAAATTGGAGTGCAGCCTGGCTCTCCTTCTCCTGTGACACCGAAGCACATCTCACTGAAACACATCTCACAGAAGTTTGAGTGATGCTGGAAGAGCAAAGCCCAAAGGAGGCATTTACTTGATTAGTACTGGTGCTGTTGGCACTTTTTTTTGGGGGTGTTTTGCTTTCCTGCTGAGTGAAAGCCAGGTGCAAGCTTAGTCCCCTAGATCATGCTATGATTGTGATACTGGTGGCTTCCAAGAGTCACTACTAGAGGATGCTGTCGTAGAAGGTAAGTGGCACAGTAAGGTCAGAACTTCTATTTTGTAAGTATAGAGTTGTTAGGATTGGATGGGACCTCAAGGATCAGCCAGTTCCAAGCCTCCTGCCATGGGTAGGGACAACTCACACTACAGCAGGTTGCTCACAGCCACAGCCAGCCTGGCTGCAAACACCTCCAGGGATGAGGCTTCCACCACCTCCCTGGGCAGCCTGTGCCAGGCTCTCACCACCAGCTGAAGAATGCTTGGACAGTTGTGTACAGTCAGAAGTCTCTGGCAGATAAGTACTGGGGGATTTAGCTGTAACAGTCTGCTACTGCCCTGGTTGCTTGCCACCTCCTTCTGTCTGCTCCTTCATCACCTGAGAGGTGAGCCTGCATCTCACCCAAGCCAGTCCAGAGCCTGCCACAGCTGCTGCCAGGGAGTGTGGCCTTGTGCCAGGGCACTGGCCTGTGAAGTGCCACAGTGGTGGTAGCCCTTCTGCTACCTGCTACAGTAGAACCAACAGCAGGGAGGGGGGTTACCATTTTAAATTGTCAAGCTGACATGCATCAGAGCTCAAGGGAGAGTGCCAGGCAGTCTGAGTAACTTCCAGCCAAGTATTAAGTCTCCTCTGTCCCAGTATATGCAAATCTGTGAAAAATGGATTGTTACAGCTCCCAGCTCTGCTGCTGAAGCAGTTCCAGTTATAAAATCCCTGGATTTTACACACAGGAGTTTCCAGTGGCCGCTTCATCACTAGATACTGGAACAGGCACAAAGCCTCTGCTGCAGTCTCCCTGTCTGCTGCTGTAGAACTTGGAACAGGGTGAACTGTTTGATCAAAGCCATGAGAATGTGTGTGAATCATAGAATCAATAAGGTTGGAATAGACCTCAGAGATCATCAAGTCCAACTTGTCACCCAGCACCTCCTGACTAACTAAACCATGGCTCCAAGTGCCACATCCAAGCCTTTTCTGAACACCTCCAGGGATGGTGATTCCACCACCTCCCTGGGCAGCACATTCCAATGGCCAATCTCTCTCTGGGAAGAACTTTCTCCTCACCTCCAGCCTAAATGTCCCCTGGCGTGGCTAGAGACTGTGTCCTCTTGTTCTGGTGCCGGGTGCCTGGGGAGAAGAGACCAACCCCCACCTGGCTGCAACCTCCCTTCAGGGAGTTGTAGAGAGCAATAAGGTCTGCCCTGAGGCTCCTCTTCTCCAGGCTAAGCAACCCCAGCTCCCTCAGCCTCTCCTCACAGGGCTGTGCTCCAGACCCCTCCCCAGCTTTGTTGCCCTTCTCTGGACGTGTTCAAGAGTCTCAATGCCCTACTTAAACTGAGGAGCCCAGAAATGGATGCAGGACTCAAGGTGTGGCCTAATCAGTGCTGACTACAGGGCAGAATGACTTCCCTGCTCCTGGTGGCCACACTATTCCTGATGCAGGCCAGGATGCCATTGGCCTTCTTGGCCACCTGGGCACGCTGCTGGTTCATGTTCAGCTGCTGTCAACCAGTACCCCCAGGTCCCTTTCTGCCTGGCTGCTCTCCAGCCACTCTGACCCCAGCTGATGCTGTTAAGGGAGTGAGGTTTAGAGAAGGTCACTGTTACTCTTACTATAGAAAATGGTAGGTAGCAGAAGGAGGTCAGTGCCAACAGCAGTTAGAGAGCATCTCCTCAAGATAGCAATTACCTTTCAGTGATGGTTTCTATAAATGGTACTGCTCTAGAAGCTGGTGGCATGCTTTTTAAACCATGTAAGTGTACACAGTATAGAAAAGAACAAAACCACCTTGCAGTGCTTTGAAAGTGCTCTGGCATTGCAAATAGTGTCCAGCATCTGTCTGTCTAACCTTGAGAGATGCTGCTTGCTGTCACCAAGCAGTTCAAGGATTGCTTGGTGGTTACAGCAACCACTTTCCCTGGCCTTTTTATTTGAGGAACAGTCCTGCCCTGGAGTTTATTTAATCCCTGTCTCTCCCAAAATTGAGATGGGATAAGCCTTGCTTTCAAAGGGATGTTTTTCTGTAATCAAGAAAATGATAATGTGTTTTTTCATCCTAGCCCTGGGAAGATGTGTGCACTGCCCCACCAGAAAGCTGAATAGCTGAAGTGCAGTGAAGGAGCTGGAAATAGAGGTTGAGAGTGTGAATCTCATGTACTGGTTCTGTTGTAGAAGGAAACACCACATGCTTAAAGCATGTGGCATGAACAGAGAGGCAGTGATCATGGTTATTGCCTCTTGACTTGCCTGCTCTGCCTCCTGGTAGCTCTCAAGGGGATTAATGGGAGTTCAGGAAGAAGTTCTTCAGCATGAGGGTAGTGAGACTCTGCAACAGGCTGCCCAGGGAGGCTGTGGCTGCCTCTTCCCTGAGGGTGTACAAAGCCAAGCTAGATGTATTCTTGAGCAGCTGAGTCTAGCTGAGAGGTGTCCCTGCCCATGGCAGGGAGGTTGGAGTAGAAGATCTTGGCCATTGGAATGTGCTGCCCAGGGAGGTGCTGGAGTCACCATCACTGGAGGTGTTCAAGAGGGGGTTGGATGAGACACTTGAAGCCATGGTTCAGTTAATAAGATGGTGTTGGGAGATAGGTTGGATGTGATGATCTCAAAGGTCTTTTCCAACCTGGTCTGGTCTATTCTATCTCTGATGTCCCTTCCAACCTGAGCCATTCTGTGATTAGGTGCAGAGTACTCAGTACAACTGGCTTATTTCTACTCAAATGCCTAAGAAAAGTAGGCAGCCTGCTCTTCAGAACTCTGCTCTTCTAGGTAGGGTTGGTAACTGTCAAGTACTTCAGAGATGCAGGGGAAAGCTGTGGTGCATTGGAAGGCATATGTTAGATGGAGAACTGTCAATGGTGCCAGTGCTCCCGACAGATTTGCTACCTGTGGGCTTTTGGAAGCTGGTAACCACATCAGTGCCTTGAGAAAATCATTCTGTTGTTAGTAGAACTGACCTAAATACCCCTGAGGAGTGGTGCACTGAGACAGTTTTGCCCCGTTGGCAAAACTCTGAATCAAGGTTTTTGTTTGGTTTCTTTGCATCGGCTCACCAGGAATGAACTTATCAATAGCAGGAGCTTTGGAGATGTGAATTATTCATAACAAGTGCTCCAAAGGTCTGAAAAGCAATTTTCTCCTGGGGGTGTGTGACTGGCCACGTGGGTGACTTGGAATTCTCTCAGCCCGGATTGTGTTAGCATTTTAATCGCTTAGTCCAACGAATGCTGCTTTGGGTTCTTGGGGAGGTCTCAGTGGTGGTGCTAAGTCCATTCTCACTGAGCATTCATGCCTGCAGGGCTTAGTTTATGTGAGAGCTTGTGAATAAAGAAGTATGAGCCTGCCTGGCTTTGTCATCTGGGCTGCCAACTGATAGACATTCATAGAATCATAGAGTGTTTGTGTTGGAAGGGACTTCCAAAGGCCATCAAGTCCACCCCTCCCTCAGTAAGCAGTAACATCCTCACTAGATAAGGCTGCTCAGAGCCCTGTGGAACCTGCCCTTGGCTATCTCTGTGCTGCTGCTAGAGATGAATGCACTGAGGCGAAGTAATTCAGGTTCTGAAGTAATTAGGCACTGAAGATGGACAGTGCTTGGTTGCTCCCTCCTGGTCTGATCCTTGAGAAATACTCTTCATAGAATCACCCAAGTTGGAAAAGAGCCTCAGGATCTCCAGGTCCAACCCAGAACCCTACTCTGCAAGGGTCACCCCTAAACCATAGCCCCAAGCACCACATCCAAACCACCTTGAAACACACCCAGGCTTGGGGACTCTACCACCTCCCTGGGCAGCACTTTCCAATGCCTGACCACTCTGCTTGAAAAAATGCTTCCTACTGTCCAGTCTAAACCTACTCTGCTGCAGCTTGAGGCCATTCCCTCTTGTTCTATCAGTAATTACCTGTGAGAAGAGACCAGCAGCAGTCTCTCTGCAAGGTCCTTTCACTAGTTGTAGAGAGCAATGAGGTCTCCCCTCAGCCTCCTCTGTTTCACACTAACCATCCTAGCTCCTTCAGTTGCTCCTCATCAGTTTTATTCTCCAGGCCCTTCCCCAGCTTCCTTGCCCTCCTCTGCCCTGGCTCCATCACCTCCACATCTCTTGTATTGAGGTGCCCAAAACTGCATACTATACTCGAGGTGTGGCCTGAGCAGAGCTGAGTGCCACAGGACAATCTCCTCCCTGCCTCTGCTGGCCACAGCATTTCTAATCCCAGCCAGGAAGCCATTTGCTTTCTTGGCCACCTGGGCACACTGCTGGCTCCTATTCAGCTGCTTCTCCATTGGAACCACCCCCCCAGGTCCCTTTTTGCCAGCAGCTTTCCAGCCACACTGTAGCCTTGCTTGGGGTGGTTGTGGCCCAAGAGCAGGACCTGGCCTTTGGGCTTGTTGAAGCTCATCAGCAGTCTCTGTATTGCTTGTCTGGTCAAGTTTCATTAAAAAAGGAGTTAGAAGTGCTAGTAAAATTGGGAAGTGATTAACAAATCCTTCACAGATCTCATTAGAAGCTGAGAGAAAATTGGAATATGGAGGCCTGAGGCAGATGCAGTAAAAGATTTAGATACTTAGTTTTAAATATGGGCACATTAGCATGTGGAAACCATTACTTTTAAATTGGAAATTTATGATAATTTGGCTAATTCCCTTTCCTTTTTCTTTTTTTCTTTTCCACAAAAACAGTATGAGAGAGATCTTTGGCTCAAGGCAGACAAGACTTCAACTGCTGGGTCATGGCAGGCATATCAGTCACTGCAAATAGGGAACACTCCAGTTTTTAAGGACAGCTTTTGTATGGATGCAGGTTAGCAAATGCAACACACATTTCATAGAATCACAGAACTGTCAGGGTTGGAAGGGACCTCAAGGATCAGCCAGTTCCAACCCCCTGCCATGGGCAGGGACACCTCACACTACAGCAGCTTGCTCACAGCCACATCCAGCCTGGCTGCAAAACCTCCAGGCATGAGGCTTCCACCACCTCCCTGGGCAACCTGTGCCAGGCTTTCACCACCCTTATGGGGAAGAACTTCTTCCTAACATCCAATCTCAATCTACCCATTTCTAGTTTTGTTCCGTTCCCCCCAGTCCTATCACTCCCTGACACCCTCAAAAGTCCCTCCCCAGCTTTCTTGGAGCCCCCTTCAGATACTGGAAGGCTACAATTAGGTCTCCTCGGAGCCTTCTCTTCTCCAATCTGAACAGCTCCAACTCTCTCAGTCTGTCTTCACAGCAGAGCAGCTCCAGCCCTCTGCTCATCCTTGTGACCCTTCTCTGGACACATTCCAGCACCTCCAGATCCTTCCTGTGATAGGGGCTCTAGAACTGGCCACAGTGCTCCAGATGGGGTCTCTTCAGTAGAGGGGGAGAATCACCACCCTTGACCTGCTGGCTATGCTTCTCTTGGTGCAGCCCAGGATGTGATTTGCGTTCTGGGCTGAAGCCTTTCTCTTCTATCTCTGAGCAAGATTAGAGTGACATAAACATGAAACAACAAAAAGCACCTTAGGAAGATGTTAACAGACAAATAAAAAAGAACTTGAAGAGTTAAAGCTTTAAACAGCTAAGCACAGGCCGAGTGTGAGAAGCGCCCAACAACCTTTGTTGTACCTGGCAGTGACCAATTCTGCTTAAGTCTCACAGAATGGAGGCCAGGAAAAAAGTGCCAGCCTGTGAGCTTTCTCCTATGACAAGTGTCTTACTTGCAAAGGTCTAGAAATCTGGATGTGTGGAAGGTGTCCAGAGAAGGGTCATGAGGATGAGCAGAGGGCTGGAGCTGCTCTTCTGTGAGGACAGACTAAGGGAGTTGGGCTTGTTCAGCCTGGTGAAGAGAAGGCTCCCAGGAGACCTAATTGTGGCCTTCCAGTATCTGAAAGGGGCTCCAGGAAAGCTGGGGAGGGACTTTTGAGGGTGTCAGGGAGTGATAGGACTGGGGGGGATGGAGCAAAACTAGAAATGGGTAGATTGAGATTGGCTGTTAGGAAGAAGTTGTTCACCATGAGGGTGGTGAGAGCCTGGCACAGGTTGCCCAGGGAGGTGGTGGAAGCCTCATCCCTGGAGGTGTTTGCAGCCAGGCTGGATGTGGCTGTGAGCAACCTGCTGTAATGTGAGGTGTCCCTGCCCATGGCAGGGGGTTGAAACTGGCTGAGCCTTGAGGTCCCTTCCAACCCTGACCAATCTATGATTCTAAATACAAAAGAGTCACTGAAAGGCTCCAATTTAAGTTTAAAATACTAGCCTATAGCTCTCTCTGATACCAGGCAGCCAGATTTCACTGCAAGGAGATTTTTGACCGCACAGCTATAAAACCTATGAAAATAAATTGCACAATATAAATCCCAAAGAGAACTATGACTGTGCCAGGGCAAACAAGCCACTGCAAGAAAGTAATGCCTGTGAGTTGGAACAGAAATTTACTGCCCAAAGTAATTCAGTTTGACAGCGTGAGTATGTTGCAAGCCAAAAAGAAGCAGAGAGGAGACTAAGCTGATGGAGCAGGTCCAGAGGAGGGCCATGAAAATGATCAGGGGGTTGGAACACTTCTGCTACAAAGGCTGAGGAAGCTAGGGGTGTTCAGCCTAGGCAAGAGAAAGCTCTGGAGAGACCTCTTAGCAGCCTGCCAGTACCTGAAGGGGGCTACAAGAAGGATGGAGAGAGACTGTTTACAAAGGCCTGCGGTGACAGGACAAGGGGCAATGGCTTCAAACTAGAGAAGAGCAGATTTAGGTTGAATTTAGGAACAAATTCTGCACCATGAGGGTAATAGAACAATGGAACAAGTTGCCCAGGGAGGTGGTTGAGGCCCAATCCCTGGAGGTGTTCAAGGTGAGGCTGGGGAGGGCACTGGGCAACCTGATCTAGTTTAGGATGTCCCTGCTGACTGCAGGGGGGCTTGGACTGGCTGAGCTTTGGAGGTCCCTTCCAACCCAGACTGTTCCATGATTCCATGCTCAGCATAAAGGAAGGTCCAAGAGGGAAGACAAGTCACACAACTCTCTTCTCAGTCAGAAAATCTCTAACTTTATTGTTTTCCTCTGTTCTCTCATCTTGACCAAACAGCAAGCACCCCTCATTTGTTCCAGACAGGTAGCTGAATGTGAAACCTAATAGCTCCAGTCAGCAAAGCTGGCAGTGTAATTAGGGCTTGATACACATGTGGTAAGGAAACTCAAGTGCATCTGAAGAAGTCAGGCTGCTGCAGTTAATCCTCCATGTGTGCTGACTAATTTCGTGGCAGAACAGAGAGGAGAATGAACATCTTGCACTGGGACCTGAAATGAGAGGATCTTTGCCAAAATGGTTGATCTCACTGGCAGTGTAAAGGGTGAGCTAAGAAAGTAGGTTGGCTTTTTGCACAAGCCTGACTTAGGAGGAATGCTGACTGGATATTTTTTTTTTGGTAGAGAAAACTAATTGGTGATCATGCCCTGGCAGTGGATTTAACAGGATAAATCAGAGAAGAAATGGAAGTTTTCATTGCATGTGGCCCAAGACTTGGCTCTGTGACAGTGGCTCAGTTTTAAAGCATGTATCACTCCAAAGAGATTTATGATCTCAAGACTGCACCTTGAATACATTGTGCTCAGTTTTGGGCCCCACACTACAAGAAGGACATTTTGGTGCTGGAGTGGGTCCAAAGAAGGGAAACAAAGTTGGCAAAGGCTCTGCAGAAGAGCTGCTATGAGGAGAGTCTGAAGGAACTGGGGTTGGAGAAAAGGAGGCTGAGGGGAGACCTTATTGCTCTCTACGACTACCTGGTAGGAGGCTGGAATAAAGTAGGGGTTGGTCTTTTCTCCCTAGTAGCAAGTGACAGGAAGAGAGGAAATGGTTTTAAGTTGTGACAGGAGAGGTTTAGGTTGGACATTAGGAACAACTTCTTAACCGAAAGGGTTCTCAAAGACTGGAATAGGCTCCCCAGGGAGGTGGTTGAATCATCATCCCTGGAGGTATTGGTTGAATCATCATCCCTGAAGGTATTTAAAAGATATGTAGATGTGGTGCT
This sequence comes from Colaptes auratus, assembly GCA_015227895.2. Lineage (NCBI taxonomy): Eukaryota > Metazoa > Chordata > Aves > Piciformes > Picidae > Colaptes > Colaptes auratus. The sequence goes on from CM037643.1 coordinate 6,359,610, forward strand.
GAGGGACATGGTTTAGCACCAGATGTGGCAGTACTAGGTTAATGGCTGGACTCAATGACCTTAGGGGTCTTTCCTAGCCTAAACAATGCAATAATTTCTAGGTACAAGAGGTTATTAATTCTTATAACCTTTGGAATGAGCATAAATGAGTGACAGCAGGGAAACAAACTTGATAGTAAGGAGTTTCAGTTAAGCCAGTACAGCTTTATTTAAGTTCCTGTGCCTAATTTTCCTTTGTGACTTGTTGTGGAGTTAGTTAGTTAGTCATTTGAATCAGAAAATGTCTGGGGGACAGTGGGCAGAGAAAGATCTTTGGGTCATCTGTACTACTGCAAGCACTGCCTCATGATACTCCTTGCATACTACAGCAAGTACTGCCCCATGATACTCTTGCATAACCTGATCAATGTGTGTCTTAAAATACTTGTCAGCAGTAAGGCAAATTATTAAATAAGGGTTTTTTTTCAACCTAGTTTTCCTGATAGTTGGCTCTCTGATTTGCAGGGTGAGCTCATTTATGTCTGGTGTGTTTGGGACCTTTCCATGAGCCTCTTTGCCTCTGGGGTGATATTCTTGTGTAGCTTATAGAACACTTCTCCCTAAGGTTGTGTTCTCCCTTTCTGGACAAGCAGCACACCTGCTGTCAGTGCTGCTTCTGATGGGGGAAACAGGATTCTCTGCCCTGTGTTAGGCAGTGGTATGCCCTTTCTCAGTTGCAGTAGCACTTTTAATTACACCCTCCTTCCCTGGAACCTAAAATCCATTCTTATCTGCTAGCCTTTGTGAATCGTTGTTGTTGGCTGGTATTGAAGTGAGGTAAGGTGTCAACTAGCTGATAGCGACTCAACTAGATTGGAAAGTGTTCACTTAAGCCACCTTGGTTAGCATCTACAAGAAAGCTGTAAGTTCTGGCAGGGGAATGGTGATGTGTCTAGTTGGAGTGGACTGGGAGAGACCTTAAACCAACACAATATGGGTTAGGAGAGAGATGTGTACACATGTGGGCAACCCCATGCAGTGCTACAGGCTGGGGGCAGAGTGACTGGAGAGCAGCCAGGCAGAAAGGGTTGACAGCAGCTGAACATGAACAAGCAGTGTGCCCAGATGGCCAAGAAGACCAATGGCATCCTGGCCTGCATCAGGAACAGTGTGGCCAGCAGGAGCAGGGAGGTCATTCTGCCCTGGTTAGGCCACACCTTGATTCCTGTGTCTAGTTCTGGGCCCCTCAGTGTAGTAAGGATGTTGAGATGATGGAAGGTGTCCAGAGAAGGGCAATGAGGCTGGGAAGGGGTTTGGAGCACAGCCCTGTGATGAGAGGCTGAGGGAGCTGGGGTTGCTTAGCCTGGAGAAGAGGAGGCTCAGGGGAGACCTTGCTCTCTACAACTACCTGAAGGGAGGCTGTAGCCAGGTGGGGGTTGGTCTCTTCTCCCAGGCAACCAGCACCAGAACAAGAGGACACAGTCTCAAGCTGTGCCAGTGGAAGTTTAGGCTGGATGTTGGGAAGAAATTCTTCCCAGCAAGAGAGATTGGCCATTGGAATGTGCTGCCCAGGGAGGTGGTGGAGTCACCATCCCTGGAGGTGTTTAAGAGGAGGCTGGATGAGGCACTTGGTGCCATGCTTTAGTTGCTTAAATGGTGTTGGGTGATAGGTTGGACTTGATGATCTCAAAGGTCTTTTCCCACCTGGTTACTTCTGTATTCTCTTCTGTGTGACTGTTTTACCTGAGTTTGTCCTTTTCACCCAGTTCTGCAGCTGGGCTTGCACAAAACGGAACAGGTTAGCAAGCCCTGGAGCAAGCAGCTCTGTTATACTTAGCTCATCTAGTTTCTCCTGACTGCCTACACTGCTGAGTCATATGGAGATTTTGTCTGAGTGGGTCACATCTTGGAAAAGAAAACTGGGTTTGTGCTGATGAGATTTTTTTTTCCTAAAAGATCTGTGAACTAAACCCAATATTGATAACTGTGAACTGGTTGAGGGTGGCTATTTTGTATTTGGAAGGGGGAGGGAGGGATACATTCACTTTGCCTTTCAGTGGTGTAATTGTCACAGCCCCAAGCAACGCTGCAGGCTTGGGGCAGTGTGGCTGGGAAGCTGCTGGCAGAAAGGGACCCGGGGGTTCTAATGGACAAGCAGCTGAACAGGAACCAACAGTGTGCCCAGGTGACCAAGAAAGCCAAAGGCATCCTGGCTGGGATTAGAAATGCTGCGTCCAGCAGGAGCAGGGAGGTGATTGTCCCCTGGGACTCAGCTCTGGGGAGGCCACACCTCGAGTTTTGGGCACCTCAACCCAAGAGAGATGTGGAGGTGCTGGAGCCAGTGCAGAGGAGGGCTAGGAAGATAGAAAGGGCCTAGAGAATAAATCTGATGAAGAGCAACTGAAGGAGCTGGGATGGTTAGTGTGAAACAGAGGAGGCTGAGGGAAGACCTCATTGCTCTCTACAGCTAGGTGAAAGGATCACAGTATCACAGTATTGCTAAGGTTGGAAGAGACCTCAAAGATCATCGAGTCCAACCTGTCTCCACAAACCCCATGACTAGACCATGGCACCAAGTGAAAGGACATTGCTCCCCAGAGAGAACACTCCTGGAGAGGCTGCTGCTGGTCTCTTCTCCCAGGTAATTAGTGACAGAACAAGAGGGAATGGCCTCAGGCTGTGACTGGGTAGGTGGAGACTGGACATTAGGAAACATTTTTGCTTCAGAAAGAAGCAAGCAGTTTGTTTTGCCCCCAGCAGAGCAAGATGCAAAAGGAATATGCAATTTAGAGGGAATTATTTACACTCTGGCTTTAGCCCCTTTCTGAGTGTTTCAGAACCTGTCTGAAAGACCACAGGGGCCTCAAGGGAACAGCACAATGCTGCTTGCTATTATTTTGCCTCCTCATGCAGGCTGCAGATGCTTCATTACAAGGAGCTATCACAAGGTGTTTAGATTCCATCCTGGCTACCCCAGTGGTTTCACAGAATGAGTTCTTTTCCCTGAATGGACACCTTATTGTTGTATTGAAGGAAGGTGTTGGGAACCTATCCAGGAGAGGGATGTGAAAATATGCCTGGATTTTCAATCTATTGCAGACTCTCCCAGCTTAATGCATTCTTCCTGGATCTAACTGAAGGCTCCTTTGGCAGGAGAAATATTTGCACACACATTTTACTCCTTGTTACATTCACACAAAAGAAGTGCATGCCTGGCCTAGTGGGAAGAGCTATGATAAGGTTCTTTTTCCCCCCTTTGATCTTTTAACTCCTCTTGCTATGGTCAGGGCTGTCTCTTTGAGCATGCTAATAACTTCTCAGTTTGCCAAATAATACCTTGCTGATACAATTTCCTGCAGGTGGCTGAGTGAGGCAGAAGATTGAGTTATTTCCCAAGTGAAGGAAAACTCACAGACAGTGCTGTGCAGTATTCACTCAGCTCTACTTATAATCTTGGGGGCATTCAGGCCTTTGAATTTATTTTTTCCTTCCTTTTTTCCCCTTTTTTTTTCAGGCAATGCTTTGATAGAATGGAATAGAATTAACCAGGCTGAAAAAGACCTTTGAGATCATCAAGTCCAACCTATCACCCAACACCATCTAATCAACTAAACCATGGCACCAAGCACCCCATCCAGGCTCCTCTTAAACACCTCCAGTGATGGTGACTCCACCACCTCCCTGGGCAGCACATTCCAATGGCTGAAGGATCCCCTTCACCCCTAGAGCATGGCAGGAAATTGGCATCTAAGGGAGGCCTATTCCTGTCCTAGGGCATTTGCCCACCTCTAGATCAAGCAAACTGGAGACATGTTTTGCTCTCCAAAAGCTCAGTGGTCCCCAGGGCATCAATCACAGCTTCACAGTGCTGGAGCACACAAAAGCAGAACACAGAATATAGAATTAACCAGGTTGGAAAAGACCTCAGAGATAATCAAGTCCAACCTATCACCCAACACCATCTAATCAACTAAACCATGGCACCAAGTGCCCCATCCAGGCTCCTCTTAAACACACTCCAGGAATGGTGACTCCACCACCTCCCTGGGCAGCACATTCCAATGGCCAATCTCTCTTGCTGGGAAGAATTTCTTCCTAACATCCAGCCTGAACCTCCCCTGGCACAGCTTGAGACTGTGTCCTCTTGTTCTGGTTCTGGTTGCCTAGGAGAAGAGACCAACCCCCACCTGGCTCCAACCTCCCTTCAGGTAGTTGTAGAGAGCAAGAAGGTCTCCCCTGAGCCTTCTCTTCTCCAGGCTAAGCAACCCCAGCTCCCTCAGCCTCTCCTCACAGGGCTGTGCTCCAGACCCCTCCCCAGCTTTGTTGCCCTTCTCTGGACACATTCAAGTGTCTCAATGTCCTTCTTAAATTGAGGGGCCCAGAACTGGACACAGTGCTCAAGGTGTGGCCTAACCAGTGCAGTGTACAGGGGCAGAATGACCTCCCTGCTCCTGCTGGCCACACTGTTCCTGACGCAGGCCAGGATGCCTTTGGCCTTCTTGCCCCCCCTGGGCACACTGCCTGACATTTTGCCATCAAGTTATAATATAAAAAAAAAAAAAAAAAAAGATGAATTGGGAATAGAATGAAACAGCTCTCAGCTTAAAGCTGATAAATACAGAAATTTCCACTGGGATTGATGAAACATTTCCAAATGAAGCAGGCGCTCCACCACTAACTCAATCTCCAGCTTAGAGAGAGGAGCCCTACAAAACATCCTGGAAAATAAGCTTTGTGGTTTTACTGTTCATAAGCAGGAGAGTTGAAATGATAGGGGGGCAAAATACTCGTGAGGGGGGAAAGCTGCTCCTTTTAATCTTCAGAGCGCAGCACTCTGAACCAGCTGGACAGCTCCCCAGTTCAAGAGGGACAGGGATCTGCCGGAGGGGCTCCAGCAGAGGGCTACCAGGATGATCAGGGGATGGAGCACTGCCTGATGAGGAGAGGCTGAGGCACCTGGGGCTTTTTAGTCTGGAGAAGAGAAGACTGGGAGGGGATTTAATAAATATTTCTAAATATTTGAGGGCTGGGGGTCAGGAGGGAGGGACAGGCTCTGCTCACTTGCTCCCTGGGATAGGACAAGGAGCAATGGATGTAAGCTGCAGCACAGGAGGTTCCACCTCAACTCAAGGGGGAACTTCTTCACTGTAAGGGTCACAGAGCACTGGAACAGGCTGCCCAGAGAGGCTGTGGAGTCTCCTTCTCTGGAGACTTTCAAGGCCTGTCTGGATGTGCTCCTCTGTGACCTGAGCTAGATCCTGCTCTGGCAGCGGGGGGTGGACTCAACCTCTCTGGATCCCTTCCAACCC
>CM037643.1:6365397-6401766 GCA_015227895.2 Colaptes auratus
ACTGGCATGTTCATCTTCAACTTTTAGAAAGTGTCTAGCTCCTAACTTTAATTGGTCTGACTCCTGCCTCTCTCCAACAGCTTCGTCTAACAGCCTACCCTCTTCTAACACATTACCTACAGCAAGGCTGCAGAGGGGCTTCTCTTAAGGGTGTCCAGCAATAGGACAAGGGGGAATAGTTTGAAGCTGAGAGAGCAGGGTTAGATGGATCTTAGGAAGAAATTCTTCAGTAGGAGGGTGGTGAGACTCTGGAATAGGCTGCCCAGGGAGGCTGTGGCTGCCTCCTCCATGGTGGAGTTCAAGGCCAGGCTGGATGAGGCCTTGAGCAGATGAGCCTAGTTGAGAGGTGTCCCGGCCCATAGTGGGGAGGTTGGAGGAGATGATCTCTGAGGTCCCTTCCAACCTGAGCCACTCCATGATTACTGACTTATGTAATACAATACATATTCCCCACATTATTATTTGTAGCCAAGTCATCCCACAAAATCAAATCACACTAAAATGCTGAAGGTCTTTCCTCTCTTACTCAAAGCCTTCCCGCAGTCTCAGTCAGTTCCTTTCCTGTGCTATTTCAGCCTCCTTTCTTTTAAATACACTAGAACTGAATATTCAATAATTATATCAAATACTACATAGAAAAATTAAACCAGTTCAGTACTTTGCACTTCCTTTCATTGAGACACCTCAAGATTCCCTTCTACCACTGTTGGTTTACATTTCCACAGCTTTTGGCACCTCTTTTAATTGTTGCTTTTTATATAGTCCCTTCCTTCCTGCCAATATAAAAAAGGTGCTCTATGTGTATACTTACACTGACTGCATCAGAAACCATTTTCATAGAACCACTGAGAGGTTGGAAGGGACCTCAGAGATCATCTGCTCCAACCTCCCTCCATGGGCAGGGACACCTCTCGACTAGACTCATCCAACCTGGCCTTCAACACCCCAGGGAAAAGAAAAGAGCCATCCACAACCTCCCTGGGAAACCTATTTCAGAGTCTCACCACCCTGTGCTGAAGACCTTCTTCAAACTAACCCTGGCAGAACTGATAACCACCTTCACAAATGACCTCTCCAATAGTATTTCTTATTTATCCCAAAGAATTTTATATATGCTGTATAGACAACAAAGAGCAACTTCAGAATCTTATTAGTAAAAGACCAGGTAGTCAGGTAAACTTGATGCTATCACCATGAAACTGGGCAACTCTCCTCTTTGAAAAGGGCACCATTTCACTGGTTCCAGTGGCTTTCAAATTTGTGATGTGGAGATGTTTTCATTCTGCATGATTTACAGATTCTAAACTGTCTGTTTAACCAACAGTCAACAGTGTGGCAGGGGACACATAGTCCTGGTTTGTTGTCAGAGGATTTATCCAGTCCGGGGTAGGGCCAAGGTTTGCAGCACAAGTGAACCCCAGAGCTTATTATATTACCTTGCTACCTGCATTCCAGTTAAGAGATTTAACTCCAAACTGGCTGTGTCTACAGGAAAAGCCCTCCTCAGCTCATCTGAATCCAATCTCTGTCATTCTGGCCCAGCAATACCCTCCCCATAGCTTTAGCAGATGAGTAGATAATGGGCCAAGGGAGTGGCATTCACAGCAGTAGGCATTTCAACCACCCTGAGCAGAGCTTCCAACCCTAGAGCTCTTCTCTGATTTCTAGCCATGTACCCTTCACCATTTGCATGCCCCTCTTGTTTCAGACTTTCTGTGCTTTCTTATCAAATCCTCCTGAAAACCTGACTCTTTTTGGATGTCTGTAGGCCAACAGACACATTATGTTTAAGTTGTGGGCTTGCCTGGTACACTCACACACAATGTTTACCTAAGTAGGTGTGTATAAAGAAAGGTTTCCTTTTCCTGAGCCTCTGATCTGATAATGGCTTTAGTTGAAGATGATTCCATCAGTGACACCATAAAAAGTGTTTAGTTCCATTTTTGTGTTCTTTTGATCTAGTTCTTAATAATATTTTTCCTAATTTCAAAACTAGGACTCAAGTGTTCCCAATTCACTTCTGCACACCATCACTTGTGCAAGCAGCATTTGCAAACAGAGGCCTTCTGCTAGCTAGCCATCCATGAGCTACAGGGTCTTAGATTCAACAGGGAATGGCTTAAGTTGGAAGGGACCTTAACGATCATCTATTTCAACCTCTCCACCTCCTCCTAAGATCCAGTCTAATTCTGCTCTCCCTCAGCTTCAAACCATCCCCCTTGTGCTGTCTCTAGACACCCTGATAGAAAGTCCTTTGCAGCCTTCCTGTAGGATCCTTTCAGGTATCGGAAGGCAGCTCCAAGGTCCCCCAGAGCCCACTCCTCTTCAGGCTGAACAACCTCAGCTCCCTCAGTCTATTCTCCTAGCAGAGGTGCTCCAGCCCTTGAGTCATCTTGTGGCCTCCTCTGGACTCACTCCACTTGCTCTGCACATTTGCAACTTAAAAATATTTTTTTTTTTTTACACCAGAAATGTCCAAGTTAAAAAAAAAAAAGAAAAAGAAAAAGGAATCCTTTTACTTCAGGATCTGGATAACCAACAGAATTTAGCATTTACCTAACCTGTTGTATCTGCTGCCTGCTGTATTTTCCAAGTGCTGCATCATTACATTGGAAAACAAACAAATGCATCTGTTCCTGAAAGTCTTGTCAAAGTATTATTTCAAAGAAACATCAACAGGAAACAGTTGGCAGAGTTAATGAAGGGTCTTTTTTTGTTGCTGCAATTTCCTTTGGGACTTGACAGAACTTACAAATACTAAGAGGTCATGTTTCCAGTAATGGCTACAGAACAGTTTCAACAGAAGTCAATAAAACATAATCTAGGTGGTAAAAGTATTTGCAGAAGCCTGTCTATTTTTGACTAATCCCTTTGAAAAGTCGTCAGAGTCACAGAATGGCTCAGGTTGGAAGGGACTTAGAGATTATCCACTCCAATCTCTCAACTACACTCAGCTGCTCAAGGCCTCATCCAGCCTGGCCTTGAACTGCCCCAGGGAGGAGGCATCCACAACCTTCCTGGGCAGCCTGTTCCAGAGTCTCACCACCCTCATACTGACAATCATCTTCCTCAGCTCCAGTCTAACGATGCTCTCCCTCAGCTTCAAACCATTCCCCTTGTTCTGTCTCCAGACACCCTGATGAAAAGTCCCTCTGCAGCCTTCCTGTAGGATCCCTTCAGATATTGGAAGGCAGATCTAAGGTGTGTGTCCCCAGTTTTTATTCAGGCTGAACACCCCAGCTCCCTCAGCCTATCCTGACAACAGAAGTGCTCCAGCCCTTGGATCACCTTTTGGCCTCCTCTGGACTCTCTCCAACAGCTCTGTGTCCTTTTTTCTGCTGGGGACACCAGAACTGGATGCAGTATTGCAGGTGGGGTCTCACATGCACAGGCACATTCTTTTCAGGGATCACACATAGGATAAATCAGCCCTTTGAGAAAAAGAGAAAAGAGAGGAGAAAGAGGAGAGGAGAGAGAAGAGGAGGGAAAAGAGAGAGGAGAAGAGGAGAGGAAAAGAGAGGAGAAGAGGAGAGGAAAAGAGGAGAGGAGAAGAGAGGAGAAGGGAGAGGAAAGAAAAGAGAAGAGGAGAGGAGAGGAAAAGAGAGGAGAAGGAGAGGAAAGAGAGGAGAAGAGGAGAGGAAAGAGGGAGAAGAGGAGAGGAAAAGAGAGGAGAAGAGAGAGGAGAGGAAAAGAGAGGAGAAGAGGAGAGGAAAAGAGAGGAGAAGAGGAGAGGAAAAGAGAGGAGAAGAGGAGAGGAAAAGAGAGAGAAGAGGAGAGGGAGAGGAAAAAGAGAGAGAGAGGAGAGGAAAAGAGAGGAGAAGAGGAGAGGAAAAGAGAGGAGAAGAGGAGAGGAAAAGGGAGGAGAAAGAGGAGAGGAAAAGAGAGGAGAAGAGGAGAGGAAAAGGGAGGAGAGAGGAGAGGAAAAGAGAGGAGAAGAAGAGGAGAGGAAAAGAGAGGAGAAGAGAGGAGAGGAAAAGAGAGGAGAAGAGGAGAGGAAAGAGAGGAAAAGCGAAGAAAGAAAAGAAGAGAGGAGAGAGGAAAAGAGAGACGGGGGAAAAAATGGACTCACCAAAGGTTCAGCCATTACAACTTCAATTTTCTTTTCAGCTTGAACAGCAAACTCAGCAAAGAGGCTTTTGATGACATACTCGCCAGGTTGACATCTGGATCAATAGTAATGTTAGACATGATGATGCCTCTCTTTTCCCAGGTGGAAACAACACTTGGAGAAAACTCTGCGTTTATTTACTCTGCTGGGTGGCGTGGAGGCTACAGTGGGGGAAAAAAAACAACAAGAAAAATAAAGAGCTATAAAGCTGAGCTTATAAACACAGTGCCTATGATTTCTTTACTTTCCCACCCATCACACGGATGTATTCACACAGTAAACTGTGTAAATCAGGAGGAGGAAATAAGTTGCTGTAACATTCAACAAGGTTGTGTTTTTAATTAGGTGGGAAATGCTACTCTAAGTCACACAAAGGTTTACAATGGAACTAATTTCTGTCACTGATTAAATGCAAAAGTGCCTTATGGTGAGTGAACCACCCCCTTCTGAATACAGCGCTGCATGATCATGGTAAAGCCTGAAGTGTTTAATGCATCACAGAATCATAGAATCAACCAGCTTGGGAAAGCCCTCAGAGATCATCAAGTCCAACCTATTACCTAATACCTAACACCTCCTGACAACTAACCCACAGCTTCAAGTGCCACTTTGCATTCCATTGTAGGTCATAGTTTCGCTTGTAAACACAGCTTCCATTTGCTTCCAACTGAGTTAGCCTGGCAAAGTTCATGTTGTAATTCAACCTACCACAGACACATTCAGGTGGTCAATGCCACAGAGCGCAGATTGGCCACTTATCCAGAGCAAAGTGCAGAGCTGAAGCCAATAACATGCTGGAGTAAGTGCAAAGCTGGCCCAACTCACAGATTTTATTACAGCAGTGCAGAATTGCAAAAAACTCCTTCAGTTCCAGTAAAAATTACAGAATGCCACCTTGGAAGGGACCCCAATGATCATCTGTTCCAACCTTTCTAGTTGAAATGAGCTGTCCCAGCACCCTGTCGAGCTAAGATTTAAACTGTCCAATGTGAGGGAATCCTCTCTTTCCCTGGGAGATGATTCCAATCTCTAACTGTCCTCATGATGAAAATTTTTCTGGACTCCAATGGTAATTTCCCCAGCAGTAACTTGTCCCCATCTCCCATTCTCTTTTCCATGGGACTCCTCATAAAAAGGTGGTCTCCACCTCTGGTAGCTACCTTTATGTACTGCTCCATGGAAATAAGGTCTGCCCTGAGCTTTGTCTTCTGAAGGCTGAACAAATCCAGCTCTCCCAGCCTTTCCCCACATGGTTCAACTTCAAGGGTAATCTCTGTACTGTGAGAGGCATCTGCATGATTCAACTTTCATGAACTGCCCACAAAGTTTCTACTTGGGTGTCCAAATATCTTCAAGGGAAATCCATTCTTGGCCCCTCGTGACGCTTTCAGTCAGCAAGCTGACTTTCCTAATGTGAACACAAATCCCTTCTAGACAGGTCAGGCTGATCTTCTCCACTCTCTAGTAAAAAATCTGAAAGACTTGTTCCTTTTCAGTAATATGAATGAATTGACCAGTATATATATACATACATACATATATATACTTGGATATATTAGTCTTGTTACAGGTAAGTGCTTTCATCTTTACACTGAAGTAGTTTCATACTAAGTTGACATATATTATCCACCTTTAATTTATTTTTCTCCCCAAACACTCAAAATCAATGGCAGAACTCACTCCTGCAGGAGTTTAACAGGCACAGGACAATTAAATAATTACAGTTCTCATCTTGCACAACATAAATCAAAAGAACTAATCACATCAGTCTGTTGTACTGTATTACATATCACTGTTTGTTCAGGCAAGCTCCCCTTAAGGCTTGCTGCAGCTGAAGTGTGAGGAGATGCACTTGGCCAATTTGATGAACTTGCAAAGCTTCTGTGTGTTTTGAACTTGTGCAATTCCTGTTAGCTAAATATTATCTACAACTTTTACTCAAACTGTTTTTTCCCCTGTTGAACTCATTCATGAAAATACTGGTTGCCATGGAGACCAAACCTTTGGTACTCTGCATCTTCCAAGACAGAACTCAACCATTCACAATTTCTTCCACTAGTTCAGAAAGTACATTTTATGTTGTGTCCAGATCTGGTGTCCCCAGCATAAGAAGCACACAGAGCTGTTGAAGGGAGTCCAGGAGGCCCACAAAGATGACCCAAGAGTTGGAGCACCTCTGCTATGAGGATGGGCTGAGGGAGCTGAGGGTGTTCAGCCTGAAGAGGAGGGGATCTGAGGGGACCTTAGGGCTGCCTTCCAATACCTGAAGGGATCCTACAGGAAGGCTGCAGAAGGACTTTCCATCAGGGTGTCCTAAGCAACAGAACAGGGGAGAATGGTTTGAAGCTGAGGGAGAATAGATTTACACTGGATCTTAGGAAGAAGTTCTTTAGTACAAGGGTGCTGAGACTCAGGGAGGTTGTGGATTCCTCCTCCCTAGGGGTGTCAAAGACCAGGCTGGATGAGGCCTTGAGCAGCTGAGTCTAGTGAGAGGTATTCCCGCCCATGGAGGGGAGGTTGAGTAGATGATTGCTAAGGTCCCTTTCAACCTAAGCCATTCTGTGATTTTACATAACACAGACTTCCTTAACTTCCATTTAAAGTAAGCATTTACCAAACCTACTGGTGAAGTGAGCAATTCAGCAGGACTGGAAAAAAGAATGGTCACAACTACCTTAACCTCTAATGAAAAAGGAGAAAGGTTTTCAGCACTACATCATGAGATGTGTTTCTCCTCTAAGCATTTTTGTACAGGCTTGCTCTTTAGTTGGAGCTAGGCATATTTTTTCCTGTGCATAAACCCCAGTATGCAGTCTTGGAGCCTGGAAGGACTTGCCAAGGTCACAGTTTCCCAGCAACCAGATGCGACACCAGAATGGCATGCAGGCACACCACACGCCAGAAAGCACTTCTGAACATCCTCTAGCACTTTGATCTAGCCCTTTGATCTGGATAACAGAGGTCCTAAAAGACACAGAGGAGCACGTGCCACACAGTGCAGGCAAAGGCACATCAAAGAATGCCATCTGAAGGGAGCCTACAGGAAAGCTGGGGAGGGACTTTTGAGGGTGTCAGGGAGTGATAGGACTGCGGGGAATGGAACAAAACTAGAAATTGGCAGATTGGATTGGATGTTAGGAAGAAGTTGTTTCCCCATGAGGGTGGTGAGAGACTGGCACAGGTTGCCCAGGGAGGTGGTGGCAGCCTCATCCCTGGAGGTTTTGAAGGCCAGGCTGGATGTGGCTGATGTGGCTCTGGGCAACCTGCTGTAGTGTGAGGTGTCCGTGCCCATGGCAGTGGGTCTAGAACTGGATGAGCCTGGAGGTCCTTTCCAACCCTAACAATTCTATGATTCTGTGTTCCAGATCCCTATGGTGGAAGTTCACCAGATGAAAGTACAAAAAGCCATTAAGAGTGCATGCTGCAAACAAACAATGACAACCCCAAACCCCTGATTTCAATGCAAAATTCCTTCTTATTTCAGTACCTGAGGATTGGCTTGTCCCTTAGTATGAAAGCATAGATGTACCAGAGGCTTTATAAACCATTTGATGCCTTTACAATGTCTACATTCTCCAGCATCCATACTCCTGGCACACTGAAGCCTGGATGCTTCCAAAGGCAGCCCAGGAAATTAGAGAGATGAATTATGTGTCAAGAAAAAAAAAAAAGTATAGAGGTTTGAGGATCCTCTCTTCTTGAGTGGAGAGGTGAAAAAGGAGGAATATACCTGCCCAGCCACAGCAGGTAACAAACAGGAACACCAAGTCTGAGACTGACCAAAAATAGAAAAGTGCTGCCACACAGAGATTTTCACAACTCTCCTTTCATCTCTATAGCAGGTGAACAAAATACAAAAGTACCTAATGCCTCCTAGCAGACCCCACACAGCTGCTTGCATCCTAAACAGAAGAGTTTCTAAGAAAGCTAAAGCTTTGCTCCATGCAACAGACAAACTGGACTCTTATTTTAAACAAGATATTGAAGCTGATAAACTGGAAATAAATGAGAGTTAAAAATCTCCTTTTGAAAATCATTACCTGTGCCTGGGCAGAAGAAATCTAGCAAAGCAGCTGCTTGGGCTCCTTCTAGGCTTACCTACTGGAGTATGCCACAACCCTACATATCAGGACTGGGGACTCAAGGAAAGATGCCACAGCTGGTCCAGTCCACCCTCCTGAACAATGAGAAGCTGGTATCAACCACCTCCTGTCTCTCTGCAGGGAAGCTAAGAGGGACTAATGTGCTCCTTAAGCCAGAACTTTGCATTAGTAAACCAATCCTCAGAAAGAGATGATCTTTGTGTATGTATTAACTTGCAAGGCTGCAAAACAGCTTCTCTCATTAAGGATGAAAGCCAAAGGCTGTTTAGACTGACCTAGACCCAGGTGTACTCTAGGGAAAGCTTCCCCTAAGTTCATGCAATGACAAAGGAAATCAACTCAAAATGGACAAACAGGACAAAAAGCCTAACAAGAAAAAAAGAAGCAACTGGACTGCAATGAGTCTAGCTCCCAGGAGTGCTTGCAGAAATTTCAGTGTAAGGCAGAGGGCATGACTATGAAGCCAGGAAAATGTGGTACCAGAGAGCAGCCTTACATCATCTTGCAATGCCACGGACCCAACTTCTTGCCAGGAGTTTGACACATCCCCTTTCAGATGGAATTACCATGAGGCTAGTGGACCACTGGAACAGGTTGCCCAGTTGGGGCCCATCCCTGAAGATATTCAAGGTGAGGCTCAACAGGGCTCTGAGCAACTTGATCTAGTGGAGGATGCCCCGTGCTGACTGCAGAGGGGGTTGGAGTAGATGACCATGTGGTGGTGTTAGGTCATAGGCTGGACTTGATGATCTCAGGTCTATTCCAGCATCAGTAATTCTGTAATTCAATTCTGACCTTTGAAGGTCCCTTCCAACCCAGACCACTCTGTGATTCTATAATACTGACAAAGGATGCACACACAGAGATCACAGAATTAACCAGGTTGGAAAAGACCTTCGAGATCATCAAGTCCAATCCATCACCAAACACCATCTAATCAACTACACCATGGCAACAAGTGCCTCATCCAGTCTTATTTTAAACAGTGATAACGACTCCACCACCTCCCCGGGCAGCACATTCCAGTGGCCAATCTCTCTTTCTGTGAAGAATTGCTTCCTAACACTCCCTTGCAGTCAGCTCCCCCCCTCCCTCTACCACTCTCCTGTGCCTGCAAACACAAGTGTGCAGCTCTGTCATGAAGTGGAAGAGCAGCAGATGTATCCCTTGTTTCCCCAGGTTAATTTGGCCACAAGCAGCTCCCAGCTCGCTCACCGCATGAGTGCACAGGCGCTAGCACCAGCACCAAGAGGAGAGTCAATGTGGGGGGCAGCCCCTTCCCTCTGCCAGCAGCAAAGCAGACTGCAGGTTATGGAACGTGTCCAGAGAAGGGCAACAAGGCTGGCGAGGAGTTTGGAGCACAGCCCTGTGAGGAGAGGCTGAGGGAGCTGGGCTTGCTTAGCCTGGAGAAGAGGAGGCTCAGGGCAGACCTTATTGCTCTGTATAACTAATGGTCTAGTCATGAGGTCTGTGGTGACAGGTTGGACTTGATGATCTTTGAGGTCTCTTCCAACCTTGGTGATACTGTGATACTGTAACTACCTGAAGGGAGGTTGTAGCCAGGTGGGGGTTGGTCACTTCTCCCAGGCAACCAGCACCAGAACAAGAGGACACAGTCTCAAGCTGCGCCAGGGGAGGTTTAGGTTGGCTGTTAGGAAGAAATTCTTCCCAGAAAGAGAGATTGGCCATTGGAATGTGCTGCCCAGGGAGGTGGTGGAGTCACCATCACTGGGGGTGTTTAAGAGGATACTGGATGAGGCACTTGGTGCCATGGTTTAGTTGCTAAGATGGTGTTGGGCAGTAGGTTGGACTTGATGATCTCGAAGGTCTTTTCCAACCTGGTTAATTCAATTCAAAAAATATTAAGCTCTGTGTTCACGTGCACAAACTGCCTCCCCTCCTCCCCCAAAAGCAAGGGGAAAATGTCAAACTGAAGCCATTCTCAGTGCTGCCACGAGAGGATTACAAGTATCTGGGTTTTGCTGAAATGCCAGCGGATTCAAAAGGCAGAATAAAGGACTAGGATTTGCTTGCCTCTGTGAACTTGCTGAGGATTCTAATTCAGGGCAGCATTAAAGGCTCACAGTAACAACTCTTGCCTTGCATATGACAATGGTTATGGTTTTATCTGCCATGTAAAACTAGTAAGGTGGTTAGGCACATACAGAAAGGAAAAAAAGCAGGGAAGAGGAAAAAATGGAAGGAGCTTGGCTGTGTTTAATATGAAAATATACAAAGAAAACCAGTATTTATTAACAGATTTCTCAACTAGGCCAAACAACATTATTATCTAGTAATTGTTATGTTCAGTGGGATTCATCACTCATGAACATGCCATCAGTACCACTGTAGGAAGGGTCTACATGGATTTTAAATAGCATGCTTAATGGGGGAAAAACCACCAACCAACAAATCTCACTACAGGACAGGATTAAATAATTTGCCTCTTTCTTGCCACGAAAGCACAAAGCATCTCTGCTCTCAGCTGCCAGAGAAATTTTAAGTTCCAAACACTTGTTTGGAAGCTTCTAAACATGGACTGTTCTCCAGAACTTCAGACAAAATCTGGAACCAAAACCCATACAGAATCACAGAAAAGTACCACTCACAACAGTGTCAAAACCAAAACTAAACAAAAAATGAGTTTCATAGACTGCTGGAGAAGGCTGAACATTATTTGCTTCAAACAACACCCTGTTTGTTTGCTCCCATGCAAGCTGGCCCTACGTGGGAAATCTGGGAGCCAGTGCCATAGGAAATCTCTGTTAAACAGCATTGTTTGGTTGCTAGGGACACACCAAATTGTTTGCATAGTTTCAAGGAACAGTAAAACAATACAGGGGATAATTAGACAGAGAACATACTCCTAGGTCAAAAGGCAACACACCTGATGTGTGCTAAATGAGAAACAAAGTCGGTTCGTGTTGAACAAGCGTCCAGAGCTAGGAAAGGTTACTTAACACCCAGGCTGCTATTAAAGAGTGTTGGGTTTGTCATCCTGCTTCTTTCTGTAGAGCCCAAACACATCAAATAGAATCACAGAATCAGAGAACCAGTAAGTGGAAAGACCTCAGAGATCATCAAGTCCAACCTACGCTTGAGGACGCAAGTGGAGATTAGTCAGGATTCAAACACACAAAGCAGGTACCAAAAGGTACCAAATGGAGCCCAGCCTGTGACAGTCTAGAGTGCATTTTACTTCATGACTAACGGAAAAAGGGACAATTTTAGCTTCATGTACTTTTTTGGATGCTACTTCACACTTGGCCAAGTGCTGACACCTCAGACACACTTTAAATAGTACTTTCTAAGTTTTTACGTTTCTCCTTTAACTGAAATTCACTTTCAGCTGCTACTCTCCTCAGGAAAATTCCTATTAGGTATTTCCCTCCTTGAGATACCTGAAAATACATCTAGAGTTATTTTATGCTTTTAAAATGAGGTATGCCACTATAAAATAAAGATACTCAACACACTTTTCAGAGGGCCTCCACAGTTTGCATCAAGCAGCTCATACTCTGGTTGCTATTTTAAGTTCATTGCTAAGGGATTAAGGAATTTTACACAGCTCAGATTCAATATTCACCTGTATGATCACATGTATTTTACCTTCCCTGTGGTATCAGTTGCATGCTGACTAACAGAGCAAAGATTGAAGATGTTATCTATGTGGTTACTTAAAGTTACTTATTACTATTATTATATTATTACTTAAAGGATTGTATTTCAGTACCTTGGTCACCTGTTCTAATAAACCCCTACACCATTTCATCCTACCTCAGAGAAGCCATATTAATCACATGGAAATGTATCTGCAACAACTGTGCTTCATAGCATCAATCTTCAGTTATTTTCCAAAGTAATCATTCTTTTCCCTAATAAGGACGTCAGTGCTCATATGCCATGGCAGGGGGGTTGGAACTAGATGATCCTGGAGGTCTCTTCCAACCCTAACAATTCTGTGATTGTATGATTCTTTGATAATGGATGACAACCTAGCCAGTGTCATCCCAACAATCAGGAATAGAACCAAAAAGTTAAATCTAGGTTTTCTATGTCACAGACCAGCAGACAATTTCTGCCTGTAATTATTTCACAACTCTGCAGGAATAGAATAGAATAGAATAGAATAGAATAGAATAGAATAGAATAGAATAGAATAGAATAGAATAGAATAGACCAAGTTGGAAACGACCTTAGAGATCATCGAATCCAACCCATCACCCAACACCATCTAATCAACTAAACCATGGCACCAAGTGCTTCATGCAGGCTCTTCTTAAACACCTCCAGTGATGGTGACTCCACCACCTCCCTGGGCAGCACATTCCAATGGCCAGTCTCACTTTCTGGGAAGAGCTTCTTCCTAACATCTAGTCTGAACTCCCCTGGCACAGCTTGAGACTGTGTCCTCTTGTTCTGGTGCTGCTTGCCGGAGAAGAGACCAACCCCCACCTTGGCTACAACCTCCCTTCAGGGAGTTGGAGAGAGCAAGAAGGTCTCCCCTCAGCCTCCTCTTCTCCAGGCTAAGCAACCCCAGCTCCCTCAGCCTCTCCTCACAGGGCTGTGCTCCACACCCCTCCCCAGCTTTGTTGCCCTTCTCTGGACACCTTCCAGCATCTCAACATCTTTCCTAAACTGAGGGGCCCAGAACTGGACACAGGACTCAAGGAGTGGCCTAACCAGGGCTGAGTACAGGGGCAGTTGCTGTAAACCATCAGGTTTCTGTTGTTTTGAAGTCTCCATATGCTAATCACTGACATAAACTTCATGACCTGAATAAATGGTGAATATCATACAAACCTAAGATGGCTTAGGTTGGAAGGGACCTCAAAGATCATCTGCTCCAACCTCCCCACCATGGGCAGGGACACCTCTCAACCGGATTCAGCTGCTCAAGGCCTCATCCAAACCTGGCCTTGAACACATCCCAGGGAGGAGGCAGCCACAAACTCCCTGGGCAACCTATTCCAGAGTCTCACCTCCCTCGTACTGAAGAAATTCTTCCTAAGATCCAGTGTAAACCTACTCTCTCCCTCAGCTTCAAACCATTCCCCCCTTGTCCTATTGCTGGACTGCCAGATGAAAAGTCCCTCTGCAGCCTTCCTGTAGGATCCCTTCAGGTATTGGAAGGCAGCTCCAAAGTCCCCCCAGTCTTCTCTTCTCCAGGCTGAACACCTCCAGCTCCCTCAGCCCATCCTCACAGGAGAGGTGCTCCAGCCCTTGGATCATCTTTGTGGCCTCCTCTGGACTCTCTCCAACAGCTGTGTCTTTCTTACAATGTCCTTCTTATGGTATCTTTATGAAGACAACAGTGTTTAAGATACACTGCTCTAAGAACAGATGCACATTCCAAACCTTAGTCTCCAGTCTAAAGGCAAATGAAGAGAAGAACCATCCTTTACCTAAACCTCTTGGATTTGCTTTTCAGAGCAGCAATGAGAGGATGCAGCTGCAGCTCAGTTAAGCAGCAGGTTTACCTGGGTTGCTGAAGCTTGTGACAGCACAGCAGACCAGCCTGATCTACTTCCAAACTATATACCACTAAAGCATGGAGCCTGTCTGTGGCTTGGATTGATGACTGCCTCTGTAGCCCTGGCTGTACTGGATCCCAGCTGATCTCACACACAGTCAGCACTGCTGTGCACGTGGCTCTGGCTGGCTCCTTGACTCACCAGCATCACTCAAGTGCTGGAGTCAGCAGCCTCTCTCTGCAGGGATGGTAGAGATTGCTGCATTACACTGCACTGATCCAGAGGTCTCTATTTCTTACACTCACACTCATTAACCAGCAAAATTTCATTTTAAACAGTCCTAGCAGACTGAAATGAAAGAGAAGAAATTGCTAACCTGAAAAGTATCCTTAGGTGTTTCTCTTAACCACTTCCACTTCTAGCTAAATGCTATTCCCATTCTTACAGTGATGTACAATATTGTCCAAAAATGGTCTTGGAAGGACTAAGATAATGAGTTTCTGCTAGATGCAATTTTTGAGGCACCTAATAAAAGTATTATTCTTGATACTGGCATGAAAACCTGAATGAAGGGAGAGGCATAGCAGCCTCCTGACTGCACAGTCATGGCACTTTACAAGGAAACATAAATAGTGTGAATAAAATTCACAGTGGAATTACAGATTCATAGAATGGCTTAGGTTGGAAGGGACTTCAGAGATCATCTACTCCAACCTCCCCACTATGGGTGGGGACACCTCTCAAACTAGACTCAGTTGCTCAAGGCCTCATCCAACCTGGCCTTGAACATCCCCAGGGAGGAGGCAGCCACAAACTCCCTGGGCAACCTATTCCTCCAATTCGTCCTATTGCTAGACACCCTTAGGAAAAGTCCCTCTGCAGCCTTCTTGTAGGATACTTTCAGGTACTGGAAGGCTCTAAGGTCCTCCCCAGAGCCCTCTCCTCTTCAGGCTGAACACCCCCAGCTCCCTCAGCCTATCCTCCTAGTAGAGTTGTTGCAGCCCTTGGATCATCTTTGTGGCCTCCTCTGGGTATTTGCTTTATGTTACACACACCTACTGATCGGTAACATCACCAGTATAAACACAGTGGTTGAAACTGAAATCAGTCCAAATTCATTGGAATATACATGACCAGGGAAACAACAACAAAATATTTTTTCTATACTTCTCATGTGTTATTGTGGATACACAGCTCCTGAGGAACAAACATCCTCTTACTTTCAATACAGACTACAGGACTAATCACCTCTCCTATGAGGACAGACTGAAAGAGTTGGGGCTGTTCAGTCTGGAGAAGAGAAGGCTCAGAGGTGACCTCATTGTGGCCTTCCAGTATCTGAAGGGGGCCTACAGGAAGGCTGGGGAGGGACTTCTCAGGACATCAGGTAGTGATAGGACTAGGGGGAATGGAATGAAGCTGGAGGTAGGGAGATTCAGGCTGGACGTGAGGAGGAAGTTCTTCACCATGAGAGTGGTGAAGCCCTGGAATGGGTTGTGCAGGGAGGTAGTTGAGGCCCCGTCCCTGGAGGTGTTTAAGCCCAGGCTGGATGAGGCTTTGGCCAACCTGATCTAGAGCGGGGTGTCCCTGCCCATGGCAGGGGGGTTGGAACTAGATGATCCTTGTGGTCCCTTCCAACCCTGACTGATACTCTGATACTAATGCCTCCAGCGACACGAGGGACAGCACTCTCTCTTTTTCCCCTGTGTTGGCAGTGCAGAGTGCATTATCCCTGGGAAATGTTTCACACGTAGCAAGGCTCCATATATCAAACCACACTACATGAACAGAAAGAAGAAGAACTATTACCTCATTAACAAACCACATGAACTGAAAAACCCAGACTGCAAATTCTTACTCTCTTTCACTGCTTTTTTTGGTGAATTTGATGAAAAGAACTAAGCAACCAGCAGCAGGAGCTGGTACTTTGGTTGTGCAGTTGTGAAAGATCCCATTAATAAGATGAATGGATTTACCCACCTGTGAAGCAGACACAGGCTCAGAACTGGTTTAGTTGAGTGTAATGTTTGTACAGCCAAGTCCAACCTTTCAGTGAGAGGAAGCTGTATGTGTATTGACAACTTCCCCTCCCTGCCTCAACTGGAACTTAGATTTTACTTCTGCAGCAGAAACACTTCCCTACTGCCATTCAGACTAAGGAGCTTCATAGATGTTATGGTTATATTTTAGACAAGCTCTGGAACAAAGAAACAGGAATGAATACTGCACCAATAAAAAGAAGATAAACTTACATCAACAAAATGGCCAAAATGTGAGGGATGCCCTGGGAGGCAAAACAAATAGTAAAATCACTAAGTTGCATTTAAAACCAGTTTTGCAGATTTAGATGTAAAAACAAATCCTTAACAACCTAACAGCTAAGGGCATGAATGGAAAATGCTGGCTGAAATCACTGCAAGCATGGGCTAAAAGTAAACTCATGACATGAGAGCCACTTTACAGAGCCTTCTATGGTAGGCCTTGCATGGAGGTTATAATCACACAGGAAAAAAATAAAATACAACAAAATAAAGAAATTAAGAAATAATTGTGACAGCACAAGACGCCAAAAGCCCAAACCATGCACACTGGAAAACAATGTGATTAGGCACAGAAACTGGAGGGGGAAGAGGAAATCAGTTTGAACTCAATTGTCTCAAGTCCTGTCCAGTCATTCCTGATTATGGCCTGACACCAGGAAATCCTGACCACTAAAATGTCAGACCATTAAAATGCAGTTTATGTAAGTCCTTTTCTGGAGCAACTGCCAGCACAGAAAACCTCTTCGGAGAAACCATTTTAATTAAGAATACTCTTCTGGAATTCACAGAAAACTTCACCTAGACATAAAATTTATTTAATAGCATACTCCCAAATGCTAATGTATTTAACAGGCTTGCTTCACTGTCAGAAAGCTCTTCTCATGCAAGATCAGCTTAAAAGAACGTAAAGGATCAATTTATTTCATCTGTCCGTAATCCAGAGCACAATCCATCACACAGGGAAGCAGGACAATGGCAAGAATGCAAAGGTTCAGGGCTGTAAGTTAAATTCTTAATGGTAATTTTCCTACTGTCCTCAAGTTTTACACAACTGTAGCTTTCAATTCAGTTGAAAGCTGTAGCTACAAGAAAGCAAGTTAAGAGTTCCCACATGAATTACTTTCTCTAGCACGATGTTGAGCTTCTCTAGCATTTCAAGTCATACCTTCAGTGATGATGCAACCCACAGAAGCAATTCTATTCCAGTATGATTAAACTGAAGAAGAAGGGGGAGGGGGGGAAGCTTACACTACTGATTTTAAGGAGCAAGAGCTGATGCTTATTTTGTATTTTAATTTTTTAACTAATCATTATTTAAAATTATTGCTGCAACAGGAGCAAAGATGGCAGCTCCCTTTGGAACGTGGAGAGCATGGATAGAATAGCATAACTTTGGCTCGTTGTGTTAGTTCACAGGATCACAGGATGTCAGGGGTCAGAAGGGACACAAAGAGATCATCAAATCCAGCCCCCCCTGCCAGAGCAGGACCAAGCAATCCAGCTCAGGTCACAGAGGAACACATCCATTGCTCCTTGTCCTATCACAGGGCACAAGTGAGCAGCGCCTGTCCCCTCCCTCCTGACCCCCAGCCCTCAGATATTTAGAAACATTTATTAAATCCCCTCTCAGTCTTCTCCAGTCTAAAAAGTCCCAGGTCCCTCAGCCTCTCCTCACCCAGGCAGTGCTCCAGTGCCCTAATCATCCTTGCAGCCCTCCACTGGACCCTCTCCAGCAGATCCCTGTCCCTCTTAAACTGGGGAGCCCAAAACTGAACGCAGTACTCAAGATGCAGTCTCACCTCCTGCCCTTATGAAAGTGTCAAGCAAGCCACCACAAAGCCTGAGCTAGTGGTATTCCCTGGCTTTCAAGGGGACCTATAAGCTCAGCCTCATCACCACAGCAGTCACAGCTATCATGCTTTTAGATACTACCATGCATTCATATAAAAGCCAAGAGGCCCTAACCTGTGAAAGCACCATACATCTTTCCTTCAGTTCTAACTCCTGGAATCAGGAGGACAACTGGAAGGAGCTCAGCTCAGATGTCTTACTCGTCTGGCATCAATTCCAATGATTCGTGCCATCGATTTTATCTCTAAACACAAACAATTACACAATTACAGCTTCCTCTGACGCTGGAAAAGCTCAAAATGCTGACACCATCCTGTGGCTCTCTGCCTGGCTGCAGCATTGACCCTAACCCTGTCAATGATGACCCCAAACTACACTACCCATTTGAGCCTAGCAGGTATGTACAATCCTATCACCTGGATCAATGTTTTCCAGCATGCCACTAGCAGCCTCTTGCTTTGTGTGGCTCTTCTGAAAAAGTTTCCACATAAGCCAATTTAAGCTTGCTCAGGGCAGTTTGGTTTCTCTTCATTTCCTCTCCCAGCTGATGAGAGGCTGTTGGGAGAGCCACAGAATGATGTTCAGCTCAAGTGGCAGGTAAGGCTGTGGGCAAACTTGCGTGCACGCTTTCCCCCTGCTCAGAATGGAAAGTGTGCCCTGCTCAGCCATGGGGGTGGAAGAAGAGGGGCAGAGAACACAACATTTACAACTAACAGAACCCCACTTCTTCCGTTCTGGGTTATCAAATTAAAGGCTGCACCAGGCTGATGCTCTGAGTCCTGTATCAAATGTGAGCTAACAAAGGCAATAAAATTATATCAACACTTGGCTAAGTGAAGGACAGTAAAGGCTCAAATGGGAAGATATGCTGGTCAAGCCTGGAGACTACAAGAGTAGAAACAGGATGAAAAAGAGAATTATATTTGATAGTATTCATCCCAGATTTCCATTTACTCTTCTGGCAAGCTAAGGAAGTTAAGAAATGATGACAGTGAACTTACTCTCAATAACTCCAAGACTCTGTTTCTATGGTATGCAAACTACACAAAGAGAAAGAAAAGCACAAACTAAACCTTTAAGAATTAATACCTAAAAAACCTCAAACTAAGGCAAGGATACAGCAAAGGAATATGCTGACACACGAGCTGCACTGACAATTCTAACACTTGCCACTGCAAGTGACAAAGTTTCCTTTCAATATATTGACAGCTACAAGCACACTGCACACACAACAAACCCAGCAGCAAAGCTGAAGCGATCAGAAATACCTTCTCTCATCTCTCCTAATCCACATTTCTCTGGAAAAACAAAACTCCACATGTTTAGTTTGCAGAATTAAGGACACAAAAAGCCCCTACTGATGCACTGTATTGAAGGGGGGGGGGATCAAAATGCTCAACACATTTCCATTTGATATTTCCAGTGTCAGAAGCCAGCAGCTTGTCTCACTGAGCACAGCCCAAGGTAGTTTGGATAAACCCTCACACACTGCCTCCTTGTGAGAAGAGGACAATTGCAGCTCCCTGCAGAAAGAGGAAAAGACTTTCCCTCATTATCCTCATTATGCTCATTATCCTCAATTATCCTCATTAATGTCAAACTGATACCTTTCCTGAATAAATGCAAAGAAACCCATAATAATAATGAATACTGTCAGCTTTGCTGTAAAAAGCTATTTGGAAAAGGACTCTGCAGCACCAATTATGAAGTAACCAATAACTTCAAATCATGTGTCATTAAAAATAAAAATAAGCTAGTTAAAAAAAACCTATCTATAAAGAAGCCACATGAATTTCTTTGAATATGGATATTCTTTGGATATCCATAAACATTTGAATATATATTTGAATTTCTTTGGATATTCTTTGAATATCCATAGAAACATAGTAATATTTCAGATGAAAAACATTCCTACAAGTTAAAGCTCAAAAGCATTGCACTAGCCTGGACTGAGGCCATGTACAGACCACCTCCACCTCTTTGGAAGGAAGTGCCTGGTGAAGCAGTCAGAAATGCTGCAACAGTATGGTTAGAAAAAGTGTTAAGATGTACACACAAGGATAAAAAAGAGAATAACCAAATCAAGAGCCCTAGAATATGCTCAAAGCAGACAAAAAATCAGGGTTAGAATAAGTCTCAGGCACTAAGTATCAATTTCAGGAAAGAACAACTGTTCTGTGCTCTGATTCTGCCAGTTTTGCCCAGTAATCCTCCATATGAATGCACCAGCTTAAAAGGGAAATAAACCTCTGAAGGCTAACTCAATCTGTCACATTCAACACAAGCAAGGTGAGGAGGGAATTAAGTAAATAAAGTAACAAAATTAACATTTTGCAGAAGCAGATTCTTGCAGTCAGACTGCTGAGGAGCCAAAACAAAACAACATAGCTTGTCTGTTGTTGTTTTTTTTTTTTCACATCCAGGTAGCTACCTAAATTTAAGTGAGAAAACCCCAAACAAACCAAACCCCAAACAACTAAAAGCATGAAAAAAACCACAACTAAGCAACTCAGGAAGAAGTATTCCAAACTATTCACAAACTTTCAACTCTTTGGCATTTTATTGTGCTACTCAAAGATTTTAGGGCATTGTACAGGATTGCAAATAGATTTATTTTTATCCTTCCTTTTTATTATCTTTTTCTCCCCCTTTTATTTTTTGGTTGCTGTTGCCTAGAGTTTGGTTTTGCTAAACAGTCTCACCTCTGTGCCCGGAAAGATCATGGAGCAGATCCTCCTGGAGGCACTACTGACTCAGAAGAGTAGTGAAGAGGTGATTGGGAGCAGTCAGCATGGCTTTGCCAAGGCAAATCCTGCCTGACAAACCTGGTGGCCTTCTATGAACAGGTGACAGCATTAATAGATGTGGGGCGAGCAACTGATGTCGTTTACCTGGACCTGAGCAAAGCCTTTGACACTGTCCCACACCACATCCTGGTCTCCAAGCTGGTGACACACGGGTTTGATGGATGGACCACCAGATGGATAAGGAACTGGCTTGATGGCTGCACCCAAAGAGTGGCTGTCAATGGGTCCATGTCCCAGGGGAGGCCAGTGACAAGCGGAGTCCCTCAGGGATCAGTCCTGGGACCAGTCTGTTCAACATCTTTGTGGGTGACATGGACAGTGGCATTGAGTGCACCCTCAGCAAGTTGCTGATGACACCAAGCTGTGTGTGCAGCAGACACGCTGGAGGGAAGGGATGCCATCCAGAGGGACCTTGACAGGTGGAGAGGTGGGCACAGGCCAACCTCATGAGCTTCAACAAGACCAAGTGCAGGGTCCTGCATCTGGGTCGAGGCAATCCAGGCACAAATACAGGTTGGGCAGTGACTGGCTGGGGAGCAGCCCAGAGGAGAGAGACTTGGGGGTGCTGGTGGACGAGAAGCTCAACATGAGCTCTCAATGTGCACTTGCAGCCCAGAAAGCCAATCAGATCCTGGGCTGCATCAGGAGAAGTGTGGCCAGCAGGTCAAGGGAGGTGATTCTCCCCTCTACTCAGCTCTGGTGAGACCCCACCTGGAGTACTGCGTCCAGTTCTGGAGCCCCTATTCCAAGAGGGATCTGGAGGTGCTGGAGCGTGTCCAGAGAAGGGCCACGAGGATGATCAGAGGGCTGGAGCACCTCTCCTATGAGGACAGACTGAAGGAGTTGGGGCTGTTCCGTCTGGAGAAGAGAAGGCTCCGAGGTGACCTCATTGTGGCCTTCCAGTATCTGAAGGGGGCCTACAAGAAGGCTGGGGAGGGACTTTTCAGACTATCAGGGAGTGATAGGACTAGGGGGAATGGGATGAAGCTGGAAGTGGGGAGATTCAGGCTGGACATGAGGAGGAAGTTCTTCACCGTGAGGGTGGTGAAGGCCTGGAATGGGTTGTTCAGGGAGGTGGTTGAGGCCCCGTCCCTTGCGGTGTTTAAGACCAGGCTGGATGAGGCTCTGTCCAGCCTGATCTAGGGTAGAGTGTCCCTGCCCATGGCAGGGGGGTTGGAACTAGATGATCCTTGTGGTCCCTTCCAACCCTAACTGAAACTATGAAACTAAACTATGAAACTTTGTAAAAAGGATGTAGTCTACCTGGACTTCAGCAAGGCCTCTGACACCGTCCCCCACAGCAAACTCCTGGCCAAGCTGTCATCTCATGGCTTGGACAGCAGCACTCTGAGCTAGGTTAGGAACTGGCTGGAGGACCGAGCCCAGAGAGTGGTGGTGAATGGTGCCACATCCAGCTGGCAGCCAGGCACTAGTGGTGTACCCCAGGGATAAGTGCTGGGCCCCATCCTGTTCAAGATCTTTATTGATGATCTGGACGAGGGGATTGAGTCCATCATCAGTAAGTTTGCAGATAACACCAAGCTGGAGGCAGGAGTTCATCTGTTAGAGGGTAGGAGAGCTCTGCAGTGGGACCTTGCCAGGCTGGACAGATGGGCAGAATCCAACGGCATGAGAATTAACACATCTAAGTGCCAGGTTCTACACATTGGCTACAACAACCCCATGCAGTGCTACAGGCTGGGGTCAGAGTGGCTGGAGAGCAGCCAGGCAGAGAGGGACCTGGGGTACCGGTGCTAGTAGGCTGAACATGAGCCAGCAGTGTGCCCAGGTGGCCAACAAGGCCAATAGCATCCTGGCCTGCATCAGAAATAGTGGACCAGCAGGAGCAGGGAGGTCATTCTGCCCTGTACTCAGCATGATTAGGCCACACCTTGAGTCCTGTGTCCTGTTCTGGGCTCCTCAATTCAGCAAAGATGTTGAGATGCTGGAACATGTCCAGAGGAGGGCAACAAAGCTGGGGAGGGGTCTGGAGCACAGCCCTGTGAGGAGAGGCTGAGGGAGCTGGGGTTGCTTAGCCTGCAGAAGAGGAGGCTCGGGGGAGACCTTCTTGCTCTCTCCAACTCCCTGAAGGGAGGTTGTAGCCAGGTGGAGGTTGGTCTCTTCTCCTAGGCACCAGCACCAAAACGAGAGGCTACAGTATCAAGCTGTGCCAGGGGAGGTTCAGACTGGATGTTAGGAAGAAGCTCTTCCCAGAAAGAGAAATTGCCATTGGAATGTGCTGCCCAGGGAGGTGGTGGAGTCACCATTCCTGGAGGTATTTAAGAGAAGCCTGGATGAGGCACTTGGTGCCATGGTTTAGTTGATTAGATGGAGCTGGGTGATAGGTTGGACTTGATGATCTTGAAGGTCTTTTCCAACCTGGTTGATTCTGTGATCTCTGTGTATTTTTGGTGATATTTGAGAGGGGGTGTAATCACTATTTGGAGATACTCAAAGTGAGGCACAACAAGCACCTGGGCAACCTGACCCAGTGGAGGATGTTCCTGTTGACTGCAGAGGGGCTGGATTAGATGACATTTAGAGGTCCCTTCCAAACCAGACCATTCTATGACACTGATTTGAGAAAAGGAGGAGAGAGTCACTGTCCCTGGAGGTGTTCAAGAGGAGACTGGATGTGGCACTTGGTGCCATGGTTTAGTCATGGGGTCTGTGGTGACAGGTTGGACTTGATGATCTTTGAGGTCTCTTCCAACCTTGGTGATTCTGAGACAGTCTGAAATTTGCATGAAGTTTATCAAACTTAACTAGCTACATTTTTTCAATTAGAAAATGCCTTTACATCATTGTAAGAGGATGTCCCTGCTCACTGCAGAGGGGGTTGGATTAGATGACCTTTGGAGGTCCCTTCCACCACAAAGCACTCTATGATTCTACAAACCAGCCAGCCAACCAACCAACCAAATCAAGCAACCTAAGCATATCTGAACATATTCCCTGAAGATAAGTTTTCTGCCCTGCCCTGAGAAGACCTGCTCTTCTGAAAGTTCAGCTCTGATCGGTGTCACTTCCCAGTACATCAAACTAAAGAGTTAGGACATAGGAGAGGTTGATTCTTTTTCAGCTGGAGCATACACTTCCTTCTGATGGCACACACATCTTACAGGGTGGCTGTATATGCTCTGATTTTAAATCAGGTGTAGCTGTTTGTTTTTCTGTTTACCACTGTACTTACAAGACACATCCTTTCAATCAGCAAACTCTACAGAAAAACAGCAGTGTCAGCTGCTGAGCTGGTGATGGCCTGAGATGCCTATTTTCATTTTTGTTTCTTGGGGAAAAACTTCAGTGAATGTGAAAAGTCACAGAAGATTCAGGATTGTTCACTAGCTTGCTTATCCAAATTTGTTTTGCTTCTGTGGTTAGTGTGGTAACTGTATCTGAAGTCTCTCCTCAGCACATTTCAAGTCTTTTAACAGCATGAGGCAGTGCTGAGTTGATGTGAAGCCTCAGTTAACAATATGTTTTTGTAAGTAAGCACGAGACACTTGTATTTCTAACCAGACCTCCCAGAGGAATTGATCTATGCTAACTGCAAATGAAAGTAAACTAAAACTAAACTCCCTAGAAAAACAGAGCACAGGCTTCAGGGCTTTGAGTCTTCAGAGAAAGTGCAAGGACACAACACAAATCTGGCAAAAAAGAAATCTCAGGTAGCATGCAGACATAGCCAGCACTCAAACTGGACCTCCCTAAGAGGACAATACCAAGTGCCATGCAGTGCTATTCTTAGCCACCATAAACACACTGAGCTTTCAGAGTTACCAGCATTTTTGTCAGACTATTCAGATCTGAAATAAAAATAGGCTATCATATGCTTGTCCATGGCACTCTGAAATAAATGGCTAAATTGCTCATTTAGAAGATTTAAGCTGCATGTGCTGCAAGTCAATGGAAAAAGAAAAGGCTTTTTTTCTCCTACCTTCCTCAACTCTCACTTTAAGTTTACATCTAAAGCCTAATTTCCTTCAGAAAGCAGTGTGCTTTCTCCATGAGAACAACCTTTATCTGGTTTCAGTACATTCTCCTAAGCTCTTAAAAGCACTGCAGAGCACTGCAACTGAGAGGCTTAGACTATTATGAATGGGAAGGTCTGGCTGAGGAGGCAGCAGGGGACATACTATTACCAAAACTGTTTTTTACAGGTTGCCCAACTACTCCCACTCAGCTTTGAAAACCTGAGCTTGGTCTAGTCAAGGTTTTGGACCTCAAGCTTCCTCGGTGTATCAAAGTTACATAAGCAAAATCTGTATGTATCCTCCAAACCCATTACCTCATTCTACAGTAAAAAATAAACACAGGGGAGATTATCAACTGAACAACTGAACAGAAGCAGAGTAGGGAAGTAGTCTGTCCATGTTGGGACTCTGCAGTGACTACAGAGCTCAGTTGAAGGTTAGGGCCTCCAAACAGGGAACACTCTGGACCGGACACCTGGAAGAAGACCAAATGCAAACCATGAAACAGTAATGAGTTCTGGCCTCCACTGAGTTATGCTCTCAGCCAGTGACCTAGAAATCTGAGTTTCACATCCAGAGCTCATCACTCATCTTTTCACTGATGACGTGGTACTGACGTTCATATGGTCACATATGGACCATAAAGCACAGAGCTGTTTTAATTGCATTATAAAAGTCTACTTCCATTCTGACTTGACTGTAAGTTTGCTAGACCCACAGAACAAGCAGATTATGGTTTTCTTCCTCTGCAGATGGAGAACAGAGTGCAGTCTAACCAGCAAGGTGCTGCTGCTCCACAGCCACAACTCAAGGGGAGGGGCAGTGCTTAATCGCCAGAAATGTGTTAACAATACCCGGCTAAAGCAGCTGCACTTGGCAAGAAGCACAAGGCATGACAAGAGGGGAAATTCAAGAGAAATCTATCCATTTTTTAGCTAACTGTCGATGCTGATGAAAACTTCTGACTTTTCATGAGGCTCTGCACATGCAACCATCTGCAAATTAGCAGGGTTAGAAATATCCTGTCCCTCTCTCACAAGACACAGGCAAGCACACACCAGGTAAGACACAGGCAAAGCACACACCTACAGTGCCATTAACTCACAAGGTTAACTCAGGCCTAGCCTACAGCTTCTGGTAGCAGTCAGCAGGAATGGAGAATTAAAACCCTGCAGGGAAAATTCTGGCAAGACAGCATAGCTTCTGCACCTTCACAGGTCTCTGTCAACTCTCCCAGTTCCCAAACTGCTAAAGCTACCCAAAATTTGCAATCACTTTTTGGCAGTCGGTCTTCATAACCTCAGTCTTAAAGCTTCAAACATAAATCAAACCCAAATAATTCCCCAGGACCTGACACCATTTTTCTCAGCACCATTAATGTAAATGGTCTTAGCATTTACAAGGAAGTACAAAAGAGATATGAAGCATTGAGAAAGAACTACAAAAGGCAAGAATACATCTAATAAACCAGTATCTAAACTAAAATTAACTGAGGAATCAATACTTCCTCACTTCAGATCTTCAGAATAAGCACTGCACACAAGCTTTTTTTTACCTGAAAACCTGCATCTCCAGGCCCCATCTCAGGAGATTTTCAAGGTGAGGCTGGACAGGGCTCTGGGCAACCTGATCTAGTGAAGGATGTCCCTGCTGACTGCAAAAGGGGTTGGACTGGATGACCTTAAAGGTCCCTTCCAAGCCAGACCATTCTATGAGTCTATGATCCCCAGGAAGAAACCAGCAGTTGGGCACAGTGACATTTTTGTGAGGTTCAACTTCAGCTCAATGTGCCTCAAAAAGTTTCCCTGCCCAGCAGCAGTGTCATTCACATCCTTCACAACGTTTTAGATAGTGAAATCCTACAGGCTTGCATTCAAAACCACAGAACCAATGTCTGCACCCCGCCCAGGGCCCTCTGAAGCCCTGTCCTACCCTCCTTTCCCCTCCTCAACTACACAAGTCATGTTCTTGTTTCCCTTATTCTCTCCAAGATGAGCACTCCAGGTTTCCACTTACAGTAACCCCTTCAGGGATAATGTGGCCATAAAAGATAGGCACAAACTGTAACTTAGAAATAAATGCCTACAAATTATTCAAACAATCCTTTGAACAGTACTGCAGAGGGAAACTGTTGGTCACCGCTCACCATGTTTGTGAAACCTGCTTTTGCTCAGGTAGCTTTGCCTACCATGATTCTTTCAGAATGAGTGTTAGACTTCTACTTTCTTTCCTGTGGAGGATTAATTACAGCTTGAAGTATCCTTTCAAGGGTTTAAAAAAATGATTTAAAAAGAAACCTAGCAAAAGACTCCAAAATCTTTTTCACCCATGCACTTCTGGTAGAGTATTTCTAAATTTTAGGTTCCTCCTTCCTCTTTCCCTGTCCTGTTAATTTCTGAAGAGAGAGGTTCAAGGGCAGTGACCCCCTGCAAGCAGAACAATGCATGACTCCACCTTAATATTCCCTGATACTCATGGATTTCTGGCCCCAGGGACTCAAACAGCCATCTAAATAAAAACAACTTCCAACTTCTCAGCCAAATCTCAGTACAACTTGCTTAGCTTCCCCCTTCCCTTGCACTGCTGTCATAAGAATGAAATGTCAGTTGCCAGCCACTCTGTTTTTTTTTCCCAGGACAAGACCTCATTTGTAGCTGAAAGAACAGTAAAAATCTGGTATTATTTGGCCCAACTGCTATGTCCTGCTGACACTGGGCACAAACAAGATGTCAGAGAGAAAAAGGAGGCAGGTTTCCACTGAGATGTCAGACATTCAGTTTTCTAAGCCTACCTAAGAGCCACTGAGTTGTTGGCGGCCAGTGACCCTGGCACACCAGCACCCTCTCCCAAACACCGCAGGTCCCAACCTGAAGATCTCAAGTTCCAGTTCAGCAGCCAGAACAAAGGGAGCAAACAGGGTTGATAAATAAAGAAGCAAAAGGAAGAAAATCAACAATTTCCTAAGGCTTGGTAGTAGCACTGTGAACAACTCTTCCCCAAAATCCATTAATTAGTTAGCATTGATTTGCAAGGATTTAAGGCATTCATACATCTTTGCAGAGCAGTGTTCTGCTCTGCAGCAATTGTCCACAGAGGGAACTTCAAAAAGTAGAGTTGAAAACATCCCCCAAATCACATGCCAGCTGTGCCCAATGGGCACAACCAGAGGAGTCAGTCATACCTCTCATGCTATGCTTTCCCAAGATCTCTTTGAGAAATTAATTGCTTCCAGAGCTTGAACTAATTCTGAAAGCAAGGAAGCTATAAATACAAATGTATTAAGTAGAAAGTTTTATTTAAGAAGCTGGGGTTTTTTTTAAACTCTTAAGTTGTCTTGTTTCTGAGGCTATGTAAATCTGAAGAAGTCTTCTCTCTTCCCTTTGGATTTTCAAATTCTTGATTAAGAGCAGAATGAGACAAGGTAGAGTGAGGAAAACCAATTTATATGCCTGCTTTCTACTACTGTTTTGCAAGTATTATATATTCATTAGTAGTATTTATTCTGCACTGAGTAGAAGCTGTCTGACACATACTGCTTTTGTTTGTTTGTTCTAAGTACCTACTTAGGGCATCGAGTCTAAAATTGAACTAAAACAATTAAAGAGTCATAAACCATGTAATTGCAATTGCAGCTTGTCAACCTATTATACAAATCATATTTCAGTAAACTCCCCTGAAATATCTCACAGGAAATAGTTTCTATCAGATCTACCAATATCTCTTAGGGCCCCTTTTTGATTTAGAAAGGCCTTTTGCTCTTGAAATTCACTCTTTAAGTGCACTCTACCAAACAAAACTTAAAAACTCCCTTTGACTGTCATCATTGCTCTTAGTAGACTGAGACAAATGGGACTGTTTGCACTGGAGAAGAGAAGGCTAAGAGTGGATCTTATTAAAGCCTATAAATACCTGAGAGATGGGTGTTAAGAGGAAGGGGCCAGGCTCTTTTTGGTGGCACCTGGTAATAGGACAAGGAATAATGGATATAAACTAGAACACATGAAGCTCCACCTCAGCTTGAGGAGAAACTTCACTGTCAGGGTGACAGAGCACCAGAGCAGGCTGCAGAGAGGTGGTGAAGTCTTCTTCTCTGGAGACTTTCAAAACCCACCTGGATGCATTCCTGTGCGGACTGCCCTGTGTGATCCTGCTTTGGCAGGGGGGTTGGACCTGATGACCTCTGGAGGTGCCTTCCAACCCCTAATATCATATGAATCTATGAATGAGGAAGAGTTCCTCTTTCTATCCAGGGGAAAAACCTGTAACTACATGCAAACAGGATGTAATACAGCAAACAACAGTTTTGCTCCACAGTGTTCTCAAGTTGGCAGTCAACTTTCTAAATAAATACTGTTTTGTCAGTGATCTCTTACAAGCTATTAAATCTCTGGTGTCTGAACCTTTCCCCTTCAAATACAAAAGCACCAGAGCTAGAGGTTTAAAGAAAAAAAACAATCAGCAGAAATAGGGTATTTGATATGGGTTGTTGCAATTGGTTTATCTGGAGCTTTCCTGAAGTCCATGCATAGCATGCAGTTTACGCTAGCCACAGCAGCTGACAGAGTGGTTTGCATTTGGGGCACTTTCTCCTTTCAACAGCATTCTCTACTACAATTGGAATCATAGCAGAATCTAGTTATGGGTTTAGCAAAAAGGATATTATTCTATCAGAAAGAACACCCCAAAGGAAAGCTCATTCTGGTATATCTCTGACAAATAGTGCATCTCCCAATACCTAATGTATTTATTACAATGCAGGCTTCTTGTCTAAAAATTAGTGAGAAGCCCCACACAGGACAACCTGGGGGAAAAAAAATCTCCACCTTTCCACGAAGCTTTCTGCTGGTGCAAGGATCCAAAGCAGCTCACTAAAAGGATGAGCAAGTACCTGCAGTTGGCAGGTGAAAAGGTGACAAGGCTGCCCTGCTGGGGGCAAAGCTACCACTTTTAGCAAGCATGACCGAGTTCAGCCACCTTGTGAAACTTCCCCTGCCTTGATCCTGCTTACCTGACCCACATCTAATGGAACAGGACTGAAAAAGTTTGACAGCTTCAGAACTTCCACTTATATGTAGAGATTATTCTTCAGCTTCAGGCTGGTACCTTGGTCTGACTTGTTTGAATGCTCTACTTATAGTCTAGTTGTCTCCTTTCTAACTCTATATCCATCTGTAGACCTTGTTATTTCAACTCTACCCTGAAAGGAAAGAATACTAACAACCTATCCCCTCTTTACATAGAAGATTTTACTACAAAGAATGTTCCTGGCATTTCATTTCATTGGATGTAGGCCAGCACATCATATCATAGAATGGTTTGTGTTGGAAGGGACCTCTAAATGTCATCTAGTCCAACCCCCTCTGCAGTCAACTAGATCAGGTTCCCCAGAGCCCTGTCAAGCCTCACCTTGAATGCCTGATGGATATATCAGTAAATGCAGTGACTCATGCTCCTATGTGCCCCAAGATGTACTGCTCAAGTGGTCATCCCTGACGATCACCAAGTTCATCAACAGGAACTAATACAGAGCTTACACTCCAACATCCTTTTTTAAAACTGATAATTAAAAAGCAAAACAAAACACTTTTGACATTCACATTTTATTAGGTCATTAACTACTGACAAAAACTTGCTTTTCCCATGCCAACTGGCACGCTGCAGAGAAGCCATCAGAAGCACTACATCCCTCTACAGCAAACAAACTTGTTCTAGCAGCACGGGGATCTGCAAGCATTTACTCTCAACATACACTTACATACATTACCCCCAAAGCCCAAAGAGGGGGATTTGTAGCTTTTCCACAGAATCACAGCATCACAGAAACATTCAGGTTGGAAAAGACCCTCAGGATTACCAAGTCCAACTGATAACCCTACTCTACAAGGCTCACCCCTGAACCATATCCCCAAGAACCACATCCAAACACACCCAGGGTTGGTGACTCCACCACCTCCCTGGGCAGCACATTCCAATGCCTGACCACTCCTTCCCTGAAAAAAAGTTTCCTACTGTCCAGTCTAAACCTACCCAGTGGCAGCTTGAGGCCATTCCCTCTTGTTCTATCTCTAATTACCTGTGAGAAGAGACCAGCACCAACCTCTCTACAACCTCCTTTCAGGTAGTTGTAGAGAGCAATGAGGTCTCCCCTCAGCACCCTCTTTTTCAAGCTGAACAGGCCCAGCTTCAAGGTTAACAAATCTGGATTCCTCTTTCCTTTAAAGATTTCACTTTTCAGGATGACAAAACCATTTTGAAGATCACAAAGAAAGATTGGTACGTTCTCTGCAGATAGTCTACCAACCCTCACGATCTTCTGAAGTCAAGGTTACAATTTACAAAGCATCCTATAGAAAGACTGAACACGTGATTGTTTGAGATGGTTCATGCTAGAGAAATAGTTACCACCCTACTTAATATTATACTTATTTTAATGACTATTAGTGCTTAAAACAGCACCAAAAATGGTATCTCATGAAAATAAGATTTTTTCTTGATTTTTAAGTAGCACCAATTTTGCTACTGGAACATAAAACTGCTATTGAAAGATGTCAGCAAGGTCTCTAGAGCACTGTACTGCCATTGATAAATGCTACCCCACAGGACGGTTTGAGGAAGGGTAATCACAAAACATCTCAGATCAATTTCTGACCCACCCCCCCCTTAGGTTTTCTGTTTATTTGCAGTTTAACACTTGCTAGGAAAACAAGGTGAAATGTATCATACAATAACAATTCCTAAATGATTAACAAATTGTGCTTTTATTACTTTAAAAATAAAAGGTACAATCTATTATCAACCTTCAACAGAAAGCACATCTGTCCTTCTGCACAACTGCACACACACCCCTCCTCACTCCATCTCCTCCCAAAGAACAAGACAGGCAACAGAACATTTGTTCCACAGTTGTTGATATGGTCCTTTTTCACAGGAGTTCCTATCATGGCACTGTGAAGTGATCTCACCTGTCTTATTTAAATTACACTTTCACCACTGTCATCAAACAAAAAGCCACAGGATAAATTTGTTCACTGCTGTATCATCAGAGCAGAACCTCTCTCGAGAGCCAAAAGTTGCCTTTTGGTTGGTAAAGAAGGAAGTCACCTTCAGTCAAGCTAATCCTATGGGAAGGTAAGCAGTTCTTCAACTCCAAGTGCTTTTTCCATTCACATGACACACGATTCAGAAGTTTCTGCCAGGCAGCTCCCCAGTTTTCACATGTTTGTCAGCACCTGGCAGCCACAGCTCCAAAAATTCACTTCCTTTCAAAGTTATTCCATTTCTTTCTGATTTTATAACACACTTTCAAAGCACAGGCAGGTAGAGCTCGCTTTCCTGCCATGACTTTGTTCCCAGGCTCACAAGTCTTAAGTAACTTTGCAAGTCACTGTCACAAACACTTACCAGAAGAGGCCAAGGGCAACGACCAGCAGCCTCATTCTCCTACCCGGCATGAGCTCTTGAAACACATGCATGACTTCTGAGCAGGGCAATGTGAAAACATCTTGTGAATCAGCACTGAGACTGATTTACCAGAAAAAGGCAGAGACAAGTTCAAGGCCAGAGGAGCACCCACAGGATAGGTGTGCCCTCCCATTTACCAGACACACCACAACTGCAGCACAGCAACAGAAAGCTGTATGTTTGTTACTGGAAAGACAACAGACACATTCTTGGTTGTTTTTTTGTTGTTGCTTTGGTGTTTCCTTTTAGATTTTTCAGTTATTATCCAAATATAATTATTTATTTCTGTACTGGCCAAGATTATTGTTGCAGTAAATAACAGAGACACAGAAAAGCTTTTAATAAAGCAGTTATGTGTTGCACTCATGTTTACTGGAAAGCAGTGGCTCCTGACTGGGCTATAAGCCCCAGAAATACATGCATAGGTTTCATAAAAACATAGGCTGTATTGTACAGAAAGGTATTCATCACATCATGGTTTTAATCATAAAAAGCATTGTGTTTGGGTTTTGAACCCATATATATATTACTAAAAGCAATTCCTGTGGCATCCAGACCTTCTAAACCTTAAACAAAGATTCTTGTGGACCGAGTATGAGAGCTTTCAGACACCAATCAACACAAGAAACAGTAGTTTTTGCACCAGAATCCAAAACCTCAGAATAACGTTAAACAGCCCACGTATTCAAACTGCAATGGACTAAACAGAATCCATCATTTAGAACAGAATAGAATAGAATTAAGCAGCTTGGAAAAGACCTTCAAGATCAAGTCACGCAACACCATCTAATCAACTAAACCATGGCACCAAGTGCCTCATCCAGTCTCTTCTTAAACACCTCCAGTGATGGGGACTCCACCACCGCCCTGGGCAGCACATTCCAACGGCCAATCTCTTTCTGGGAAAAACTTCTTCCTAACATCCAGCCTAAATCTCCCCTGGCACAGCTTGACACTGTGTCCTCTTGTTCTGGTGCTGATTGCCTGGGAGAAGAGACCAACCTCCACCTGGCTACAACCTCCCTTCAGAGAGTTGGAGAGAGCAAGAAGGTCTGCCCTGAGCCTCCTCTTCTCCAGGCTAAGCCACCCCAGCTCCCTCAGCCTCTCCTCACAGGGCTGTGCTCCAGACCCCTCCCCAGCTTTGTTGCCCTTCTCTGGACACCTTCCAGCATCTCAACATCTTTCCTAAACTGAGGGGCCCAGAACTGGACACAGGACTCAAGGTGTGGCCTAACCCGTGCTGAGTACAGGGGCAGAATTACTTCCCCGCTTTTGCTGGCCACACTGTTCCTGATGCAGGTCAGGATGCCATTGGCCTTCTTGGCCACCTGGGCACACTACAGGCTCATGTTCAGCCTACTGTCAAGCAGTACCCCCAGGTCCCTCTCTGCCTGGCCGCTCTCCAGCCACTGTGACCCCAGCCTGTAGCACTGCATTAATAATATGGTTACGTTATCACAACTAAGAGTCCTCAAATACTATGGAGCCAAGTAACCTGAAGACAAGCCAGCATAAACCCTCCACTACATCCACAACTACCCTAAGCAAGTAATTCTTAAGCGGGAACATCCTCACTTCACTGTTGGAGCAAAAGAACATTCCTGACTCCGTTTAAAAAGAAGTAATGCCTAAAATTGTTGGCAGAGGCTGTACTCTGAAACTAGGCCATATGAATGTCACTTCATTGTTGTTACTGAAAGAAAAAAGATCAACTACAATAAAACCTTAGCAAGCACTGCAACAACATTATGCCAGCTAAGCAAGCCCTTAACCAGACCCATGGAGCTTTGCTGCCTTCCTGTTACATACTTAAAGCCTCTCTACAGATGCTTATCTTTACGTTCACGGAGATGGATGCACGCATTTCCCCTCCTCTGCTGACATTCTTCAGCACCCAAAATCCTGAAATTATCACATAAACCATAAAAATTGCATTTGCATATTTAAAAAAAAAATAAATCTTGAAAACACAGGAAAACCTTTCTCAAGGGATTCAGCTCAGGAACATTGACTGAATTTCCAAACATACTCCACACAGCCACTGTGTCATTCCTTGCTCTGCACATACTGCACCACTCGACTGGAAAACATTTCAGGAGAAAAGCAACTGGCTTGTCCACTTCAGCTGAATTCACTGAGCTACCCGTGTGAACTGCAATACTTACAGCCAGAACAGGCTGCGTGGAGAGGTTTGCTCCTGGCTGGAGTGCAGAGTGGAAAGCCATCAGAATGCGACTCTCGCAGGCTCCCAGAGCAGACATGCAGCTATGCTGTCATCATGGCCATTTTCACACATGGAGGAAGGGCAATCGTGGGAAAAGTGCAATAAACCCCAGCTATCTCACCAGTGGCAGAGAAAATTTATTTGCTGGTAGAAGACCCAAGTGCCACTTCCTGACGAAAGAGTCGGGAAGATCTTCCTCCGCTGTG
Organism: Colaptes auratus; assembly: GCA_015227895.2. Lineage (NCBI taxonomy): Eukaryota > Metazoa > Chordata > Aves > Piciformes > Picidae > Colaptes > Colaptes auratus. Next base: position 6,399,651 of record CM037643.1, read on the forward strand.
CTTACATAACAGAGGACATAAAGGAGAAAACCCAGCAGCATATAGAATTCTGCTCTTCTTGGACACCAGGTTTTATTATTATTGCTCTCTATCTTGTTACAGATAAGAGTTATCTCATCTAGATTCTACAATTGTCTCCTCATCTATACAGCAAAGGTTTCCTAGTTGTAGACTGAATTTACTGTAACTGAATGTATCCTATGGTTTGATTTGGAAACATATCCATTAACAAAATCAACTGTGAGGACTTTTAATCCTTTTCAGTGGACACTTCAGCTTCTACTCTAAAATATTAGAAAACCTCTTCTGGTTATCTTTGTTTCAACAAGACCATTATCAGGTACAGATACTAGGTATAATTTGGAACAGATACAGTTAATCTGCAAGACACAAACTGAATGAACTGAAAGGCAAAACCTGCAAGGAAGCCTGTTTTGAAATACTCATTGCTTTTACGTAGCAGCCACAAGTCTAGAAGTTAGTGCTCCAAAGCATGAATTACAGCAGTTAGTGCAAAAAAAAGCAAGCAGCTATTAGGACAAACGAAGTACCTGCATACTTTCCTAGCACTGATTAACAAACACACTGTACAATAAATAACTTGCTCCAGTTCCTTTAATTAAAACCATCAGGTGAAACAAACAGTGCTGTATCAGGGTAAAAATCCAAAAGGAGTTATTTTGATGAGGTGTTTAGTGACCGCAAACTGTGCGTCCCAAACTGTGCACCTCCAACAGCAATCAATAAAACCTAGCTTCGAGCCAAAGTACCAAACACCTCCTACTTTTGACTTCAATTTTTACAGATACAAGAAACTCAGGATGTGTGAAATAAGTGACGTAGAATGACGTCATCTTTATCATCTCCTGGCACCTGCCAGTGAGCTGCTGTGCTTACAGCAGCAGAGCCTGCACACAGGGCACAGCAGCTCCCAGCCCCAGACCCCGCATTGAAGCATGTGTGATGGGGTGAGCTGAGGACAGACTGGTTCTCTTCAGCACCAGCAACATCCTTGTCTGCTTTGCTGGTTCAATTAAGACAAGAAATTCTTGCAAAAAGTCTAGACGCAGGCCATTGAAAAGTCAAAGAGGGCACATTTGCAGGGATAACAATGGGTTTGAGGCACAAAAATAACGCCTCCTGGAAAACATTCAGGGTGATCATGACCGTTTCGCTTCAAAGGAGCATTTAGAGCTTGACAGAATTAAGCCACAGTAGCAGCATCTGATAACTCTGCAGAGAGGAGCATCTACTTGTCACCTCCCTCCGACAGCCAAGGGTGCAAAGAACTTCAGCAGTTCTGCAGCCTACGAGAATTATCATCTGTGTATTTTCACCAGGACAACTAAGAAGCAGGGAGCACATTTTGCTCGCCTCTCGCAGCGGCTAAGCCCAAGTTGCCCAGCACAGAGGACCACTCCGACCCGGGTTTAAAGTGGAATTTTGCAGCGCAGCAATTGCAAAGCCCCCAAAATAAATAAACCTGTGCCTGAGGCCGGGGCTCTGCCCCCAGCCAGCCGCACACTCACCGCCGCTGCTGCTCCACGATTTCAGCAGAGACTTGATGTTAATTTCGAAGAAGAGGGAATCCTGTAGGCTCAGCATGGTGCCGGGGCAACGGCGGGACCGCCACCGCCACCGGGTCCGGCACCGGCAGGAGCAGCGCGACGGCGCCCGCGCCGCTGCGCGCGGCCTCCCAGTGACGCAGGGCCCGGGGGCGGGCAGGCGGCGGGCCCGGGGGGGGCGGTGCTCTGCACGGCGCCCGAAGCGCGGTCAGGCCTCCCGCGCTACCAGATCAGCAAATTACAGGAGCAAACATCTCCCCAGCGTGAAAAAGGCGGGCACGGCGCAGGGCCGGGAGGGCACAGGCGGGATTCCGGGACTTCACAACGCAGCTTTGACGTCTCCCAGTGCGGTCTTGCCTTCAGGACCATCCCAAAGCTGTGAGGGAAACTCGTAACTGCGGGGTTTGAGGATGCCTACCGATGCGATCCAACACTGAGAGAGTCGGGACTATTCGTGTTGAGAAGAGCAGGCTCCGAGAAGCCCAATTGTGCTCTTCCAGGATCTGAAGGGGGACAAGAAAGCTGGGGAGGGACTTTTTAGGCTGTCAGGA
>CM037643.1:6402266-6470176 GCA_015227895.2 Colaptes auratus
TAAGGTTTGTACAAAGTGGGGACAGACAGTGACAAGTGGACCCTTCACTGCCTGAGGGGATTGCAGTCTTGAACTACAACTAGAGAATTTGAATAATTGAAAAGCAATATATGGATTGAAAAAAAAAATAATGCTTTTTGTCCCTCTGCAGAAAGATCATTTCTTATTGAGAAGTTTCTGGGTAGGAGGAGTAAGTCTGGATCCAAATATATACTTTCCCACTTATAAAGTATTTGTTATCAGTGTATGGCAGGTGTACTGCTGATGCACAGCGGTAGAACCTTGTCATTTATCTCCTCCTAGAGAACTAAAGCTTTCCAAAGAAGCCTTATCCTCTCCTTCAGTGTGAAAAAGCTTTAAAGAAAATCACAGCATCAACCAGGCTGGGAAAGACCTCAGAGATCATCAAGTCCAACCTATTACCTAATGCAGTGCTACAGGCTAGGGACAGAGTGGCTGGAGAGCAGCAGGCAAAAGGGACCTGGGGGGTACGGTTGATAGCAGCTGAACATGAGCCAGCGGTGTGCCCAGGTGACCAAGAAGGCAAGTGGCATCCTGGCCTGCAGCAGAAAATAGTGTGGCCAGCAGGAGCAGGGAAGTCATTCTGCCCTGTACTCAGCACTGCTTAGGCTTGAGTCCTGTCTCCAGTTCTGGACTCCTCAATTTAAGAAGCACATTGAGACACTTGAACGTGTCCAGAGAAGGGCAATGAGGGTGGGGAGGGGTCTGGAGCACAGCCCTTGTGAGGAGAGGCTGAGGGAGCTGGGGTTGCTTAGCCTGGAGAAGAGGAGGCTCAGGGGAGACCTTATTGCTCTCAAACTACCTGAAAGGAGGTGTAGCTGGGTGGGGTATTAGAGAATCAACCAGTTGGAAAAGACCTCGGAGATCAAGTCCAACCTATCACCCAACAACATCTAAGCAACTAAACCATGGCTCCAAGTACCACCTCCAATCCTCTCTTAAAATACCTCCAGGGATGGTGACTCCACCACCTCCCTAGGCAGCACATTCCAATGGCAAATTACTCTTTCTGGGAAGAACTTTCTCCTCACCTTGAGCCTAAACTTCCCCTGATGCAGCTTGAGACTGTGTCCTCTTGTTCTGGTGGTGGTTGCCTGGGAGGAGACACCATCCCCTACTTGTCACTCTCTTCAACTACCTAAAAGGAAGTTGTAGTCAGTGTGGGGGTCAGGCTCTTCTCCCAGCAACCAGTGACAGGACAAGAGCTAACATGGTATGAAGCTGGGCCAGAGGAGGTTTAGGTTGGATATTAGGAAGCACTTCCTGACAACAAGCTGATGGACTGCCCGGGAGGTGGTGGAGTCGCCATTCCTGGAGGGTCCTTAAGGAAAAGACTGGATGTGGCACTTGGTGGCATGGTTTAGCTGATGTGGTGGTGTTAGGTCATGGGCTGCACTTGATGATCTCAGAGGTCTTTGCAGCCTCAATAATCCTGTGATTCACACACATTTTGAACATCTCACACGGCTGCCGGAGCTAACCCTTTTGCTTCTATGTTGCCCAACAGTGCTATATTGGCATCCTCTTTTTTAAAACTGAGAAGCTGAATATTCATGGCAAGCTGGGCTGCTGTCTAGCATTTTGGGGTCAACAGATCATGGTCATTCATGCCCCTGAGGAGGAGGAGGTCACCTCACTAGATGAAGATGGAAAGAAAGCTGCAAGATCCAGGTCTGTTTACAACTGCAATTAACTAGAGAAGCATTCAGAACACTGAATAACTTTCAGCATGTCCTTGGCTGTAGCCTCATGCCCCTTACTCCTCTCCCTTTCCTCTGTCTTCCAGCATTCGTCAAGTTGCTGTTCTCCTGACAGTTGTTGCCCTGGTGCTGATTTTGCCGTGGCTCCAAGGAGATGGTCAGACAAACATCCTGGTCTACGTTTTGATCTGCTCGCTCATCGGGGCTTTCTCTGTCTCCTCTGTGAAAGGCCTGGCATTGCCATGAAGCAGCTGCTGGAGCAGAAGCAGTTTATCGCCCATCCACTGGTCTACCTCTTGGTGGGTGTCTTGGTGCTCTCAGTCAGACACTAAATCACACCTACAACAAAGCCTTGGACGTGTTCAACACCTCTCTAGTGACGCCTGTTGACTACGTCTGCCTCACACCACGGTCCGTGACGTGCTCCATCATCCTCTTCAAGGAGTGAAGCAGTATGAGACCTGGGAGATATCATTGGAACCCTATGTGGCTTCTGCAGCATCATCATTGGTATTTTTCTACTGCATGCTTTACAAAATACTAACACACCTGGAGACAGTTGATGGCCACTGTGGCAAAGGAACCGTCACGACCTCACCATGAGGATGAGGCCTGTCCACTCTGCTGGAGAGCATGGAAGACCCAGAGCGGGCACACGAGGAGGACAACGTTTTATTCAGTCAGCACAGCTCTCAAGCAGCATTCAGCACTGAAGTATCTGAATCACAGAATCATTGAGGCTGCAAAAGACCTCTGAGATCATCAAGTGCAGCCCATGACCTAACACCACCACATCAGCTAAACCATGCCACCAAGTGCAGTCACTAGTGGTGTCCCCCAGGGATCAGTGGTTGGGCCCCATCCTGTTCAATATCTTTATTGTCTGGACAAGGAGATTGGGACCAACATTAGTAAGTTTGCAGATGACACCTGGGGGCAGGTGTGGATCTCTTAGAGGGTAGGAGAGCTCTGCAGTGGGACCTTGACAAGCTGGACAGATGGGCAGCGAGTCACAAGGGCAGGAGATTGAACAAATCCAAGTGCAGGTTCTACACATTGGCCACAGCAACCCATGCAGGCCACAGGCTGGGGCCAGAGTGGCTGAGAGCAGCCAGGCAGAGAGGGACCTGGGGGTACTGGCTGACAGCAGGCTGAACATGAGCCAGCAGTGTGCCCAGGTGGACAAGAAGGCAAATGGCATCCTGGCCTGCATCAGGAACAGTGTGGCCAGCAGGAGCAGGGAGGTCATTCTGCCCTGTGCTCAGCACTGGTCAGGCCACACCTTGAGTCCTGTCTCCAGTTCTGGGCCCCTCAATTTAAGAAGGACATTGAGACACTTGAACATGTCCAGACAGGGGCAACGGGCTGGGGAGGGGTCTGGAGCACAGCCCTGTGAGGAGAGGCTGAGGGAGCTGGGGTTCCCTTAGCCTGGAGAGGCTCAGGAGTACCTTCTTGCTCTCTACAACTCCTTGAAGGGGAGGTGTAGCCAGGTGGGGGTGGTTCCTTCTCCAGGCACCCTAGCACCAGAACAAGCAGGACACAGTGTCAAGCTGTGCCAGGGGAGGTTCAGGCTGGATGTTAGGAAGAAATCTTCCCAGAAAGCGAGACTGGCCCTTGGAATGTGCTGCCCAGGGAGGGTGGGGAGTCACTGTCCCTGGAGGTGTTCAGAAGAGACTGGATGGGGCACCTGGTGCCATGGTTGAGTTGATTGATGGTGTTAGGTGATAGGTTGGGCTCAATGGACTCAAAGGGCATTCCCAACCTGGTTAATTCTGTGTTCTGTTACTGCAGGCTCAGCCTACCCTCTGTGCAGCAGATTGCCCCTCTCCTCTGCCAATCCCTGGCAAAACCATCTATGAGGCCACTTCAATGTGGGCCACTCCTTTGTTGCCAGCTGTCTCCAGTAGCAATAAATGAAAAGGTTCAGTAATAAACATACAGAAACCTGATGGCGCTTGGCTGCCAGGCAGCGAGCGGTCTGGTCCTTTCTCCTGCAGCATCTCTCCTGGAGGATTTCAGCAGGCAAGAATGGGCTTCCTAAGCTATGCTTACAAAAGCTCTGTAAGCTATGCTTACGAAGTGGATTTTTCCCATCATGGAAGTGTTTAGGAAGAGCCTGGATGAGGCACTTGGTGCCATGGTTTAGTTGATTAGATGGTGCTGGGGGAGAGGTTGGACTCTATGATCTCAAAGGTCTTTTCCAACCTGGTTAATTCTATCCTGCAGTTCTTGAATGGATGTTTTGTAAGGTCTGGACTCTCTTTCTACCAACTCCTAGAGTCAATCAAGCAAGGGAAAATGCTATATTGTTTTTTTTACTGGACCTCTGGATCTGCTTTTACACATCAATCAAATCTCCTGGAAAAGAATGCTGTTTTCTTACACAAGAATGTTTTTTCTTGCATCAGGAACCAACTGGACGCTTCTTTTCCTGGTGTACAGGAAGGCTGTCGTGTTAAGAAATACATCAGGGAGGGGTTTTTTGGGTATAAAATCCATTTGCTATAAGAGAGATTATTTTGGAAAGTATTTATATTCAGTTATTAGCTTAGAATAGCTTCAAGTTTGGTGACAACTCTCTGCTAATATTTCTCTTGTAATAAATTATTAATGGGTCTGCTGTATGAAATGCTATGTGGGTTTTCTGTTTAAAAGCAAGAGGGATAGAAAAGAAGTGTCATTCCTAGTTCTGGTGAGCATTTGAACACTCTCTCTTAGGTCCAAAGAGAATCACCTTGGGCTGAGCAGCTTGGTCCTGTGCACAAAAAAGTGGATTCTAAATGAGGGTTTGGTTGGAAGCCAACCAGAGCCTGGGCTGCATCAAGAGAAGCACAGCCAGCAGGGTGAGGGAGGTGATGCTCCCCCTCGACTCTGCCCTGGTGAGACCCCACCTGGAGCACTGTGTCCAGTTCTGGAGCTCCTATTACAGGAAGGATCTGGAGGTGCTGGAAGGTGTCCAGAGAAGGGCCACAAGGATGAGCAGAGGGCTGGAGCTGCTCTGCTATGAGGACAGACTGAGGGAGTTGGGGCTGTTCAGTCTGGAGAAGAGAAGGCTCCCAGGAGACCTTCTTGTGGCCTTCCAGTATCTGAAGGGGGCTACAGGAAAGCTGGGGAGGGACTTTTGAGGGTGTCAGGGAGTGATAGGCTAGGGGGGTATGAATCCAAGCTAGAGGAGGGCATCACTGACAACATTTCCCAGCACTGGAATTTGCTGCCACACACTCACCTGAAGGGAGTTGTTGAGCACGATGAACTTTCTTCTTAGAAGGCAGCAACGCAGGATTTTCCACAAGGAACCCCACCAAACTAAACACCAAAGGAGAACAGCCCTAGGCTGAGCTCTGATAGGAAATGGGGTGAACAACAAATACTGCTTGACCCAACCTACTTACCTTCTTTTGGAAAAAACAACTAACCAACCAAATAAAAACCACACACACACAAAACAAAGAACCAAACCAACCAAACCCAACCCCAAACTAAACAAATAAACCAAACCCCAACCTGGTTAACTGAAAGCTGGGGAGGGACTTTTGAGGGTGTCAGGGAGTGATAGGACTGGGGGGGATGGAACAAAACCAGAAATGGGTAGATTGAGATTGGATGTTAGGAAGAAGTTCTTCCCCATGAGGGTGGTGAGAGACTGGCACAGGTTGCCCTGGGAGGGGGTGGAGTCACCATACCTGGAGATCTTCAAGAAAAGCCTGGATGGCACTTAGTGCCATGGTCTAGTTGATTGGATAGGGCTGGCTGATAGGTTGGTCTGGATGAGGAAAGATGTTGAGCTGCTGGAACGTGTTCAGAGCAGGGCAACAAGGCTGGGGAGGGGTCTGGAGCACAGCCCTGTGAGGAGAGGCTGAGGGAGCTGGGGTTGCTTAGCCTGGAGAAGAGGAGGCTCAGGGGAGACCTTCTTGCTCTCTACAACTCCCTGAAGGGGAGGTTGTAGCCAGGTGGGAGTTGGTCTCCTCTCCCAGGTAACCAGCACCAGAACAAGAGGACACAGTCTCAAGCTGTGCCAGGGGAGGTTCAGGCTAGGTGTTCGGAAGAAATTCTTCCCAGAAAGCGAGACTGACCCTTGGAATGTGCTGCCCAGGGAGGTGGTGGAGTCACTGTCCCTGGAGGTGTTCAAGAAGAGACTGGATGGGGCACTTGGTGCCATGGTTGAGTTGATTAGATGGTGTTAGGTGATAGGTTGAGCTCAATGATCTCAAAGGTATTTTCCAACCTGGTTAATTCTATTCTATTCTATCTTGGAGGTCTCTTCCATCCTGGTTGATTCTATGATTGCCGTACATGCAGACAACAGAAAGAAAGAGAAGCCTCCCTTAGATACTTGAGAGTTTACTGTCATTTACACCACCACACACAACTGAAGCTAGGATAAACCTGTGCTTGAAAATTCCAAGAGGAAAACACACTTTGTAGATAAATAAGTGCATTGAATTTATATATTTACAATACATATACAGCATATAAATTATTTGAGAGTCAATCCAAACCAGGTTACTATGGTACACTGACAGCCAGTTGTGCTGAAGCTTAGACTGAAGTTTTCACAACTAACACCATGGCCACGTATGGGAGATCCCTGGTTGACCAAGCAGGGACCTAGTTGTCCACATAAAACATCAAGACTACATATGGGAGGTCTCTGGTTGACCAAGCAGGGACCTAGTTGTCCATAAACATCAAGACTACATATGGGAGGTCTCTGGTTCACCAAGCAGGGACCTAGTTGTCCATAAACATCAAGACTATGTATGGGAGGTCTCTGGTTCACCAAGCAGGGACCTAGTTGTCCATAAACATCAAGACTACATATGGGAAGTCTCTGGTTGACCAAGCAGGGACTTAGTTGTCCACAAATAACATCAAGACTACGTATGGGAGGTCTCTGGTTGACCAAGCAGCCTAGAATAGCTTGGGGCACACCACAGCTCAGTTCAGAAGCAAAGCTTTTTTGAGTGTTACACTATGCTGAAGGCTGTGCTGTTACCAGCCCACTATGTGCAAATGGAAGATGTTTTGTGTTCTGGGTGTGTCATAAAACACCCAGCAACAGAGAAAACGTTTGTGGAGTATCTCTGGAAATGGTTCAATGTCAGTAAATAGCCATTTATAGATACCTTCAATTTTTAAGCATGCAAATCAACACTAATACTACTGTTTGGATAAAGAGAAACTCAGAGATGTGGACTGTATGTACACAAACCCAACCCACTAAATGCAAATGAGGCTCCTGGGCTTTGGTCACATTCTCTCTCCCTCTTCCTCCATAAGGAGAGCTTAACTTGGCAGCTGTGCAATGCTAACTTTCCAGAGGACATAGAGGCTGGCAGTATTTCCCAACATCAGAAGAAACTCCTCTGTGGAGTGTAACAGAACAAGAGGACACAGTCCCAAGCTGCACCAGGGCAGGATTGGGCTGGATGTTAGGAAGAAATTCATCACAGAAAGAGAGATTGGCCATTGGAATGTGCTGCCCAGGGAGGTGGTGGAGTCACCATCACTGGAAGTGTTTAAAAAGAGACTGGATGAGCACTTAGTGCCATGGTTTAGTTGATTAGATAGTGCTGGGTGATAGGTTGGGCTCAAAGATCTCAAAGGTCTTTTCCAACCTGGTTAATTCTGTATTCTGTATCAGCAGTTACAGGTTCTCCATGCTGTTTAGCAGCATCCAGCAGCTTACACAATCAAGCTGTTAACAAGAAATGGTCAAGCCACACATCTCTGGGAAGTGGCTTCTCTCCTGGACTTGTGCCACTGTTGTCTTTGCTGTTGTTGCTGTTTTTCAGAAAGCATCTTCCCCCTCTGCAATGTCAAGGATCGTGTGAAGCAGGTCTTCGAAAGTGGGGCGCCCTTCTGGTTTCTGAAAGGCGAATCAGAGAGTCAGTCAGGTTGGAAAAGACCTCAGAGATCATCAAGTCCAACCTGTCACCCAGCATCTCCTGACTAACTAAACCATGGCACCAAGTGCCACCTCCAATCCCCTCCTGAATACCTCCAGGGATGGGCACTCCACCACCTCCCTGGGCAGCCCCTTCCAAGGGCCAATTACTCTTTCTGGGAAGAACTTTCTCCTCACCTCCAGCCTAACCCTCCCCTGGCACAGCTTGAGACTGTGTCCTCTTGTTCTGGGGCTGGGTGCCTGGGAGAAGAGACCAACCCCCACCTGGCTACAACCTCCCTTCAGGGAGTTGGAGAGAGCAAGAAGGTCTCCCCTGAGCCTCCTCTTCTCCAGGCTAAGCAACCCCAGCTCCCTCAGCCTCTCCTCACAGGGCTGTGCTCCAGACCCCTCCCCAGCCTTGTTGCCCCTGTCTGGACATGTTCAAGTGTCTCAATGTCCTTCTTAAATTGAGGGGCCCAGAACTGGATACAGGACTCAAGGTGTAGCCTGGATTGACTTCCTCCCCCCACCCTCCTTTTTTCCCTTTGGTGTATTTTTCAATGAAAAGAGAGAAAAATGCAGTGTTTACCTCCTGCCAGCACATCATCATCATTTCATACACCTGCTTGCAGGCGAGTTTGGGCCGATACAGACGGTGCCCTTGGCTAACCATTGTCACCACTTCATAGTTGGAGCTTTTCTCAAAGGGCATTTTTCCTTCTGTAAATACTTCCCACATTAAAACACCTAAAAGAAAATAAATAAATAAATAGACGTTAAGAAAAGCAGCAAAGGACCCCCGAGAAATTGTTCCTGTTTTGAGTTCTGGGCTCAGGATTGCTGATTACAGGTAAATAGGTTGAGATCCATGTTCTAGGAAGTGTTCACCTGTCATGGCTGAAGACATCTTAAAAGAGACTTGGGGATGCTGATGGCTGAGAAGCTCAGCATGAGCCAGCAGTGCCCTCATGCAGCCCAGCAGGCAGCTGTGTGCTGGGCTGCAGCCAGAGGAGTGTGGCCAGCAGGGCAAGAGAGGGGATTCTGGCCCTTGGCTCCTCTCTGCTGAGACCCCACCTCCAACACTGCCTCCAGTTCTGGTGTCCCCAGCAGGACAAGGACACAGAGCTGTTGAAGGGAGTCCAGAGGAGATCACAAAGATGATTCAAGGCCTGCAACACCTCTGCTGTGATGATAGGCTGAGGGAGCTGGAGGTGTTCAGCCTGGAGAAGAGAAGCCTCTGGGGAGACCTTAGAGCTGCCTTCCAGGACCTGAAGTGATCCTACAGGAAGGCTGCAGAGGGACTTTTCATCAGGGTGTCTAAAGACAGGACAAGGGGGAATGGTTTGAAGCTGAGGAAGGGTAGGTTTAGACTGGATCTGAGGAAGAAGATCTTCAGTAGGAGGGTGGTGAGACTCTGGAACAGACTGCCCAGGGAAGTGGTGGCTGCCTCCTCCCTGGGGCTGTTCAAGACCAGTTGGGATGAGGCCTTGAGCAGCTGAGTCTAGTTGAGAGGTGTCCCTGCCCATGGTGGGAAGGTTGGAGTCAATGATCTTTAGGATCCCTTCCAGCCTAAGCCATTCTAAGCTTCTATTCTATGATCTTATTTATTAAAACCCATGCTACTTGAGTAGCAGTTCTAAAAGGTCTCTGGGGAACTTTATGCAAGCACAAAACAGTGATTAATGCTTTCTCTGAGCTTCTTCTCACATGACTGAATCTTTCCCAATAGCTGAAGCTCAACTGTTATTGACAAAGAGGGGGGGGGAACCCTTTTCTTTCCATGATGAATGAAGAAAGCTGGGGAGGGACTTTTTAGGGTGTTCAGTAGTGACAGGACTAGGGCAAATGGATCTAAGCTAGAGGAGGGGAGATTCAGATTAGAAATTGGGAAGAAGTTCTTCCCCGTGAGGGTGGTGAGATACTGAAACAGGTTGCCCAGGTGGAAGCCCCACGCCTGGAAGCTTTTAAGGCCAGGCTGGATGTGAGGGGTCTGGAGCACAGCTCTGTGAGGAGAGGCTGAGGGAGGTGGGGTGGCTTAGCCTGGGGAAGAGGAGGCTCAGGGGAGACCTTACTGCTCTCTACAACTACTGAAGGTGAGGGTTGGTCTCTTCTCCCAGGCACCCAGCCCCAGAACAAGAGGACACAGTCTCAAGCTGCACCAGGGGAGGTTCAGGCTGGATGTTAGGAAGAAATTCTTCCCAGCAAGAGAGATTGGTTATTGGGATGTGCTGCCCAGGGAGGTGGTGGGGTCACTGTCCCTACAAGTGTTTAAAAAAAGCCTGGATGGGGCACTTGGTGCCATGGTTTAGTTGATTAGATGGTGTTGGGTGATAGGTTGGACTGGATGATCTCTGAGGTCTTTTCCAACCTGGTTAATTCTGTGATTCTGTAATGTCTTACCAAAGGACCAGACATCTGACTTGCTGCTGAACCTGCTGTAGTTAAAAACTTCTGGGGGGCACCACTTCACAGGAAACTTAGCCCCTGAAGAGCTTGTGTATTGATCATCAAGGACATACCTTCAAAAAACAAATAAATAAAATATTTAAAGCACGATCAGAATAAATAAAAACCAAATCAAGCCCCACACGTCGACTTGCAACCAGCCTCCAAGCCTGCACTTCACCATTTCGAGTTGGGTTTGACTCTCAGGAGTTCACATTGCCACCTAACGGCCACGGATGTGAGCATCACACAACGGAAAGGGCTTCTCTGAGGCACTACTACGGTTGCAGTCAAGACCCGCTTCAGCTTTCCCATGAGTCGAGTCTTAGCATTATCATCCGTAGCACTCACCCCCTGCAAATTAAGTGTCTGTATTACAAGAGAACATGATGCAAAAAGCATAACTTCCTCACTGTGTTTGCCACCAGCCAGCCTGAATTCAGCTGCCAGGGAACATGCAAGCTCAGCAGCACAGAAAGCTGGCAAAAGCTAAGGAAAGTGTGGTTAGAGCACTGTGGTTTAACACCTTCACTGTAAGCACTGCTCCCCACACCTTGCCTTGCCCACACATCACCCACCTGGTTTTGCACACCTAGGAGTTAACAAGGGCAGGAAATTACACATGCACACACCTCACCCCCACCTCCCACACTTCAGCTAGCAAGGTGCAACTCTGAACAATCTACCCCAAGAGAATCCCAAACTTGCTGAGCAACCTCTTTCTATCACTTCTTTAGCAAAACACAGATTCATTATCACCTCTGCAGCACAAGCTCTGCTGCCCACGACAACAGGCTCTCATGAGGACAGACTGAGGGAGTTGGGGCTGCTCAGTCTGGAGAAGAGAAGGCTCTGAGGAGACCTCATTGCAGCCTTCCAGTATCTGAAGGGGGCTACAAGAAAGCTGGGGAGGGACTTTTTGGGGTGTCAGGGAGTGATAGGACTGGGAGGGATGGAACAAAACTGGAAGGCCCATGCCTGGAAGCTTTTAAGGCCAGGCTGGATGTGAGGGGTCTGGAGCACAAGCCCTGTGAGGAGAGGCTGAGGGAGCTGGGGTTGCTTAGCCTGGAGAAGAGGAGGCTCAGGGGAGACCTTCTTGCTCTCTACAACTACCTGAAGGGAGGTTGTAGCCAGGTGGGGGTTAGTCTCTTCTCCCAGGCAACTACCAAACAGAACAAGAGGACACAGTCTCAAGCTGTGCCAGGGGAGGTTTAGGCTGGATATTAGGAAGAAATTCTTCCCAGAAAGAGAGATTGGCCATTGGAATGTGCTGCCCAGGGAGGTGGTGGAGTCACTGTCACTGGAGGTGTTTAAGAGGTGACTGGATGGGGCACTTGGTGCCATGGTTTAGTTGATTAGATGGTGTTGGGTGGTAGGTTGGACTTGATGACCTCTGAGGTCTTTTCCAACCTGGTTAATTCTATTCTAAATCCTCCCAGAGGTGTTTGCACACTCCAGCCATACCTTGTCATCCCAAAATCCGACACTTTGACCACTCCTGAGTCGCTCACCAAGCAGTTCCTGGCAGCCTGCAAAGGGAATGGTGAAGAGCTGGCTGAGACTTGCAGTCTCTTGCAGACAAATGACAAAGGTCTAGTGAGGGCTTTGTCCTCATTGCTTAGCAACTTCAGCAATCTGCCAGGTCCAGTGGCATGTTCTCATGATAAAAGGTACATGTGCATTTAAATGCTGCTGCTCCTAATGTTTTTGTTTAAACCATTTTGAAAAGCAAACAGAAAACCAAACAAAACCAAACCCTCACTACCAAAACAACCCCCAAAACCCCACCAAAACCCACAAACAAAAAACCAAACCCAACCACAAGCAAACAAAACAAAGAACAACCAACCCCAACCCAAAGCCACAAAATGAAGCACAAGACAAATGATCACCTCAAGGGATGAGTGATCAAAATGGCAGCAGTACAAAACAGAGGCAGGCTCTAATGCCAGCACAAATAGCTAGTAACTCCTAATTAAGAAATTGAGAAATAGAGGATTTTATTTCCCTCTCTTAGGTGGGAGAAACCTGTCATCATTTCCTGGGCAGAGCAGTTTTAGAGCCCTGTTTAGATCCTCAAAAGCCAACTGCTTAAAGTTTTCTGCCTGAGCAGAAGTGGTTGTTTATGAACAAGCTGTTCCAGGAGGGAAGAGGTGAGGGCAAAACCAAGGCTGTTTCAAGAAGGAATAGGTAAGGACCCCTCCAGGGACCTCCAAGATTCTCCCAAGGGTTCCCCCCATGGGCCAAGAGACACCGAACACCCCTTCAGGAGAGCCCTCCAGGAACAGGACCCCCCAGAAACCATCCCCCCACAGGCAAAGAAACCCTCAAGTGTCTCCCCTAGGACTCCCTTCATGGACCAAAACCCGGAAGTTTCAGAGGGATGAGGTGCCTAATGGGATGTTACCAGGTCTCTGTGGATAAAGCTGTTCCTCTCCAGGTACTCCATTCCCTCACAGACATCTTGGCACATGGTCAGCAGGACATCTTTGCTGAAAACTCCCCGCTTTTGCCTCAGGTAGTTGAGGAGGCAGCCGTGCTCCATGAACTCTGTCACGATGTAAATGGGTCTCTGTTGTGTGCACACACCATACAGCTGGACTAACTTAGATGTGTTAGCTTCCTGGAAAGATTGAGACCATGTGGTTATCGCCTCCTCCACCAGCTCCCAGCTCTCCACCCCACCAGGCTGTAATTAAAACACACCATTAGAGGCATTTCTGTAATCAGCACACAGCATTAGCTGGGTCCAGTCCTGTTCAACATCTTCATCAATGACATTGATAAGGGGACAGAGAGTCTGCTCAGCAAGTTTGCTGATGATACCAAACTGGGAGGCGTGGCTGAGACACCTGAAGGCTGTGCAGACATTCAGAGACTTGGACAGACTCAGAGCTGGGCAGAGAGGAACCTATTGAGGTTCAACAAGGATAAGTGCAGAGTCCTGCACCTGGGAAGGAAGAATAAACTGCAGCAGTACAGGTTAGGAGGTGATCTGCTAGAGGGCAGCCCTGTGGAGAAGGACCTGGGAGTCTTGGTGGACAAGAAGTTCTCCATGGGTCAGCAACGTGCCCTTGGGGCCAGGAAGGCCAATGGGATCCTGAGGTGCAGAGGAGTGTGTCCAGCAGATCCAGGGAGGTTCACCTCCCCCTCTGCTCTGCCCTGGTGAGGCCATATCTGGAATACTGCATCCAGTTTTGGGCTTCCCAGTTCAGGAGGGACAGGGATCTGCTGGAGAGAGTCCAAGGGAGGGCTACAAGCATGACTGAGGGACTGGAGCACTGCCCTGTCAGGAGCCCTGGGGCTGTCCAGTCTGGAGAAGACTGAGAGGGGATTTAATAAATGTCTCTAAATAGCTGAGGGCTGGGGGTCAGGAGGGAGGGGACAGGCTCTGCTCAGTTGCACCCTGGGATAGGACAAGGAGCAATAGATATCAACTCTCTATGAGGCTCTTGCCAGCCTGATCTAGTGTAGGGTGTCCCTGCCCATGGCAGGGGGGTTGGAACTGGACAATCCTTGTGGTCCCTTCCAACCCTGACTGATACTACGATACTATGAACTCCAGCACAGGAGGTTCCACCTCAACAGGAGGAGGAACTTCTTCACTGTGAGGGTCACAGAGCACTGGAACAGGCTGCCCAGAGAGGTTGTGGAGTCTCCTTCTCTGGAGACTTTCCAGACCCATCTGGATGCATTCCTGTGTGACCTGTGCTGGATTCTATGGTCCTGCTCTGGCAGGGGGCTTGGACTCCATGATCTTTCAAGGTCCCTTCCCACCTCTAACATTCTGTGAGCCTGTGGTCGGAGGTGTGGAACTGGCATCAGAAGTGCCAAGCAGACAACTCACATCATGACTTTAGCTTCTTCAATGAAATCCTCTTCGTACATGGCCCCTTCCCGGATGGCCTTGATGGCCACTTTGTACTGCGCCCTCCACTTGCCCAGCCGCACCACGCCGAACAGGCCGCTCCCCAGCTCCCGCATGAACGTCAGCTCCGAGGGATTGATTTCCCATTTCTCTGCGCACCGAAACAGAGCACAGCTCATCAGACCTGTGCTGAGCAGCCTGCTGAACCAGTAGGGGACAAGGAAGGGGAAAGGGAAACTGCGCTGCTAGTGCGTTAGGGAAGTTAGGGACCAAACGACTTAGAATTAGCTTCAAAACTGAACACTTCCATGCACCACCAAGGGAACTAACTTTCAGGTAGAGATCAGCTCTAAGCAGCTCCTGACTAGCACCACCAAGGGAACTAACTTTCAGGTAGAGATCAGCTCTAAGCAGCTCCTGACTAGCACCACCAAAAGAACAAACTTTTAGGTACTAGCACAGAAGGCAAAACTCACACCCTCCTGAGGCCAGCAATTATGTACTGATATCATCAGGCTTGATTTCGACAAGCTACAGTCACAGAAAGTAGTGCCAACATATAGCAGCTGTCACCTGATGTGCCATGCTTAAAACAGGTTATTCCAAATTTATACTAAACCAAACCAAAACAAAATCCCTCCACGAAGATCAAAGGGCCACAGTTGAGTCAGAAGCCTGGAGACTTCTGCCAAAGACACAGCCAAAGGCACAGCTCTTTAGTCGGGCAGAGCCCTAGGTGTCCATGAAAATAGTGAAGGAAGATGCTGAATTCCCCTGGAGCACCAGCAACATGTTCTGCTTCTCTTCACTCCTGCCCTTAGCACCACACACCTCCCACCAGCTGTGATGCCTTTGCATGCCAGTCTCCTGAGCAAGGTTATCTAAGGTACAGCTTGGACCTGCCCAAGTCAGCAGAGGCAATCATACACAGAATCACACAGAAACATTCAGGCTGGAAAAGACCCTCAGGATCACCAAGTCCAACCATTAGCCCTACTCTACAAGGGTCACCCCTAAGCCATATCCCCAAGCACCACATCCAAAACATCATTAAACACATCCAAGGTTGGTGACTCCACCACCTCCCTGGGCAGCACATTCCAATGTGACCACTCTTACTGGGAAAAAGTTTTTCCTAATGTCCAGTCTAAACCTACCCAGTGGCAGCTTGAGACCATTCCCTCTTGTTCTATCACTATTTACCTGGGAGAAGAGACCAGAAGCAGCCTCTCCACAACATCCTTTCAGGTAGTTGTAGAGAGCAATGAGGTCTCCCCTCAGCCTTCTCTTCCCCAAATTAACCATTCCCAGCTCCTTCAGTTGCTCTTCATCAGATTTATTCTCCAGGCCCTTCACAGCTTCCTTGCTCCACCCCTGCCTTGGCTCCAGCCCCTCCACATCTCTCTTGTTATTGAGGTGCCCAGAACTGGACACGATACTCAAGGTGCGGCCTCACCAGAGCTGAGTACAAGAGGACAACCACCTCCCTACCCCTGCCAGAGTAGGGATGGTACAAAATGAAGTCTCTTCCAAATTTTCCAGAATATATTGCAACATCTTAACAGACTCAAAAGTCCCCAGGAAATCAATGTGTAGGTTAACATAAGACACAGTTACCATAGCTGAATCCTGCCGTTGTTGGTGCTGTCGTCTTTTTAGGGGTCACTGGGTAACGCAGCCTGGTCACGAGACCTGAGGTTCAATGACAGTTCAAGAGACACAGTGAACTTCTGAAATGGTGCCAGGCAGCAAGTCAGACATTTATCACTGCACTCTTGTGCTTAAAGCTGTGTAAAATGATATTCTCTGCTGTTGGGTTGGGGCAGGTGGGGTTGAACTCCATGGGGTCTTTTGGTCCCTTCCAACCCCTGACATCCTGTGATCCTGTTGACCCTTCAAAGTGGCTATAAGAGGTACTCAGGACCACTCACTGCATCTTCTTTGCTACTGAGTGATGGATATAGATATATGCTTCTATATACAGGCTTTACAGTTATGCTGGCACCAATAAAAGCTGAGGACTCCTTTCATAAATCCTATCAGAAAGATTACCTAAACCTCATAATGTTACTTTTGAGCAGTTGGACTTGATGGTCTCAAAAGCCTCTCCCAACCTCAACAGTTCTGTGATCATTTCTATTTCACTTCTAATCAGAGAATCACAGAAACATTCAGGTTGGAAAAGCCCCTCAGGGTCACCACATCCAACCATTAACCCTACTCTACAAGGCTTACCCCTAAACCATAGCCCAAGCACCACATCCAAACCACCTTCAAACACAGCCAGGCTTGGTGGCTCAACCAATCCCTGACCACTCTTGCTGGGAAATCTTTTTCCTACTGTCCAGTCTAAACCTCCCCTGTTGCAGCTTGAGGCCATTCCCTCAGTACAATACAATCCTGTGCTCATCTCTATTTCACACATACAAATCCCCACCAGTTTCACTTGAGGATTTCACAGATACAGCCTAAATGCTGCATGCTAGCTGACTATTCCCTAATAATTTTTGTCAGAAGGTGATATTGACAAAAGGAATGAAGCAATTAAGAAAAAAAACAGCAAAGTCAGTTATAATAAAATGAGACAAAAGAGCAGGATGATGGCTTTGGAGCATAATTCCCAGAAAGGCTTTTCCCCAGCACATCATCAGGAAATGCTGGGCCATCAGAGTTTGATATAAACAGCTGGAAAATCTAGCTCAGGAGGGGAATTTATTATGCACTGGGCTGGAAAACCAAAGAAACCCACACACCAATCTATAGTAGTATCTGTGCCTTGAAGTCCTCCCCATCCTGTCACAGAGTGAGAGTACATCAGCACCAGCCATTAGCTATAGGTCTGAAGTGTCTGAGCTGTACAAAGACCTTTCCTGAACACCACCTTACTGTTCTCCTCATGTGTTTGCTATGTGGAAAGGTAAGGTCATTTCAGGTAGTGGTAACCTGCAGGTAAAATAAGCTCTCAGAGAGTACCATCCCTGTCCACCATCTGTGCTGGAGACATGATCCTTGGTATCATCATTCTCAGCAAGTCAAAGAAATGGGAGTGGGAAAGGCAGTGGAGGGGATTGTGTGGGACAGAGATGCTGCAGTACAGGTATCATTGCACAGAAATAAGGAGCAGAGGTGCAGAAGCAAGCATAGAGAGGTATTTACTAGTTCTGACGTCCTCTGTTGCAGTGATGTGCCAACTATGGGACATCCCCCACTAGCTGAGAGGTAAATGGGCAAGCTGGTCTTGTTGGGGATGTCCCTGCTGCAGGGAGGTCAGACTAGATGACCTTTGGAGGTCCCTTCTGGTCTGGACCATTGATTCTATGATATGGAGCTGAAGGAATGATTCCTCCAGACTTGATACAGCTGTTCTCTGTTGACAGGAAGACTTAACAAATGCTTTCCCTAAAAATACCTCTTTCTCTTCCATGATTATATAAAACCAGACTCTGATGACAGGAAGATCTTTTGTATTCAAGATAAAGCTTGTCATATAATTGCCTATCTTGAAAAACAGACAGCAAAATCTCTCATGACCTGCCTACGAAGGAAGCGTCGATAAAAACCTGAAAACCCTCACAACAAAGACCTGAAACCCACCTCATCCTCCCTTTCAAATCAACCCTAAGTGGCAGGGGAAAAAATCACAAAGACAATTCATCTACCTGCAGCATTGTGTTTATGATAGTCTATGATTTCTGGAATGGAGTTGAAGAGGTGTTTTTCTGCGAGGTAGTACTGCTTCGGGGACGTCACCGTTTCTTTGATGTGGTAGTGCCTTATGCCCGAAGAACCTTCTCTGGAAAGAAACAAATCACAATAATAACCATTTAGTAACAACACAATGTTCCACTGGAGGGAAGGGAGGCCATCCAGAGAGACCTGGACAGGCTGCCCAGGTGAGCCCATGACAACCCCATGAGGTTCAACAAGACCAAGGGCAAGGTCCTGCAGCTGGGTTGGGGCAATCCCAAACACCAATATAGGCTGGGCAGAGACTGGCTTGAGAGCAGCCCTGAAGAAAAGGACTTGGGGGTGCTGGTGGATGAGAAGCTCAACAGGAGCCATCAGCGAGCACTTCAGCCCAGAAAGCCACCAAGAGCCTGGGCTGCACCAAGAGAAGCAGAGCCAGCAGGGCAAGGGAGGTGGTTCTCCCTCTCTGCTCCGCTCTGGTGAGACTCCACCTGGAGCTCTGTGTCCAATTCTGGAGCCTCTATTAGTGGAAGGATCTGGAGGTGCTGGAAGGTGTCCAGAGAAGGGCCATGAGGATGAGCAGAAGGCTGGAGCTGCTCTGCTATGGGGACAGAGTGAGGGAGTTGGGGCTGTTCAGTCTGGAGAAGAGAAGGCTCCCAGGAGACCTTCTTGTGGCCTTCCAGTATCTGAAGGGGGCTACAAGAAAGCTGGGGAGGGACTTTTGAGGGTGTCAGGGAGTGATAGGACTGGGGGGAATGGAGCAAAACTAGAAATGGGTGGATTCAGATTGGATGTTAGGAAGAAGATGTTCCCCATGAAGGTGGTGAGAGACTGGCACAGGTTGCCCAGGGAGGTGGTGGAAGCCTCATCCCTGGAAGTGTTTGCAGCCAGGCTGGAGGTGGCTGTGAGGAACCTGCTGTGGTGTGAGGTGTCCCTGGCCATGGCAGGGGGGTTGGAACTGGCTGATCCTTGAGGTCCTTTCCAACCCTAACAATTCTATGGGTCTATGATTCTATGTCATTTCTTCTGATTTTAAGAGAAGCACATTGACTAGGAAAAGGAAACTGACAGGGCTGGTGTGGATGCCCAGCATCACATGCTATGGAAACATCTTTGAGCATCAAAGATCACAAGTGCTGGTGACTCACTTTCATCTCAGTGCTCAGAACAAGTTGAAGATTAACCCACAAAAGGTTAATTTTCAGCTTGGTGAGCTGCCTGATCCAGCTCACCACCCTCCAGCAAACACTGGAGACTGAATGGAGGTGGGGGAGCAAGACCTCCTTCTTTGGGTGAAAAGTTCAGGTCTACACTGGATTAATCCAAATGTGACCTAGCCATGGAGTTGAGAAGCTCATTTTGGGTGAAGGTTCAGGTCTACACTGGATTAAATGAAATGTGACCTAGCCATGGAGTTGAGAAGCTCATTTTGGGTGAAGGTTCAGGTCTGGATTAAATGAAATGTGACCTAGCCATGGAGTTGAGAAGCTCATTTTGGTCACCCATCTTTCCCATCACAGCATGCCCTCATTTCTTTATTGAGCTCTCTCCTGGGCTGTTGGCTACAGAACCAAATGGTTTCAGATGTTACAAGGTGTGCAGAGCAGCCACAGAAACTCACCCTCCAAATTTTGTGTAGAGGGAAACCGTATACAGGCCAGGCTGACTTGAGTCCCTCACCACAAAGCCACCTTCTTTATCCTGAAATGCAAGCACATGGAGAATTTTGTACAAGTGATCTTCAGGCTTCATGTCTCTCTGACTCATCCTGTGATTAGCACATGCCAAATCAAGCCTCTGCTTTAATGAAAACAGCTGCTTCATGCAAATGTCACAGTTAAGACTGCAGGGCTGCTGTGCTCACCTCGTTTCTGAGGAGCTGCTCTGCCTTGCTTCTGTTCAGGTTCCTGCTGTACCACCTGCAACACAATACCAGTAAGCCAAACTTCTCCAAGGTGTGTAGCTTACATGTAGTGCTTAAAACAAAGTGTTTACAAAGCTACAGATTTGATCATTTCATAAAATTAAGGTCAGGAAGTGGACCTTTGCTAATGCACAAACCAAAGTACATCAGTCTCTACTACACTGTGCAGTCACCCCACAGAAATACACTGACACAAACCTAGTGAGAGCTCACAGAAGCCAACAAAGCTCAGGGAATTGAGCTAGTTCCGTGGCAAAAAAACCCCAACGACTTTTCTCAAGCACACACAGGCTGATGGCAGTAGCTGCTCTGAATGCCAGCCCAAGGGCAGGTTGGCAGCCCTGGGGAAGTGGCTGGCTGCACACCAGCTGAGCCACCTGCAGAGCTGGCTGCTAGGCTGACTCTCCTACAAGAACTTCATGGCTCTGTTTTTCCGGGGTGGGGGGGGCCACCTATGAAAGGGAAGATTGAAAGTGAAGGAAATGTCAGAGCTGCACATCCCTGAGCTGGGTGCTGCACAGGCAGGCTGAAGCAGCTACAGAAGCACTGACATTTCAGTCAGCTGCAGTGAATCATCAGTGAAAAAGGCAAAGCATGCAGCTCACAGACGGCACAGGGCAATCGCTCTGAGCTGGGCTGTCACAGCAGGAACTGAGCAGGGAAGTGGCACAGCAGCCCCCCACCAAGTTCTGCTGTTCTGGAGATAGTGGTTTCTTGCAGTTAGTAGATATCCTGAACTAATCCTTCCTGAACTGCGTGGTGACTCAGAGTTACAGCCCCAAGGTAGTAGCAAGGCACAAAGTGGCTGGACCTGATAAGGCAGCCCAGTTCCTTCCTTCCTTTTCTGCCAGCCCCACAGCCTAGCTCAGAGCAGGGGGTGGCAGGGCTCTTAATAAGAGCCTCAAAGATGAGAAAGCAATAAAGAATAATTCCCTCTAGTAAAGCTGAGGGCAAAATCCCACTGGAAACTTTTACTTCTGTCAAAACACAGTGGCTGAGAAGAGCTCTGGAAATACTTCATGTGGCTTTATAAACTAGTTCTAATTATTGCTTCTTTACAGCTCTGTTTTTGGAAGATCTCTTAAGTTCTCAGGTACAACAGTTCTGCACTGAGATTTGAACAACCAAGAACAAGAGGTTTGGAGATGACCTTTTAGCCTGAGGTGCTTAAGTAAAGTACTCTATAATTAAACATCAACTGCAACAAGAAAAGCTGGATTTATTTGTTGGGTTTTCCTTAGAGTAAAACTAAAACCAACATCCACCCCACCCCCCCACCAAACAGAACCAAAACAATAACAACCAAAAAAACACACAAAGCCAAACCAAACAAAAAACTCCACACAAAAAGCCCAAACCCCAAACCAAACCTCTGTGCTTTTGCAGCTGATAAAATGCACCAAGTGATGTATTTCCTTGCAAACTAGAGCTGCCTTCCAAAATCCCTCATCTGTTGTTTAGTTTGAACTATTTCCACTCTTTTCCTACTCTGTTCTCTTACTGCTACACACTTTGGACAGACCCAGCTCTAGTCCAGTTGGGGTTGGACTAGATGATCACCAGAGGTCCCTTCCAACCCCTACCAGTCTGTGGAATGGAATTATTTTGGTTAGAGAAACAGCTTTAAGATGATCGATTCAAAGAATCACAGCATCCACAAGTTTGGAAAAGGCCTCAGAGATCACCCAGTGCAACCTACCACCCAACACCTCAGGACTAACTAAACCATGGCTCCAAGTGCCACCTCCAGTCCCCTCTTCAACACCTCCAGGGATGGGAACTCCACCACCTCCCTGGGCAGCACATTCCAATGGCCAATTACTCTTTCTGGGAAGAACTTTCTTCTCACCTCCAGCCTAACCCTCCCGTGGCACAGCTTGAGACTGTGTCCTCTTGTTCTGGGGCTGGGTGCCTGGGAGAAGAGACCAACCCCCTCCTGGCTACAACCTCCCTTCAGGGAGTGGTAGAGAGCAAGAAGGTCTCCCCTGAGCCTCCTCTTCTGCAGGCTAAGCAACCCCAGCTCCCTCAGCCTCTCCTCACAGGGCTGTGCTCCAGACCCCTCCCCAGCCTCGTTGCCCTTCTCTGGACACGTTCAAGTGTCTCAATGTCCTTCTTAAATTGAGGGGCCCAGAACTGGACACAGGACTCAAGGTGTGGCCTAACCAGTGCTGAGTACAGGGCAGAATGACCTCCCTGCTCCAGCTGGCCACACTGTTCCTGATGCAGGCCAGGATGCCATTGGCTTTCTTGGCCACCTGGGCACACTGCTGGCTCATGTTCAGCCAGCTATCAACCAGTACCCCCAGGTCCCTTTCTGCTTGGCTGCTCCAGCACTGTCCACCTGGCTGTCCAACCACTCTCTAACCCTACCAAGTCTGGTGCTAAACCACATCCCTCAGCACCATACCTGTCTTTCAAACACATCAAGGGATGAGGATTCAACATGGCAGTTTAACATGACACCTCCCCCAAAATGTTCAGCACAATTAAACCAGGTAGATTTCTTGCAAAGTTCCCTTTTATTACAGAATTGGTAAGGGTTGCTTTGCTTTAGTAATTATAGTTAAAATTGCATGCCTGATGGCCTGATTTGTATTGTAAATCAACTAATATGAATCACAGTAAAATCAATGAGGAAAATCAGAATAAAGAAAGAGTGCAGTTTCATCTCTGAGATCTATGTTATGACATGTAGATAATTGCTCTCACAACTTCCAAACTGCATGGCCATCCTTAAAGCAAAGGTTTCATGTTATGACCTCCCAGATTTTTAAGTCAAGATAGTCACTCACTCATACTGATCAAGGTTGTTGGACTTCTTCCCTGTTACATAGTTGCTTGGAATATATCCTGCTTCCTAAAAAAGAAAAAAATATATAACCTGAGTGTAAACATGTCAAATTGCATGCCTGGGAGACAGTGTTTCATTCTGCTCATTACCAGAGGGCCCTCACTGCCATTTATTGATTCATTTCAGCTATTTATTTGGTTATTTCATAGAATCAACCAGGTTGGAAAAGACCTCAGAGATCATCAAGTCCAACCAATTACCTAACACCTCCTGACAACTAAACCATGGCTCCAAGTGCCACATTCAATCCTTTTTTTGAACACCTCCAGGAGTGGGGACTCCACCACCTCTCTGGACAGCTCATCCCAATGGCCAATCTCTCTTGCTGGGAAGAACTTTCTCCTCACCTCCAGCCTAACCCTCCCCTGGCACAGCTTGAGACTGTGTCCTCTTGTTCTGGTGCTGCTTGCCTGGGAGAAGAGACCAACCCCCACCTGGCTACAACCTCCCTTCAGGGAGTTGTAGAGAGCAAGAAGGTCTCCCCTGAGCCTCCTCTTCTCCAGGCTAAGCAACCCCAGCTCCCTCAGCCTCTCCTCACAGGGCTGTGCTCCAGACCCCTCCCCAGCTTTGTTGCCCTTCTCTGGACACCTTCCAGCATCTCAACATCTTTCCTAAACTGAGGAGCCCAGAGCTGAACACAGCACTCAAGGTGTGGCCTAACCAGTGCTGAGCACAGGGCAGAAGGACTTCCCTGCTCCTGCTGGCCACACTGTTCCTGATGCAGGCCAGGATGCCATTGGCCTTCTTGGCCACCTGGGCACATTGCTGGCTCATGTTCAGCCTACTATCAACCAGTACCCCCAGGTCCCTTTCTGCCTGGCTGCTCTCCAGCCACTCTGACCCCAGCCTGTAGCACTGCATGGGGTTGTTGTGGCCAATGTGTAGAACCTGGCACTCAGATGCATTAAATTTTATGCCCTTGGACTCTGCCCATCTGTCCAGGAAACTTTCACCTTTACAACCACAGGGAGAAATTTTAATCTAGGGAATGGGAAGTTGCAGTCATGAAGGCATCTCACTGCAACTCTCTCTCAACTCACTTAAAGATTGCCCCTAATGATCCAGCTATTAAATAAGAGGATGATTATTCAAGTCTGGAAATCAGAGCCTGCTGAGCTAAGTGTTCAGCATACACTGCTCCCTAATGAGCCATTCCCCAGGGAAGCAGGAGTACTGCACCAGACTAGCAAGGTCTTGCAGGCTGGATGATGCACAGGAACTGGCGGTCCCCATGTGTCGAAAGATGAGCCGGCGGGGAAGGCGACCGGCCTGGATGAGCAAGCAGCTCCTGGGGGAATAAGGGAAAAAAAGAGGCTGTATCACCTTTGGAAGGGGGGGAAGGCTTCTCGAGGTAGGTTCAAGGAAGTGGTTAGATTATGTAGGAATAAAATTAGAGAGGCAAAGGCCCAGTTAGAACTGAAACTGGCCACCTCTGTGAAAGAAAATAAAAAGCAATTTTACAAATATATCAACGCTAAAAAGAAGGGCAAGAAGAACCTCCACTCCTTACTGGACCTGGAGGGGAACACGGTGACCGAAGATGAGAAAAGGCTGAGGTCCTGAACGCCTTCTTGCCTCCATGTTTAACAGCAAGGCAGGAGTCCAGGATGAGTGGCCTCCTGAGCTGGGTAATAGGGTCGGGGAGCAGTGTAATGCCCCAGAAATCCATGAGGAATTAGTTCGGGACCTGCTGAGCCACTTGGACACCCACAAGTCCATGGGACCGGATGGGATCCATCCTAGGGTGCTGAGAGAGCTGGCAGATGAGCTGGCCAAGCGCTCTCCATCATTTTCCTCCAGTCCTGGCTCACTGGAGAGGTCCCAGATGACTGGAAACTGGCCAATGTGATCCCCATCCACAAGAAGGGACGGATGGAGGAGCCCGGAAACTACAGGCCAGTCAGCCTGACCTCAGTGCCAGGGAAAGTGATGGAACAGATTATCCTGGAGGCAATAACTGCGCACCTGAAGGATGGCCAAGGGCTCAGGTCCAGCCAACATGGATTTAGGAAGGGCAGGTCCTGCCTCTCCAACCTGATCTCCTTCTATGATCAGGTGACCCGTCTGGTGGACGTGGGGAGGCCTGTGGATGTAGTCTATCTGGACTTCAGCAAGGCCTTTGACACCGTCCCCCACAGTAAACTGCTGGCTAAACTGTCAGCTCGTGGTTTGGACCGCAACACTCTGTGCTGGGTTAGGAACTGGCTGGAGGGCCGAGCCCAGAGAGTGGTGGTGAATGGTGCCGCGTCCGGCTGGCGGCCAGTCACCAGCGGCGTCCCCCAGGGATCGGTGCTGGGCCCCATCCTCTTAACATCTTCATTGATGATATGGATGAGGGGGTTGAGTCAGTCATCAGCAAGTTTGCAGATGACACCAAGTTGGGAACAGATGTTAGTCAGTTAGAGGGTAGAAAGGCTCTGCAGAGGGACCTCGACCGACTAGACAGATGGGCAGAGTCCAATGGGATGGCATTTAATAAGTCCAAGTGCCGGGTGCTGCACTTTGGCCACGGCAACCCCATGCAGAGCTACAGGCTGGGGTCAGAGTGGCTGGAGAGCTGCCAAACAGAGAGGGACCTGGGGGTGCTGATTGACACCCACCTAAACATGAGCCAACAGTGTGCCCAGGTGGCCAAGAAGGCCAATGGCATCCTGGCCTGTATTGGGAATAGTGTGGCCAGCAGGAGCAGGGAGGTCATTCTGCCCTGTACTCTGCATTGGTTAGGCCACACCTTGAGTACTGTGTCCAGTTCTGGGCCCCTCAGTTTAAGAAGGACATCGAGCTGCTTGAGCGTGTCCAGAAAAGGGCAACAAGGCTGGTGAGAGGCCTTGAGCACAAGCCCTATGAGGAGAGGCTGAGGGAGCTGGGATTGTTTAGCCTGGAGAAGAGAAGGATCAGAGGTGACCTCATTGCTCTCTACAACTACCTGAAAGGTGGTTGTAGACAGGAGGGGGTTCGTCTCTTCTCCCAGGCAACCAGCACCAGAACAAGAGGACACAGTCTCAAGCTGTGCCAGGGGAGGTTTAGACTCGAGGTGAGGAGGAAGTTCTTCACTGAGCGAGTCATTCGTCATTGGAATAGGCTGCCCAGGGAGGTGGTGGAGTCGCCGTCCCTGGAGGTGTTCAAGGGGAGATTGGACGTGGCGCTTGGTGCCATGGTCTAGTTGTGAGGTCTGTTAGGACAGGTTGGACTTGATGATCCTTGGGGTCTCTTCCAACCTTGGTTATACTGTGATACTGTGATACTGTAATTGGGAAACCATAAAGCCCAACAGGAGATATAATTGGAAAAGCTTCCAGTTCTGCAAATGCCTTTGTACTCAAGCCTCATAATCTATTGAGAACTGCACTCTTCCAAATTGGTTTCTGTGTGAGGATAAAGATATGGATAAGATTTCAGGTCTGAGGTTGAATACACCTGTTGGCACATAGCATAAATGACTCCTCCCTGGGGGTGTTCAAGGCCAGGTTGGATAAGACCTTGAGCAGGCAAATCTAGTTGAGAGATGGGGAGGAGGCTACCCAGGGAGGTGGTGGAGTCACCATCACTGGAAGTGTTTAAAAAGAGAATGGATGAGGCACCTGGTGCCATGGTTTAGTTGATGAGATGGTGTTGGGTGATAGGTTGGACTGGATGATCTCAAGGGTCTTTTCCAACCTGGTTAATTCTATTCTGTGCTATGGCCCCTTCCAGCCTAAGCCATTCTGTGACAAAGCAGAGTGAAAATGCCTCAATGCACATTCTGGTTTTCTTGTGCCTTTGAGTAGTTAATTCTTTTATCCTGCATAAATATTTTAAAGCCAACAGCAACTGTGTTCAGGCCTCTAATGGATTTGCTCTGCCTGAAAATGTAACTTGGTGATAGTCTTGAAATGAAAAGGCACAAGCACATCCAGGGATTTGCTAATCCATTTAGGGCTCCTAAGGTAGAAGAGCTGGGACTGCCCAGGGAGGTTGTGACTGCCTCTTCCCTGGGGGTATTGAAGGCCAGGTTGGATGAGGCCTTGAGCAGCTGAGTCTAGTTGAGAGGTGCACATGGTGGGGAGGTTGGAGTAGATGATCTCTGAGGTCCCTTCCAACCTAAGCCTTCCTAGGATTCTATGACCACACCATGGAAACAGCCTTGTGAACTTCATAAGAAACCCCAAGGAAGTCATGTTTACCCATATCTGTCTTTTGCTTTCCACCAGTGGATGTCATTCTTCTCAAGCACTGTGTATTCTTCACCCTTCTCTAATCTCAAATCATGATGTTCTGTAGGCTCAAAGTCATACATTGCTACCACTATCTCCTCTTCTTCATTGCCATTTTCTTCAACTGGAGGAACAGGTGGTGGAGGCCTTCTCTGAAAACAACCCAACGTTGTTAGCATCCCACTCTGCTCCCTCATTCCACCCCACCCACCCTTACCAGTGCAAACCAGCTGAGCATCCCAGAGGCAAAAGCTGGGCTAGTTCTGGCTTTCCCCAGGAGTGAGCTGTGGTGGCCCAGGGAGGCAGCTGGATTGTGTGGCAGATGATCACCCCAGGTGCTATCCATGGGGCTGGCTCTCACTGCAGCCCCTACAGCAGGGCAATGCAGCTGGATTTTGCTTTTCAACTGCCTCTCCCACCAGCAGAACAGATGCCACTGAATATCCTTAGGACTTTTCCCACCTTGGGATAGAGCAGGATGCCCATTCACTGATCCATACAGAAACAGGCCTTTCTTTCCATGATATGGAAAGAATCTCAGGAAATTTAAACACCATCTGAAAAAGCAGCAGTTGTCTATTCAACATTCTAGAGACTCTACATACCACACTCTTCTCTGGCATTGGAGATGGCAACCTCATTACACCTAGAAAGGAAGCAGAGGACAGGATCTGGGATTATGTAGCTATAGATTTAAAAGCTCAATAAAAAAAGATACATATATGTAAGATTCAGCTAAGATTGTATTCTCTTAGCTAGCTTTCAGCATAGCTTATTGAGACAGAAAGGAAAGGCAGCTCCAGCTAAGCATTAGGAAGATGTTGGTTAAATATTCTTGCCAAAACATTCTGAGTCAGCCAGCAGGCTACATCCACCACAGATCTGGCAAGGTCTGTGCCACACAGAGATCCCTGACCCAGAAATATATGAGAAATAAAGAGATGAGATAGAAAGGGATGTAGCAAGGAAGCAGTGTTCCTGTCATCACAATAATCTAGAGGTTTGTTGCTGTTAACATCTGCTCTCCTCAAAAAATTTAATACTCCCCCTGACCCTTGTTTCACTAAGTAAGGCATCACAGATGTGTTTATGACTTTATTACTTCTCTCAGATTTTTTCCTCCCCTCTGCACTGCTTTTTTTCCACACTGAGCTGTACAGCATGGTTTACATTTTGCCCAAGTACAGCTGGCCACAAGCCACTGATTATTCTTCAAGTCTTATAGGACAACTAAATCCACCAGTCAGCAGGTTTGCTGAGGACAACAAGCTGTGGGGTGCAGCAGACATGCTGGAGGGAAAGGATCCATCCAGAGGGACCTGGACAGGCTGCCCAGGTGAGCCCATGACAACCTCATGAGGTTCAACAAGACCAAGGGCAAGGTCCTGCAGCTGAGTTGGGGCAATCCCAAGCACCAATATAGGCTGGGCAGGGACTGGCTTGAGAGCAGCCCTGAAGAAAAGGACTTGGAGGTGCTGGTGGATGAGAAGCTCAACAGGAGCCAGCAGTGAGCACTTGCAGCCCAGAGAGCCAACCAGAGCCTGGGCTGCAACAAGAGAAGCATTATCAGCAGGTCAAAAGGGAGGTGATTCTCCCCCTCTACTCCACTCTGGTGAGACCCCACCTGGAATACTGTGTCCAGTTCTGGAGCCTCTGTTAGAGGAAGGATCTGGAAGTGCTGGAAGGTGTCCAGAGAAGGGCCACGAGGATGAGCAGAGGGCTGGAGCTGCTCTGCTACAAGGACAGACTGAGGGAGTTGGGGCTGTTCAGTGTGCAGAAGAGAAGGCTCCCAGGAGACCTAATTATGGCCTTCCAGTATCTGCAGGGGGCTACATGAAAGCTGGGGAGGGACTTTTGAGGGTGTCAGGGAGGGATAGGACTGGGGGGAATGGAGCAAAGCTAGAAATGGGTAGATTGAGATTGGATGTGAGGAAGAAGTTCTTCCCCATGAGGGTGGTGAGAGCCTGGCACAGGCTGCCCAGGGAGGTGGTGGAAGCCTCACCCCCTGGAGGTGTTTGCAGCCAGGCTGGATGTGGCTGTGAGCAACCTGCTGTGGTGTGAGGTGTCCCTGGCCATGGCACAGGGGTTGGAACTGGCTGATCCTTGAGGTCCCTTCCAACCCTAACAATTCTATGGGATAAACAAACCCAAGTGAAATGCAGCAGCCTCAACAATTCCTTTCACCTTCCTCTAACCATTATCTGCAAGGACAATTTCCTGGCTGTTATGTTTTCTACAAAGGGCTTGGAAACGAAGCAAACATTTTGGCTTAACTTTAGGCATGGTACCAACTATTCACTCTGCTCTTTTTGCCTGCTTTGTAGGGCATTCAGGTGTGATGGCAGGATCATATAATAAAAGCAACAAAAAAATCCCACCAACCCCAAAAGCCAAACCAACTCTCATGGTGAGATAGATACTCACTGTTTTCAAAGAGGTTATATTTTTCACAGCCAGGTGCTAACTTTTCTGTCTGTCTGCAGCACTGATAAATTCCTTCTGTCCAGAACTTGGGATGATATTTTATCATTATGTTGCTGTTGTTCTTTATTTCTAGAAGTATTAAAAGAAAGGGGGAGGGGGGGAAGAAGATATATTGAAGGATGGGAAAGCAAGAGAGCCACTTTGGATGAACATTAACAATAGCTTTGAGTCAGTCTTTGTTTGGCCTTACTTGAGCTGTGCTTCTCTTAAGGACCTTCTTGAAAGTTTACATGGGGGTGATAAAATGTTAGCAGAGGGCATTTTGTATAATAATCCATGCCTTTGTTCCAGGAGAGAGTGCTGTACTCCCCACCTAAACTAACCCAGCCACCCCAGCCACCCCTGCGGTGCATCCACAAAGGGAGATGCCTGTGAATCAGGCAGGCAGCTGTGAAGGTCCTGGGGGCTCTGCCTGTCCCCTTTGTTTTTCACTGCTCATACAAGGGACTCCCTTTTCTCTACATTTAGTACTCTGGAAGGAAAAATAGCTGCCATTCAGCACTATTCCATGGCACAACATCTGTGTTGGGTCTCAACAGCTCCTTACCCCCCACCCTAAGAGCTTGCTGAGTTTTGAGAAGTTATTCCTTGGCCTGTGGCTCTCAGACCAGAAATCATTTCTGATTACTTTAGAGAGCATCTGCAATTTGGGGGTACTGGTTGATAGTAGGCTGAACATGAGCCAGCAGTGTGCCCAGGTGGCCAAGAAGGCCAATGGCATCCTGGCCTGCATCAGGAATACTGTGGCCAGCAGGAGCAGGGAAGTCATTCTACCCTGTACTCAGCACTGGTCAGGCCACACCTTGAGTCCTGTGTCCAGTTCTGGGCCCCTCAGTTTAGGAAAGATGTTGAGATGCTGAAACATGTCCAGAGAAGGGCAACAAAGCTGGGGAGGGGTCTGGAGCACAGCCCTGTGAGGAGAGGCTGAGGGAGCTGGGGTTGCTTAGCCTGGAGAAGAGAAAGCTCAGGGGAGACCTTCTTGCTGTCTGCAACTCCCTGAAGGGAGGTTGTAGCCAGGTGGGGGTTGGTCTCTTCTCCCAGGCAACCAGCACCAGAACAAGAGGACAGTCTCAAGCTGTGCCAGGGGAGGTTTAGGCTGGATGTTAGGAAGAAGTTCTTCATAGAGAGAGTGAACGGCCATTGGAATGAGCTGCCCAGGGAGGTGGTGGAGTCACCATCACTGGAAATGTTTAGGAAGAGACTGGATGAGGCACTTGGTGCCATGGTTTAGTTGATAACATGGTGCTGGGTGATAGGTTGGACTTGGTGATCTCAAAGGTCTTTTCCAACCTGGTTGATTCTATTCTATTGTAATGTGAGCATTTGATAATGGCAGAAAGCATTAAGAGGCTCTTGGAGAAAAGATGTCTTTGCTCATTATGACAGTGTTAGGCAGACTGCATCTCGGTGGAGGTGCCTCCTGCCTTTTGAGTGATGCCATGAACTAGCTTGGGTAAGCTTTTTGATGGTCTATACATTGTGCCAAAGCCCAGAGTCAGATTCTGATTGCAGCTGGACTTCACAAATCAAATTAAATCAGTCTGATTGTTTGATACTTGCAGTACTTGCTATCCTATGCTGCATATGGTAATGATAAGCTAGCCCCATGAAACAATAAAAATCAGAAGCTTTACCATTTTATTTTTCTAGCTTGTTAGAATAGAATAGAATTAACCAGGTTGGAAAAGACATTCAAGATCACCAAGTCCAACCCATCACCATCTAATCAACTAAACCATGGCACTAAGGGACTCATCCAGTCTCTCTTTAAACACTTCCACTGATGGTGACTCCACCACCATGGTGACTTCACCTCAGTTTTTTATTGCTAAGCACAATGTTGCATGGCCTGGAACATCCCTTGGGTCAGTCCAGGTCTGCTGTCCTGCCAATACTATCCTCCCAGCCTCTTGCCCAGCTCCAGCCTCCTGGCTGCAGGGGCAGAGGGGGGAAAAAGGCAAAGCCTCCATGCTGTGCAAGCTGCTCAGCAGCAGGCAAAACACTGATGCGTTTACAACACTGTTTTGGCTACAAAGCCAAAAGAAAGCACCAAGTTAACTCCATCCTGTCCAGACAGCTCAAGTCAAGGCATCTATGTGTGTCAGAACTTCATTAGGAGCCATTTCCATTACCTTCTTTCAGATTCCTCACCCACTGATCCCGGCTTTGTGCACTTGGGGCAAAAATATAAAGTGTGTTAGCATCATATACAACCTGGAGAAGGAAAACAAACAAAATAAATAAGAAATAAATCAGAATACATTCACCTGGTAATATTCATTTTTATCCTCCTGGGGAGCAGAGGAAACAAAAGAAGTGACTGACTGCTGCATTTGGCAAAATCCACTCTGCTGAGACCCCACCTGGAGCACTGTGTCCAGTTCTGGAGCCTCTGTTACAGGAAGGATCTGGAGGTGCTGGAAGGTGTCCAGAGAAGGGCCACGAGGAGGAGCAGAGGGCTGGAGCTGCTCTGCTATGAGGACAGACTGAGGGAGTTGGGGTTGTGCAGTCTGGAGAAGAGAAGGCTCCAAGGAGACCTTATTGTGGCTATAGGAAAGCTTGGGAGGGACTTTTTAGGGGGTCAAGGAGTGATAAGACTGGCAGGGAATGGATCCAAAATAGAGGAGGGAAGATTCATATTAGACATCAGGAAGAAGTTCTTCCCCATGAGGGTGGTGAGACACTGGCACAGGTTGCCCAGGGAGGTGATGGAAGCCTCATGCCTGGAGGTTTTTGCAGCCAGGCTGGATGTGGCTGTGAGCAACCTGCTGTAGTGTGAGGTGTCCCTGCCCCCTGGCAGGGGGCTTGGGACTGGCTGATCCTTGAGGTCCTTTCCAAGCCTGACAATTCTATGACTTTTCTATGAAAATGAGTATACCAGGGAGCACAAATACAGAAATTGGGAAAGGTTTTTAGGGTTTCCTATTCATAGATCATGTTTCAGTAGAATGAGGAAGGATTTTGCAACACTCTATTATCATGAGAGCCTTCCTTGAAATATTTGCTTCACCCTGTGCTTTCTAAAACCAGTTCAGTTTAACTTCTAAAGCTCTTTCATAATCAGACACCCTTTGGTCCCAGCCATTTCATGGTTGCTTGTGATTCTGTACTGCTCTGAGGTGATTCTGGTCCTCTTTTTTTCACTGGCCCTGGAAGAAGTGGGCCAGAGCCCCCTCTCTGGCAGTGGAATTCACCCTCACTTCAATCATTCCATTTTATAGAGGCAGGGACAGCATCTGAACTCCTCATATTTTTATAGAATCATAGAATTGACAGGGTTAGGAGGGACCTCAAGGATCATCTAGTTCCAACCCACCTGCCATGTCCAGGGACACCTCACACTACAGCAGGTTGCTCACAGCCACATCCAGCCTGGCCTCCAAAACCTCCAGGCATGAGGCTCCCCACCACCTCCCTGGACAACCTGTGCCAGGCTCTCACCACCCTCATGGGGAACAACTTCTTCCTAACATCCAATCTGAATCTACCCATTTCTAGTTTTGCTCCATTCCCCCCAGTCCTATCCCTCCCTGACACCCTCAAAAGTCCCTCCCCAGCTTTCCTGTAGCCCCCTTCAGATACTGGAAGGCCACAATAAGGTCTCCTCGGAGCCCTCTCCTCTCCACACTCTTTTTTTCCCCCCTCTGTGCACTTTGCTCTCCATGTTTACTTCTCTTCAAGCTCACAATGGAAGAAAAAGCAACAAGTTTTATCTTGATTCCTCTTATTCCTAGATAATTTAATGGTAATTGCAGGTAATTTAACATGAAGAAAAGAAGACAGGGAAAATGGGCTACCAGCTAACCCATTTTTGGAGGAAAACCAAGATAAGACACTTGCCAATCAAAACCTGAGCACAGAGGGTAGGGAAAAGAAACAGACCAAGGGTATGAGGCACAGCTTCCAAGTGTGGGGACAGCAGGGGGAGCAGAGTTTGCTGGGGCCAGATTTTAATCACTGATCCAGAACCACCTCACCCACAGCCAGAGAATGGGCTCAGGATTTAGCAGGGACAGTGACTGCAAGTGACATCCAAATGGCTTGGCACTGTTGGAAAAAGAAAGGGCACTGCAATGTGTAGGTTTTATATAAAAGGCACATACCTGAAATGGGTATTTATTCTGACAGGGAATAATACCATCACTTCTTACAACTTCTACACATTTAATCCTTGAAACATCCACAGATCCTTTTTTGTACTTTTTCTGTAAGAGGAGAGGGGGGGAAAAGAGGAGAGGGGGGAAAAAGAGGAGAGGGGGGGAAAAGAGGAGAGGGGGGGAAAAGAGGAGAGGGGGGGAAAAGAGGAGAGGGGGGGGAAAGAAGGCAAAATGAATTACTTTTCTAATTATCTCTTTCCTTTCCTTTCTGTCCCCAGCACAGACTCCGTGCTTTCTCTTTCACTTACTGATG
This sequence comes from Colaptes auratus, assembly GCA_015227895.2. Lineage (NCBI taxonomy): Eukaryota > Metazoa > Chordata > Aves > Piciformes > Picidae > Colaptes > Colaptes auratus. Next base: position 6,435,737 of record CM037643.1, read on the forward strand.
CTGTTTTTCATTTGCAGAATGAACGATCTAGAGCAGTGGAAGGGCAGAGCACAGCAAAACGACTAGCAAAAAGTACCACTTCTTTCTACACAGACTTTCCAATCAGTTGTAATCATAGGTTTCATCTGCTCTACTAAAAATAACTTGGGTACAGATGAAGGAAGCCTTTCTCTTGATGATTTCAAATTATGATTAAAACTGGTGAGGAAAATAGGTGCCGATGCATCATCTCATTTGCTCCCTCATTCTGTTGCTCAAAGTGCTCCCACCACTGGATATTAGGAACAAGTTCTTTGCCATGAGGGTGGTGGGACACTGGAACAGGTTGCCCAGGAAGGCGGTTTGAGCCCCAACCCTGGAGATATTCAAGGTGAGGCTCAAGAGGGCTCTGGGCAGCCTGATCTAGTTGAAAAAGTCCCTGCTGACTGCTGAGGGGGTTGGACTGGATGACCTTTGGAGGTCCCTTCCAACCCAACCCATCCTATGATTCTGTGATCAAGATTTAACAGGGATAGTCTACCTTTAGCTAAACATCATCAGATTTAAAAGGATTATTCTAATGTCTAACACCCAAGAAGCAAGAACTTAAGACCTATCAAAGCCAGTCCACCCCTTTCCTGCAGACAGACACAAGCCTCTTGAAAGAAGCCTACAGAAAGAAACAGAGAGCAGTAATAAAGGTATAAAAATACTAAGAGAGTTATAAAAATAGCATAGCCCAATAAATATAAGAAATAGATAAAAACACGTGCTTTGAACTCACACTGAAGGCTGTAGTTTGTGGGGGGGTTGGTTGGTTTGGTTGGTTTTTAATCTATCTGCTTGCTGAAATAAGCAAAAGGGAAGTGACTCTGCAGAAACAACTGTACAAAGCTGCCCAACACGCAAAAAGCCATTAACACCTCACACTTGCCTATGCTTCAGAAACATCACTGGCAGTCTTAGAAGCCCTGCTCCTTGTTCACAATGAGGATGCTAGCCCAGGCTATAAGTCTCATTTCCAGGAAATGCAAAAAGGAATCATCTGTTTCTATCATTTCACATATCAAGTGATGGCACCAGGCTTACAGTGTCAGATATGGCAACAAACACATACGAATAAACAAGTCCTTTACAAAAACCACTCTTAGCACACAAGAAGACAAGAAATATCTAAGTGTCACAGCATCACAGTACATTAGAGGTTGAAAGGGACCCTCAAGAGAACATTGGGTCCAACCCCCCTGCCACAGCAGGATCACCCAGGGCAGTCTGCACAGGAATGCATCCAGGTGGGGTTGGAAAGGTTCCAGAGAAGGAGACTCCACAACCTCTCTGGGCAGCCTGCTCCAGGGCTCTGGCACCCTCACTGGAAAGAAGTTTCTCCTCATGTTGAGGTGAAGTCTTCTATGTTCAACTTGTACCACTAGTTCCTTGTCTTATTGCTGTGCACCACCGAAAAGAGCTTGGCCCCCTCCACTTGACACCCACCCCTCAGGTATTGATAGACATTGATCAGATCCCTCTCAGTCTTCCCTTCTCCAGACTAAACACCCCCAGGGCCCTCAGTCTCTCTTCACAGGGGAGGTGCTCAAGTCCCCTGACCATCCTCCTGGCTCTCCCTTGGACTCTCTCCAGCAGTTCTCTGTCTCTCTCGAACTGGGGATCTGCATCAAGAAAAGTGTGGCCAGCAGGTCTAAGGAGGTCCCCTTCCCCCTCTACTCTGCCCTGCTGAGGCCATACCTGGAATACTGTGTCCAGTTCTGGGCTCCCCAGTTCAAGAGAGACAGAGACCTGCTGGAGAGAGTCCAAGGGAGAGCCATGAGGATGATTAGGGGACTTGAGTATCTCCCCTATGAAGAGAGACTGAGAGCCCTGGGGCTGTTTAGTCCTCTCCAGACTGAGAGGGCATCTAATAGATGTCTATAAATATCTGAGGGGTGGGTATCAAGATGAAGGCTCTTTTTTGGTGGTGCCTAGTGATAGGACAAGGAACAACAGGTACAAGCTGGAACACAGGAGGTTCCACCTCAGCAGGACGAGACACTTCTGTATGCTGAGGGTGACAGAGCACTGGAACAGCCTGCTCAGAGAAGTTGTGGAGTCTCCTGCCCTGGAGACTTTCAAAAACCACCTGGATGCATTCCTGTGTGATCCTGCTCTGGCAGGAGGGTTGAGAGGAGGTCCCTTCCAACCCCTAACAATCTGCAATTCTGTGGCATTCCCCAGGAGCAGATAAAATGTGTATTTCCTCTTTGCTGATGAAGATGTTGTGCTGCTTACCCCCACAAAAAGTGGAGCTGGAGGGGTTAAACAATACAGAGAACATTCCAGCTGGCAAGAAACTGAATGATAAACTGTCAGAAGTCAGCCCAGTTGTCAAGAAATAGCTGGATTCTGTCTCACCCATTCTGTCTCTGTGTTGCTCATACTATTCCTTTCTCCCCTGTGTATCTCCATGTAGGAAATCCTGCAGTCAGCAGCATGTGACCCATGCAACTTGTGTTCTCACCAGTATAGAAGGTCTCAGCATCACTGACATCTCCTTTTATGGAGCTGCTCTGCAACTATACAAAACCTCAGAAAAGCTAACCCAGCCCCCAGAGAGAGCTTCTGCAGCAGAATATGCTCCAAAGCAAATGTAGAGATTGGCTTTGTAGGTTTTCTTTTCTTTTTTTATTCTCTCTTTTCTTCTCTCTCTTCTCTGTTCTCTACTCCCTCTCTTCTCTTTTCTCTTCTCTGTTCTCTTCTCTCTTCTCTTTCCTTTTCTTTCCCTTTCCTTCCTCTTCTTTCCTTTTCTTTAGAATAACTCTGAAATAGCATTACCATTCAGCAATGAAGCAGCCCTGGACACTGCTGCAGTTTCCTCCTGAGAGGCGTCTTACAGATGATGCAAATATCCTCACTGTGACTAGGTGTTAGATGGTCACATTTTCCATCCTCTTATTTTCCAGTGTGTCAGATATAGAATGGTTTCTGTGTTGAAGAATGCTCTGTCTCCTCTCAGTTTGTTTTAAAATGATTATTCCAAGAGAAGCAAGCAGCAACTATTTCACCATTGCAAAATGGGGGGCTAAAATTGAGATTAAAAACTAGGGGTGATTATTATTCTGATCTAGTCTGACTGGATCCAAGATCTGATTCTTGGGAAGGATTTCAGGTGGGGGGAGTACAAACATAGGTAAGAAGGTGAAAGTTTTAAATCCTATCCTGCAAAATATGAAACCAAGAATCATAGAATTGTCAGGGTTGGAAGGGACCTCAAGGATCAGCCAGTTCCAACCCCCCTGCCATGGGCAGGGACACCTCACACTACAGCAGGTTGCTCACAGCCACATCCAGCCTGGCTGCAAAAACCTCCAGGCATGAGGCTTCCACCACCTCCCTGGGCAACCTGTGCCAGTGTCTCACCACCCTCATGGGGAAGAACTTCTTCCTGATGTCTAATATGAATCTTCCCTCCTCTAGTTTGGATCCATTCCCCCTCAGTCTTATCACTCCCTGACACCCTCAAAAGTCCCTCCCCAGCTTTCTTGTAGGCCCCAATCCTTTACCATGGCTGCTCAGCACATGCCAACCACCATCACCACAGAGACCAAAAAGCACAGAAAGAAGTTCTCAGTAGCAGATGCAACCTGATACAACTTCCTACCTATGCCTACAACACATTCTCTGTAATGTGCACTTCTGCAGGCAAATGCACACCATTAGCCGCTGGGATACCTGGATGCAAGCAGATAAGCATTGAGCAGGATTTAGAATAGAATAGAATTAACCAGGTTGGACAAGACCTTTGAGCTCATCGACTCCAACCCATCACCCCACACCATCAACTAAACCATGGCACCATCCATTCTCGAAGGCTGCAATACAGGCAAAAAGAGAGAAAATAAATCAGCCAGGCCTCCACCCGTATCAGGCCCTACATCACCTACTACCTATCACTTCTCAAAATAATTATCAAATAGCTTCAGGTTCCTTCAGACACAGATCTTCTCTTCCTGCTTTTCTGTGCAGTCCTCGCAGAGGCGAGTCTGCCCAGCCCAGCTGCAGTCTCTGACACCTGCAGCTTGAACGGGCCCCAGAGCTTTGAAAGTTAATTTTCCTTCCTTTAAAATATCACCCTGGTAATTTCAGTAGCTTCTGTCTCCCCTCTATTCAAATCACAAAAGTCAAATACAACTCTTGCAGAAGAAGAATTATTTTTTTTCTTCCCTTCAGAGGAGCCTTTCAAAATCAGCCACTCCCAAGAATGCTCAAGGTGTTTGGGGGATTTTTTTTTCCTGCCTCCTTTTTCTTTTTCAGATAAATTCTTGGTGGGGGGAGAGGGGAGTTGTTAGTTGTAACAGTTCTTCTGTTGGCACAAAGCAGTTTTCACGCAAGTCTGACCCTCGTGGCAGATACCGCTGCCACCAGTGAAGGTAAGAGCACTGTGCACCTCCCCTAGACCAGCTCATCAGAAAGCTGCCTTCTACTTCACTCTACAAAAGTAACCTTCTAAATTAGACTGAAATGTTTTCTCTCTGGGGCTAATCCTGGCCTGCATCAGGAACAGCGTGGCCAGCAGGAGCAGGGAAGTCATTGTGCCCTGTACTCAGCACTGCCTAGGCCGCACCTTGAGTCCTGCGTCCAGTTCTGGGCCCCTCAGTTTAAGAAGGACATTGAGACACTTGAATGTGTGCAGAGAAGGGCAACAAAGCTGGGGAGAGGTCTGGAGCACAGCCCTGTGAGGAGAGGCTGAGGGAGCTGGGGTTGCTTAGCCTGGAGAAGAGGAGGCTCAGGGGAGACCTTATTGCTCTCTGCAACTAACCTGAAGGGAGGTTGTAGCCAGGTGGGGATTGGTCTCTTCTCCCAGGCAAGAACAAGAGAATACAATCTCAAGCTGCACCAGGGGAAGTTTAGGCTCAAGGTGAGGAGAAAGTTCTTCCCAGAAAGAGTAATTTGCCATTGGAATGTGCTGCCCAGGGAGGTGGTGGAGTCACCATCCCTAGAGGTGTTCAAAAAGGGATTTGGATGTGGCACTTGGAGCCGTGGTTTAGTTGTCAGGAGGTGTTAGGTAATAGGTTGGACTTGATGATCTGAGGTCTTCTCCAACCTGGCTGACTCTATGATTCTATTATTTACCCTCTCTGTGGCAGCAAAAGGCTTCTGCATACTAATAAACAGCTAAGTGCTGTGCCTCCCCTAACATTCTCGGCACAGTCCCTCCAGAGCTAACAGGATATGGCAGCAGACTCTCCCCCATTTTTGTCCTCCCTTTAATGCCACAGATCCCCATTCACTCAAATAGAGGCATGGGGACCAGGATTTAGCCTGTCTTTGAAAAAATGAAACCCAATATCAACCTTTTACTGCTGTAAACTATGACCCATCCAGCAGGCAAGAGCAAACAATAGGGATGCTAAAGCTTAAAGCAATTCCAGCTCATATTCATTAGCTTCATAGTCAAGGTCAGTGCAAGCCACTCAGGGCTGGAGAGGTTAATGTAAGGATGCAGTCCTGAGTGTGGGAGGACAGCAATCAACCCCACACATCAGCACACTCTCCAACTGAAGAGTTGTCACTGCTAAGCAAGGTGAGAAAGAAAAATACCACAGTAAAAGACAACACTCCACTGCTCCAATAAATATAAGGATGCTGACAGTCCACACAGGGAGAACAATTTATAAAGTGGTAACAAGACCAGTGCCAGCCCTGTGGAAGGACTGCACTCAAACAAACCTCAAAGTGATTTTTTTTTCTAGCTAACAAAACTAGCAGGACATCTCACACGCACAGACCAGCTCCTCTCAACCACCCCAGCCATCAGAAGCACTCTAACGCCTACAGTGATTATCTTGCCTTCATCTCAAAGAATTTTCAATACCTAAAATACCACCCAGAGCAAAAAAACCTCCACCCTGCTAGCACTTTCAGTTCAAGGGAAATGCTCTGTCAACAGCAGCTAATTAGATCTTGTGTGAAGTACATGCTCCCTGCTGTTGTGGCTACTCTGCGGCACAGGAGCGAGCCCGCTCCAGTCAGGGCCATCAGATCGCCTTAATCATAGCATTGCTAGGGTTGGAAGGGACCTCAAGGATCAGCCAGTTCCAACCCCCCTGCCATGGGCAGGGACACCTCACACTACAGCAGGTTGCTCACAGCCACATCCAGCCTGGCTGCAAAAACCTCCAGGCATGAGGCTTCCACCACCTCCCTGGGCAGCCTGTGCCAGGCTCTCACCACCCTCATGGGGAAGAACTTCCTGACATCCAATCTCAATCTACCCCTTTCTATTTTTATTTCCATTTCCCCACGTCCTATCACTCCCTGACACCCTCAAAAATCCCTCCCCAGCTTTCCTGTAGTCCCCTTCAGATACTGGAAGGCCACACTGAGGTCACCTAGGCGCCTTCTCTTCTCCAGACTGAACAGCCCCAGCTCCCTCAGTCTGTCCTCATAGGAGAGGTCTCCCAGAACAGAGACATTCCAGACCATTCACTGAGAATGAATTCACAACCTAAAAACAATTTATTGCCACACAAGGAGAAAGAGGATAAACCAAGAGGACTTGGTGGAACTCTCTGGTATATGCAGTAGATTGAATGCTGTTTCTCTGTGGTCTCTCCTGCTGGCTTGCCCAAAGAGGAGTAAAGACAGGGCTGCAACACATCTGCTGTGAGGACAGGCTGAGGGAGCTAGGGTTGTTCAGCCTAGAGAAGAGAAGACTCTGGGGGGACCTTAGAGCTGCCTGCCAGTACCTGAAGGGAGGGTTAGAGAGGGCCTTTTCCTAAGGGTGTCTAAATATAGGACAAGGGGAATGGTTTGAAGAGGAGGGAGAGTAGGCTTAGACTGGGTCTTAGGAAGATCCAGTGTAAGGGTAGTGAGACTCTGGAACAGGCTGCCCAGGGATTTTGTGGCTGCCTTCTCCCTGGGGGTGTTCAAGGCCAGGTTGGATGAGGCCTTGACTAGGCAAGTCTAGTTGAGAGGTGTCCCTGCCCGTGGCAGGAGGTTGGAGCAGATGATCTCTAAGGTCCCTTCCAACCCAAGCCATTCTCTGGTTAAACATTCTCTTTGCAGCAGCTAAGCCACTCTGTAAACAAGTGTGTGAGGTACTTGCACCATGAGACACCAGCTACCAAGCACACTGATAAAGTGAGGATTTTCCTTTTCATTAAAACAGCTCAGCTGATATTTACTGAAGTATTTCCAGCTTCAGTGATAAGGCAGACGCCGGGGCAGACACCAAGGTTTGATCTTCCATATACAGTCAGCTGAAAATGTGAATGCACCACGCCTTTGAATTTAAACCCTGGAGCATCTTAAACTGAATATTGGATGTAGGAGGCCACTTTTGACAGAAAAGGGCCAAACATAGAATCAATTGTTTGGGTTGGAAGGGACTTCAAGGATCATCTAGTTCAAATCCCCTGCCATGGGCAGGGACATCTCACACTACAGCAGGTTGCTCACAGCCACATCCAGCCTGGCTGCAAAAACCTCCAGGCATGAGGCTTCCACCACCTCCCTGGGCAACCTGTGCCAGTGTCTCAGCACCCTCATGGGGAAAAACTTCTTCCCAGCATCCAATCTGAATCTACCCATTTCTAGTTTTTTTTTTTCCCAATCCCCCTACTCCTATCACTCCCTGACACCCTCAAAAGTCCCTCCCCAGTTTTCTTGTAGCCCCCTTCAGATACTGGAAGGCTACAATTGATACAATACAATACAATACACCACCAGGTTGGAAGAGACCCTGGGAGCCTTCTCTCCTCCAGACTGAACTCCTTCAGTCTGTCCTCATACCTAAGGCCATGGCCATGTGAAGCCATTTCCACAGACACCTCAGATTTCACATGTGCGTTCCCTTCGAGATGAAATTAACAGCTTGGGACAGAAATCTCATACTAAAACTTCAGCTAAAATTCTGGTGGTGGAAAATAAATCATAACCAACCCCCAAGCATTCCAAATTGTCTGGTTTGTCCATTTGGGGTTTTTTGTTTGTTTGGGGGTGAGGGGGTGGGGTTGTGCATTGTGTTGGTGGTTTGGTTTTTTTTTTTGGGGGGGGGGCCATGTGGTTTTGGGGGTTTTGGGTTGGTTGGTTTGGGGGTTTTTTGGTTTGTGCTTTGTTTTTATTTTGGTTTGGGTTTTTTGGCTGTTTGGTTGGGTTTTTTTTAATTACCCCTAGCAACCTGCTCTAGGTGAACCTGCTCTGGCAGAGAGGTTCAACTAGGTGACCTCCAGAGGTCCCTTCCAACCCCTATCATTCTGTGATTAAACATTGCTGATTTCTCCCCCCCCCAGACAAGCAGGTTTATTTCAAAATTGTTTAACTTTGCTTATTATTTTCTCCCCAGATATGGATTCTTCTGATTTCTCCGAAGAAAAGAGTTCAGGAAAATGAAGAGAGGCATACTCGAAGCAGCACGCTGAGCTTTCACAGAATCCCAGGATTTCAGGAGCTGGAAGGGACCTCAAAGATCATCCAAGTCAAATCCCCCTGCCAGAGCAGGATCAGCTACACCAGATCACACAGGAACACATCCAGGTGAGTTTTGAGTATCTCCAGAGAGGGAGACTCCACAACGCCCCTGGGCAGCCTGTTCTAGGGCTCTGTCACCCTCCCTGACCTGCAATCCACTAATGTTTCTAAGCACCAAAGCTGCATTCCTCATTCCCATGGCAGCCCCAGCTGCACTGTAGGCACTTTGTGCCATCACAGGGTGCCTGAGCTGCTCGGAAGCACATGTAAAAAGATTTGAAGCAGTTATGGGCAAGTTTAAACAAGGTTTTACCCTGCTGCCAGCAGCTATGCTTATGAAATGATTCTGTATTGTTCCAAGGAGGTACATGGCATTTTATCAAGAGACGGGACCCAAAAAGAACCAAAAAAAGAGAGAGAAACTGTCCACAATGTGCAGTTTCTGGCTAAGGAGCACGCAAGCCCCAACCACCACCTGCACAGCAGAGGGTCAGTGAAAATCTCAGATTCACAAGACCAACATTTGCCATGGTTGGCTGCTTTCTGGTGTCATAAATGTTCCACTTCTGCCACCAGCCGCACCCAGCAGCTAATTCTGTTACCTTATTTACAATCCCAACTTGCCCACGCTCTGAGTATTGACTCAACTGCTGAACAGGATTTCATTTCAGCTTGAATTTGAAAACAAATGGTGTGTTTACAGAATAAACCAGGTTGGAAAAGACCTCAGAGATCATCGAGTCCAACCTATCACCCAGCACCATCAAATCAACTCAACCATGGCACCAAGTGCCTCATCCAGGCTCTTCTTAAACATCTCCAGTGATGGTGACTTCACCACCTCCCTGTGCAGCACATTCCAATGGGCAATCTCTCTTTCTATGAAGAACTTCTTCCTAGCATCCAGCCTAAACCTCCCCTGGCACAGCTTGAGACTGTGTCCTCTTGTTCTGCTGCTGCTTGCCTGGGAGAAGAGACCAACCCCCACCTGGCTACAACCTCCCTTCAGGTAGTTGTAGAGAGCAAGAAGGTCTCCCCTGAGCCTCCTCTTCTCCAGGCTAAGCAACCCCAGCTCCCTCAGCCTCTCCTCTCAGGGCTGTGCTCCAGACCTCTCCCCAGCCTTGTTGCCCTTCTCTGGACACATTCCAGCAACATCTTTCCTAAACTGAGGAGCCCAGAATTGGACACAGGACTCAAGGTGTGGCCTAAGAAGTGCTGAGTACAGGGCAGAATGACTTCCCTGATTCTGGTGTGACTATTCATGTGGGCACAAACCAGGGCTTCTGTTTGGTTTTTGTTTGTCTGTTTTAAATTCTCCCTCACTGAATTTTTGTTGAAGGCAAAATGGAAAACGCAAAACCAACCAACCCAAACTAAAACCAAAACAAACTCAAACCGAACCAAGCACACAAAACACACACAGACAACCCCTCCAGCAACCACCAAGCAACCAACTAACACCCAGCAAAACCCAAAACAAGCCCTCAAAAAACCCAAAACCCTAAGAAAATACTTCATTTTGGCCAGCTACCACAGTAGGATTCACACTTGACTAAAGAAGCAGAACTCAGCCACCCTTGGCAGACTGCTGCTGCAGTTGTGTGATTAAAATGAGGGTGTGAAATCCTCTTGGCATGGGATTTCTGTGCTTATCTTACCAATCTGGACACTGAGCATTGCCAAGATTAAAATGAGGTCATTCTGTACCTATCTTTTCATCTGCTGTATCTTTGAATCCCATCAGCATACAGGGCAGTCACATTTACTTCAGCAATACAGCAACTCCTCAGAGTGGCCAGAATTGCTTTAATCTCTAATTATTGATTATTTCTTTTTAGATAAAGTACTTCAGTCAGAATATGCAACTGTATTATGGTAAACACAAATGTAGGGACACCATTATTGATTTAAAAACCAAAAACAACACCAAAAAAAACAAACCCAACCCAACCCACCAACCAAAAACACACACATCTGGAAAGGAAGCATAAACTGCACCAGTACAGGTTGGGAAGGGATCTGCTGGAGAGCAGCCCTGTGGAGAAGGACCTGGGAGTCCTGGTGGATCACAAGTTCTGCATGGGACAGCAATGTGCCCTTGTGGCCAAGAAGGCCAATGGGATCCTGGGGTGTATTAATAGGAGTGTGTCCAGCAGATCCAGGGAGGTTCTCCTCCCCCTCTACTCTGTCCTGGTGAGACCTTACATGGAATACTGCATCCAGTTTTGGGCTCCCCAATTCAAGAGGGACAGGGATCTGCTGGAGAGAGTCCAAGGGAGGGCTGCAAGGATGATGAAAGGGACTGCAGCACTGCCTGAGAGACCTGTGGCTGTTCAGTCTGGAGAAGACTGGAAGGGGATCTGACAAGTGTTTATAAATATGTGAGCTGTCAAAAGAGAATGGACAGGCTCTGCTCAGTTGCACCCTGGGACAGGACAAGGGGCAATGGATAGAAACTACAGCACAGGAGGTTCCACCTCAACAGGAGGAGGAACTTCTCCCCTGTCAGGGTCACAGAGCATTGGAACAAGCTGCCCAGAGAGGTTGTGGAGTCTCCTTCGACAGAGACTTTCCAGCCCTGTCTGGATGTGTTCCTGTGTGACCTGTGCTGGGTTCTATGGTCCTGCTCTGGCAGGGGGGCTGGACTTGATGATCTTCAGAGGTCCTTTCCAACCCCTAACCTCCTGTAATCCTGTGATCTACCTTTACCAGTGCCACTACTACACCATATCCTTGAGGACCAAACCTAGATCTTAGCCACACAGGAATATTTTTTTGGTTTTCCAAATAGAGACCAAGAATTGCTGACAAAAATTGTGTGCCCCTCTAACAGCAGAGCTCATGGTTTTCAGACAGCATTGTTAATAAAATAAAAAGCTGATTAATATTTTAAAGAATCTAAACTGGAAGGGAGGGTGAAAATGAAAAGTGTTTGAGGTTGGGAAGCAATGTGCTAGTGCTGAGCCAGTCTAGCAACCTGCTGATGTCAACAGTCAGAGCATCCTGTCCTCCTCCACCACCTAGCACCACCTCTGGCACTTGTTAGGTCCCACACTGAGCTAACACATCTTGCTAACCCAGCAGAATACTATTCCAGCAAAACCAAACTGGATCAAATGTCTTTCTGCTGATCAGCAAGTATTTTCAGAGCAGGATGGAGTCCCAAGAAGCACAAAGCCCCATTCAAGTAAATGGGGGAAGCCTGCAAGGCTATGACGGGGATGAGATGATCCTGCCTGCTACAGCAGCAAACTGCTGGGCTAGCATAGGTGCAATGTCGATTTTCACCTCATCTATCTTTATCTTAGGCTGGAAAGTTTGAAGAAGTCCCTGCTTCCACAGCTGAGGTCACTGTGGGCAGCTCTGCTCTACCTCACTGCAAACAAAACCCACAGTTTAAACCTGCCTCTCAGACTGATTCATCTGGTAAGATACCTTAGCTGGAGAACATTAACCTGAAGGCAAAATGGGGAAGCTTGAAAGGGAAAGCTGGAAGTGGTAACTTCTTTGAGGGTGATACAAGTGGCTCTGCAAAACCTGCTGGCTAAATTTCCAGTTGATGTGAACTTATGCTGGCACAGGATAAGCAGCAAGGCATTTGAGAGTGTTAGCACAAGCTCTGGCAGACAAACATGCTTAGCAAGCCTTAGCTCTCCTGCAACCCCATCTTTCATAGAGATAAGACAGGATCACAGGATGTTAGAGGTTGGAAGGGACCCAAAGAGATCATCGAGTACAACCCATCTGCCTGAGCAGGACCATAAAATCTAGCTCAGGTCACACAGGAGCACAAATGGGGCTTGAAAGTCTCCAGAGAAGGAGACTCCAAAGCTTCTGACACCTTTGTCATCTGCATAATAAGTAGGAAAAAAGAGAACTAGAATAGAATTAACCAGGTTGGAAAAGACCTTTGAGATCATCAAGTCCAACCTATCACCCAACACCATCTAATCAACTAAACCATGGCACCAAGGGCCTCATCCAGCCTCCCCTTAAACACCTCCAGTGATGGTGACTCCACCACTTCCCTGGGCAGCACATTCCAATGGCAAATTTCTCTTTCTGGGAAGAATTTCTTCCTCACCTCCAGCCTAAGGCTCCCCTGGCACAGCTTGAGACTGTGTCCTCTTGCTCTGGTGCTGCTTGCCTGGGAGAAGAGAGGGCTACAACCTCCCTTCAGGTAGTTGTAGTCAGCAATAAGGTCTCCCCTGAGCCTCCTCTCCTCCAGGCTAAGCAACCCCAGCTCCCTCAGCCTCTCCTCACAGGGCTGTGCTCCAGACCCCTCCCCAGCTTTGTTGCCCTTCTCTGGACACGTTCCAGCAACTCAACCTCCTTCTTAAACTGAGGAGCCCAGAACTGGACACAGGACTCAAGGTGTGGCCTAAGCAGTGCTGAGTACAGGGCAGAATGACCTCCCTGCTCCTGCTGGCCACACTCTTCCTGATCTGGGCCAGGATGCCACTGGCCTTCTTGGCCACCTGGGCACACTGCTCATCTTCATTGCCACCCATAGCCTTTGCCTCCATCCCCTCCTGGCAGTATGAGACAGAGCAGGAAAAAAAAGCTAACAGCAGACAAAAGCAGAGAGGAACAAAGGCTCTCTGGAGTATTGATCTGTCGCCTACCTCTGCTCGACCTTCGTAATATGTTAGCATAGACTTTGTGAGGACAAACAGCCTCTCTTTGTAGTTCAAGGGTGAAGTCCTCTTCTTCTGCTGGGATCTTTTAATCAAAATCTCCTGTAGGATAGTAGTCATGTTCATCTCAGCCACTGGTCACCTCTGTTTCTAGCCATTGAACATCAGCTCCTGTGAAAATGAGAGGAATAAACCATTACAGTACCTCTGGGGGATCCCAAGAGATGGAGATTGCTGTCATAAAAAAGGGTTTGTACTCATAAGTGAAACTACCAAACACACAGAGTGCTGGAGCTCATTTCTGTCATAAAAAGAGATTCTACTCACACATGAAACTACTGACTTTAGAGTGCTGGAGCTCATTTCTGTCATAAAAAGAGATTCTACTCACACATGAAACTACTGACTTTAGAGTGATGGAGGTCATTTCTGTCATAAAAAGAGCTTCTACTCATAAAAGAAATGACTGAGTATACAGAATGCTGGAGCTCATTTCTGTCATAAAAAAAGAGCTTCTACTCATAAATGAAACTACTGAATAGAGAGAGTGATGGAGCTCATTTCTGTCATAAACAAAGGAGCTTCCACTCATAAATGAATCTACTGAATACACAGAATGCTGGAGCTCATTTCTGTCATAACAAAGAGCTTCTACTCACACATGAAACTACTGAATATAGAGTGATAGAGGTCATTTCTGTGATAAAATAGAGCTTCTACTCAAACATGAAACTACTGAATATAGAGAGAGATGGAGCTCATTTCTGTCATAACAAAGAGCTTCTACTCACAAATGAAACTACTGAATATAGAGAGTGATGGAGCTCATTTCTGTCATAAAAAGAGCTTCTGCTTGTACATGAAACTACTGAGTATATGGAATGCTGGAGCTCACCCTGAGCACCTGGAAGTTCACAGAAGTTAATTATTAAGGAAAGTTCAGGCTTGGCTCAGCTCAGGACTGCACTGGTACGTCCCCAGGAAGCCAAAAGCTGTACCCAGCTGGGACAAAATAAGGGACACTTCAGGGATCTATTGGAGAGAGTCCAACAGAGGGCTATGAGGATGATGAAGGGACTGGAGCACTGCCTTATGAGGTAGAGGCTGAGAGACCTGGGGCTGTTCAGTCTGGAGAAGAGAAGACTGGGAGGGGATCTAGTAAATGCTTATAAATATCTGAGGGCTGGGGATCAAGAGGGAGGGGACAGGCTCTGCTCAGTTGCACCCTGGGATAAGACAAGGAGCAATGGATAGAAACTACAGCACAGGAGGTTCCACCTCAACAGGAGGAGGAACTTCTCCACTGTGAGGGTCACAGAGCATTGGAACAGGCTGCCCAGAGAGGTTGTGGAGTCTCCTTCTATGGAGACTTTCCAGACCCATCTGGATGTGTTCCTGTGTGACCTGTGCAGGATTCTATGGTCCTGCTCTGGCAGGCGGGTTGGACTCAATGATCTCCAGAGGTCACTTCCAGCCCCTCACATCCTGTGATCTACCTTTACCAGTACCACTACTACACCATATCCTTGAGGACCAAATCTAGATCTTAGCCACAGAGGAATACTTTTTGGTTTTCCAAATAGAGACCAAGAATTGCTGACAAAAATTGTGTGCCCCCTCTAACAGCAGAGCTCATTGTTTTCAGACAGCATTGTTAATAAAATGAGGTCCCTTCCAACCCTAATATCCTGTGTCACAGAAGACATGGGTGAGGAGTCGGAAACATGCTTCAGGTAAACAGCAGTGTGCAGCTGTTCTTCAGTCACAAAGCCCTAATGTCTATTAAAGATCTCACTGCATACAGAAATGCCATTTGCAACAAGTCTGGTAAACAACACTGAACACAGGTCAGTGAAAGTAATGTAAAAGTTTACCCCAAGTAATGAAAATTTTCAGGCACAAACAGGCACTCAGAAGATCCCAAATTGAGAACAAAGAATTAAAGCTTATTCTTCAGAAAGCTATGCCCTCCAGCTTCTGTTTAAAATGGCTTTGTGCTGACCACCAGCAATCTAAATTTAGTTGTCTTGAGGTGTTAGGTATTCAGTAATAGGTTGGACTTGATGATCTCTGAGGTCTTTTCCAACCTGGTTGATTCTATGATTTTATGATTCTATGAAAGGATTTACTTCTGACAGTTCTGGTCACTCAGTAACAGCAAGCTGTTTAAAGTTTTACACCATGACTGATCCCTGTAGGACAGAGTCAGGAATACATAAAAATCACAGTTCCACAGTACATTAAAAGGTTGGAAGGGACCTCCAGAGATCATCCAGTCCAACCCCCCTTGCCAGAGCAGGATCACCCAGGCTAGTCCCCACAGGAATGCATCCAGGTGGGGTTAGAAAGGCTCCAGAGAAGGAGACTCCACAGCCTCTCTGGGCAGCCTGCTCCAGGGCTCTGCCACCCTCACTCTAAAGAAGTTTCTCCTCATGCTGAGGTGAAATCTTCTATATTCAACTTGTCCCTATTGTTCCTTGTCTTATCAGTGCACACCACTGAAAAGAGCTTGGCCCCCTCCACTTGACACCCACTCCTGATATTGATAGACATTAAATGAGATCCCCTCTCAGTCTTCTCTTCTCCAGACTAAACAGCCCCA
The DNA here is from genome assembly GCA_015227895.2 of Colaptes auratus. Classification (NCBI taxonomy): domain Eukaryota; kingdom Metazoa; phylum Chordata; class Aves; order Piciformes; family Picidae; genus Colaptes; species Colaptes auratus. Next base: position 6,451,418 of record CM037643.1, read on the forward strand.
GGGCTCTCAGTCTCTCTTCCCAGGGAATGCTCAAGTCCCCTAATCATCCTCATGGCTCTCCATTGGATTCTCTCCAGCATCCATGACTGCACCCAGTTGCTTTCTTTGCAAATCTGGCTCCAGCACCCATCCAGGGATGCTTTCAGGCAACGATGCTGTCTGAACACAGCTGACCTCTTCCCTCATCTGCTCACCATCACTTCCAAGTGCCATTCTGCCTTATGTGGGTGTGAATGTTCCTCCTGCTGGGCTGGGGAGCAAGCTAGGGAAGGGATCCAACCAGACATTCCATCATGCACCACAGACTGCTGCCTGCACAGACTTAACACATGAGGTGGCACAGAGGCAGGAATGAAAGGTGTGGGAGAGGCTGTAGAGAAGCAGCTCCAGAAACCTTTTCCTCCATCACCTTACCTTTGCCAGCTTTCTGCCAGATGCCCAGTCCCATCTTGAGCCATGCTCCAAAACAAGGGCATAGACCTCAGCAACAACTCAAGCTAGAGCAGCACAGCTGCAGGCTGAAGCCATAGCTTGAAGAAGCAGCAGGAACATCTGCTGAAGCACCACGGACTATGAATATCTTCCAGAATGTGTATGTGTGGAGGGGGAAGGGGAGGGAGGGGGAAATCAAGCTCAAGCCCGAGGTAATCACTACAAAACTCTGTACCAGTAGGAAATTTCCCTCCAACCTATTGAAAAACAAACAAACACATCCTCAAACCTTTTTTTTGTTCAGTTCCCACAGAGCTTATTTCATGCACCTATTTACTACTTCCAGTATTTTAATATTCACTGGGGAAATGTTATGTGGGCTTTTTTTTTGTCCCCTCTGTGGACAACATGACTTCAGCATGGACAAAATGATGTGTCTCACAGACAAGACTGAAAAGCCACAGCCCTCCTCACAACATTACCTTATAAAAGCAAAAGCTGAAATAAGGTTAAATGTAAACAAATTCACTCAGGTGCCTCTCCTTTTACTTGGTGCCCAAACATGTCCTTATTTGTTGTGACAGTGCAAGAAATGGCAGCCTTTGCCCTCCAGTCTAGTGCCAATACTGTTTCACTCCATTTCAGCCAGCTGAGATCTCACATCCCACACTGCTGCCTTTACACACAGATGGATGCAGTTGTTCACTGCTTTAAATACCTTTTTCTTTTCAAGTTGTATCATCATAGAATGGCTCAGGATGGAAGGGGCCTCAGAGATCATCTGTTCCAACCTGGACACTTCTCTAGGTTTGGCTGCTCAAGGCTTTATCCAGCCTGGCTTCGAACACCCCCAGGGAGGAGCCATCTATAGCCTCGCTGGACAGCCTGCTCCAGGGTCTCACCACCCTTGTACTGGAGAACTTCTTCCTAAGCTCCAGTCTAAACCTACTCTGCCTCAGCTTCAAACCATTCCCCCTTCTCCTGTCTCTAGACACCCTCAGAAGTTGTCCCTCTGCAGATTTCCTGTAGGATCCCTTCAGGTACTGGAAGGTAGCTCTAAGGTTCCCCCAGAGGCTTCTCTTCTCCAGGATGAAAAACCCAGCTTCCTCAACCTATCCTCATGGCAGAGGTGCTCCAGCTCTTGGATCATCTTTGTGGCCTCCTCTGGGCTCACTCCAAAGCTCTGTGTCCTTCTTATGCTGGGGACACCAGAACTGGATGCAGTATTTGAGGTGGGGTCTGAGCAGAGTCAAGGGGCAGAATCCCCTCTCTTGCCCTGCTGGCCACACTCCTCTGGCTGCAGCCCAGCACACAGCTGCCTTCTGGGCTGCATGAGGGCACTGCTGGCTCATGCTGAGCTTCTCATCAACCAACAACCCCAATCTCTTTCTTCAGAGCTACTCTCAACCCACTCTGCACCCAGCCTGGATGTGTGCCCGGCTTAGTCTGTGATTTACACAGAGCTACAAAACAAGACCAGGTCAAGATGCAGAAGTAAAAGACTGCAACAGGACTGTGAATAATCTCTTTGTTTTCACTCTTCCTCTGATGCGTGTGCAGGCACACACTTTGCTAATTATCTGCCACACTGCATTCCTGGGAAGAAGACATATCTTTAATTAGTAACTGTCCTCAGTGCATTCTTTAACAACTAAAGTTCTGCTTTGCTGCCCTCCTGAAAAACGAAGTGGCAATCTCAAGGGAATTGCAGAAGGAAGGATACCATCAGGAAGTGAAAATACAGAAACAGTGCTTGAAGAAATTGCTAACTTTCAGACCAGTTTATTTCTGCACATTAAATTGCAAGAGTTCCCATCCCAGCCCCATCCCACTCAAAACAATCCTTCTGCTCTCTGTAGCACAAAGTCTCTGTTGGCACTTAGGAAAAACGTTAATTGTTACCAGTCTCAGAAACTGTGATCTCAGAGATCCCTAGAGTGCAACACTAGAGAGCACAAGGAGGATTCAATATTAACTATGATTTCAAGCCTCAGCACTGATAATGCTAATGGCATCCTGGCCTGCATCAGAAACAGTGTGGCCAGCAGGAGCAGGGAAGTCATTCTGCCCTGTACTCAGCACTGCTTAGGCCACACCTTGAGTCCTGTGTCCAGTTCTGGGCTCCTCAATTTAAGAAGGACATTGAGACACTTGAACGTGTCCAGAGAAGGGCAACGAGGCTGGGGAGGGGTCTGGAGCACAGCCCTGTGAGGAGAGAGGCTGAGGGACCTGGGCGTGTTTAGCGTGGAGAAGAGGAGGCTCAGGGGAGACCTCATTGCTCTCTGCAACTCCCTGAAGGGAGGTTGTAGCCAGGTGGGGGTTGGTCTCTTCTCCCAGGCACCAGCCCCAGAAACAAGAGGACACAGTCTCAAGCTGTGCCAGACTGGAGGTGAGGAGAAAGTTCTTCCCAGAAAGAGTAACTGGCCACTGGAATGTGCTGCCCAGGAGTGGTGGAGTCACCATCCCTGGAGATGTTCAAGAGGGGATTGGATGTGGCACTTGGAGCCATGGTTTAGTTGTCAGGAGGTCTTAGGTATTAGGTAACAAGCAGAACTTGATGATCTCTGAGGTCTTTTCCAACTTGCTTGATTCTATGATTCAATTTCATTACCCTGCTAGCCCTCTGTGTTCACTTTAACACTGCACAAGAAACCAGACAGAAGCCCTTTTGACAAAATCAGCATTAAAAATAGAAAAACAAACCAAAAAAAACCATCAGTAACAGTCAACACCTGTCCCTAGTTGCTACACTTAATTATTGCTGCTATGGAGATCTCTGCAGATTAGAACCAGTTTCCCGGGTCAGATCAGCCCTCTGAATCTGCATCTGGACACGGAAACCTGTTCTGTTTAGTGGGCTATTTGGTTTGCTGTTTGTTTGGTTTTTTCCAAGCCAAAAGCTCTAGCTACATCTCTGTTTCCATAAATAAGGCTCAGGACAACTAACCCTCACTTTTTATTCTGAAAGGTCCTTTCCCCAACTTGCAATACTTCACTGAGTAGCACCTGGAACAACCACCCTTTCACAGGCTCACAGGGTATCAGGAGATAGAAGGGACCCAAAGAGATCATTGAGTCCAACCCCCTGCCAGAGCAGGACCATACAATCTACCTCAGGTCACAGAGGAACACATCCAGACTGGCCTTGAAAGTCTCCAGAGAAGGAGACTCCACAGCCTCTCTGGGCAGCCTGTTCCAGTGCTCTGTGACCCTTACAGTAAAGAAGTTCCCCCTTGAGTTGAGGTGGAACCTCCTGTGCTGCAGCTTACATCCATTGTTCCTGTCCTATCCCAGGGAGCAAGTGAGCAGAGCCTGTCCCCTCCCTCCTGACCCCCAGTCCTCAGATATTTAGAAACATTTATTAAATCCCCTCTCAGTCTTCTCTTCTCCAGACTAAAAAGCCCCAGGTGCCTCAGCCTCTCCTCATCAGGCAGTGCTCCAGTCCCCTAATCATCCTCATAGCCCTCAGCTGGACCCTCAGCCCCCCAGCAGATCCCTGTCCCTCTTGAACTGGGGGGCCCAAAACTGGGCACACTACTCAAGATGAGGTCTCACCACGGCAGAGTAGAGGGGGAGGGGAATCTCCCTGGACCTGCTGGCCACGCTCTTCTTAATGCACCCCAGGATCCCATTGGCCTTCTTGGGCACCAGGGCACATTGCTGTCCCATGGATAACTTGTGATCCACCAGGACTCCCAGGTAACCACCAGCTTTACCACTTATCAAACCCCTAGAGAATTTATTTTTCTTCAGTAGAGTTTGGGAAGCTTTCCACACTTTCCCCCCACCCTGAATATTCCATTGTTCCCAGAGAATTCCTCAGGACAAGGAGCTCTTGGCATGACACGTTGTTATCTTGTTCCCAATAGCTCCGGGGTTTCGTGCTGCCACCCAGCTAAACCTTTCATGGTATCTCCTGCCAAGGACTTTCCCTGTTCCCTGCCAGCCTTACTCACTTAACAAGCACGAGCTCATTTGCAGAGATGCTAAGTAGTCATAATTCTGTGACTGCAATCCCAAAGAGCTACAGATTCTCAGCTGCTTTTCTTTTTTGTTTTTAAGACAGGAAAACATTCTCAGCTTTAAATGTCAAAACATGTCACAGAACCACAGAATTAACCAGGTTGGAAAAGACCTTTGAGATCATCAAGTCCAACCTACTACCTAACACCATCTAATCAACTAAATCACAGCACTAGGTGCCACAGCCAGACTTTTTTTTAAACACTTATAGAATGGTTTAGGTTGGGAGGGACCTTGAAGATCATCTAGTTCCAACTCCCCTGCCATGGGCAGCCACACCTTCCACTAGCCCAGGCTGCCCAAGGCCTCATCCAAGCTGGCCTCAAACTTCTCCAGGGAGGGGGCATCCATGACCTCCCTGGGCAATCAGTTCCAGTGTCTCACCACCCTCATATTAGGAAGACTTTCTTCCTAATATCCAGTCTAAATCTTTAAGCTTGAGGAGGGTAGTCCTCAAGTTTAAAGCCATTCCCCTCTCATCACAGGATCATAGGATGTCAGGGTTTGGGAGAGACCTCTGAAGATCATCAAGCCCAGCCCCCTGCCAATGTCCCTTCTGGGATGGTGCCTCCACCACCTCCCAGGGCAGCACGTTCCAATGGCCAATCTCTCTTGCTGGGAAGAACTTCTTCCTAACATCCAGCTTAAACCTCCCCTGGCACAGCTTGAGACTGTGTCCTCTTGTTCTGGTGCTGGTTGCCTGGGAAAAGAGACCAACCCCCATCTGGCTACAACCTCCCTTCAGGTAGTGTAGAGAGCTGGGACCAACTTTCACTGACCCATCTTCATACCACACAAATCTCCACCTGTGTCTCCCAAAGTCAAAAGACACTTTCCCCAAAGCAAATTAAACAGCTGTTGAGATCAATCTGCCAAGCCAGTATCAATGAAGATGTCCAGAATGAGTTTGCACTTGCAGACAGCACTTCTTCCTCTCTCCCAGTTTCACTGGGGAAACTGAGGCACTAAGGTGATGAGGTAACCACAGCTGCTGCAACACTACCACGTCTCTCCCAGATCCCACTCCAGCTCTGGACTACATTTGTTTATTGAAACAATAGTCACTGTAAGCTGGTTGGTAACACTCAAACATTTGAATAAATGGATGAAAGTTCAGTGGAAGTTCTAATAACCTTAAAAAACCAAAACCAAACTAAACCAAAATATCCATTTAAATACACAGGAGTAGCCTTGTAATTCTGACTCAAATATGAACTCTTCCAGAAGTAGTTGTTCACTGCTTTAAATACCTTTTTCTTTTTCAAGGAGTATACCAAAATATTATCATAGAATGGCTGAGGTTGGAAAGGACCTTAGAGATCATCTGTTCCAACCTCCCCACCATGGGCAAGGACATCTCTCAACTAGACTCACGTGCTGAAGGCCTCATCCAGCCTGGCTTTGAGCACCTCCAGGGAGGAGGCAGCCACAGCCTCCCTGGGAAGCCTATTCCAGAGTCTCACCACCCTTGTACTGAAGAACTTCTTCTGATGATCCACTCCAAATCTGCTCTCCCTCAGCTTCAAACCATTCCCCCTGTCCTGTCTCCAGACACCCTGAGGAAAAGTTCCTCTGCAGCCTTCCTGTAGGATCCCTTCAGGTACTGGAAGGCAGCTCTAAGGTCTCCCCAGCGTCTTCCCTGCTCCAGGCTGAACACCCCCAGCTCCCTCAGCCTATCCTCACAGCAGAGATGTTGCAACCCTTGGATCATCTCTGTGGCCATCCTCTGGACTCTCTCCAACAGCTCTGGGTCCCACTCCCAGGTCCTGGACTGCGAGTGTTTATTGTAACAATAGTCACCATAAGCTGGTGGTAACACTCAAACAATTAAATAAATGGATGAAAGCTCAGTGGAAGTTCTAATAACATAACATGGTAGTTTTCATTTGCTTCCAGCTAAGCTGGTCTGGCAAAGTTAATATTGGGGGTGGGGGGTGAAATTCAACCCACCACACTAAAAAAGAAAGGAAGAGGAGGCTCAGGGGAGACCTTATTACTGTCTACAACTACCTGAAGGGAGGTTGTAGCCAGGAAGGGGTTGGTCTCTTCTCCCAGGCAACCAGCACCAGAACGAGAGGACACAGTCTCAAGCTGTGCCAGGGGAAGTTTAGGCTCAAGGTGAGGAGAAAGTTCCCCACAGAGAGAGTTGTTAGCCATTGGAATGTGCTGCCCAGGGAGGTGGTGGAGTCACCATCCCTGGAGGTATTCAAGAGGGATTGGACGTGGCACTTGGTGCCATGGTTTAGTTGTCATGAGGTCTTGGGTGACAGGTTGGACTTGATGACCTCTGAGGTCTTTTCTACGCTTATTGATTCTATGATTCCATGAAAAGAAGAGAAGAATCAAAACAAAATATCAATTTGAAATACACAGATAGTGCCTTGTAATTCTGACTCAAACATGGAACTCTTCTAGAAGTTTTGATTAAGTCAGACTAATTTGATGATCAGGTTCATAAGGTGTCCCTGCAAATAGCTGCAGCAAGGTAATTGAACAGGCTGCCAGATGCAAAGAAAGGAAGAAGAAAAGGGAGAAGAAAAGCAATTCCTTACCCTGTTTGTTTCTGCTGAAGTTGCTGTTGCTTTACCATGAAACTACAACGCGAGTTCCGTGTGAATAGTCACTTACATGGCAAGCTGATTTGAATAATTTACTACCCACGTAAGGAAGGATTGCTAAATCTGCTCATGTCTTCAGCTGCTAGGAAAAAAAGATAATCTTTTTGCCTCACATCTAATGATGCAGATTCAAATACACACACACAGAGGGGGAAAAAATCCCTAAAGCCAAGCGAATAAAGGACAACTGCAATAAACTGCTATAGAAGTGCAGCCAGCAGGAGCAGGGAAGTCATTCTGCACTGTACTCAGCACTGCTTAGGTCCAGTTCTGGGCTCCTCAATTCAAGAAAGATATTGAGGAGCTGGAATGTGTCCAGAGAAGGGCAACAAGGCTGGGGAGGAGTCTGGAACACAGCCCTGTGAGGAGAGGCTGAAGAGACTGGGGTTGTTTAGCCTGGAGAGGAGGCGGCTCAGGGGAGACCTTCTTGCTGTCTACAACTACCTGAAGGAAGGTTGTAGCCAGGTGGGGGTTGGTCTCTTCTCCAAGGCACCCAGCACCAGAACAAGAGGACACAGTCTCAAGCTGCACCAGGGGAGGTTTAGGCTGGATGTTAGGAAGAAATTCTTCCCAGAAAGAGAGATTGGCCTTGGAATGTGCTGCCCAGGGAGTCACCATCACTAGAAGTGTTCAGGAAGAGACTGGATGGGGCACTTAGTGCCATGGTTTAGTTGATAGGTTGACTTGATCCCAGAGGTCTTTTCCAACCTGGTTGATTCTGTATTCTGTAAATCCCTGTTCAAATGGTAAATTTCACCAAATCCAAGTACAGCAAAATCTACTTTAGCATCATTTTAAAACTGGAATTGAGGGGGAAAGCACAGTAATCACACTTACTGTGTATCATTTACCAGGAAAAGGAAAAGTAAACTATGCTTGGGTTGGTTTTCATCTTCTTTTAACACATGGCAAGCTATTTTTTTCTTCTAAACTGAGAGAAATGCAGTTGTTTGGGTTTTTGTGTTGTTTGTTTAAGTTTGGGTTTGGTTGGGGTTTTTTTTTTTGGGGGGGGGGGGGGTGGGGTGGAACTTTCAAATAGATTTCAAAATGACACCCAAAGGTTTAGCAAAACCCTAGCCTGTCTGAAGGTCAGCCAAAGAACAAGTGGCTAATTTTATATGCAAGCAGATCCTATGAAAACCAAATTCATATTTGCCTGCACTAACTTGAGGGTTAAAAAGTAAACAGGCTAAAGGGTAACACAGCAACAACTCTTTGGCTGGAGGTGGAGGTAGCCAGGCCACTCTGCAAGCTACTCTTCGTTCAACTGAAAGCCAAGTCTGAGACAAACTAAGGTATCCTGTTTGGAGGATTTACTGCATTTACACAGGTAGCAGGGAAAAGCTTTACTTATTTGGTGGCCTCAGTGGACAGGTAGAGCACACTACCCTTTTTGGAGAGCAGATGCCTGAATTTTGACCAAGCAGTGCTACCAGGGATGATTCAAACAGCTGACTGAGGATGCTGTGGGTTGGTGAGGGGCTTGGAACACAGGCCCTATGAGGAGAGACTGAGGGAGCTGGGCTTGCTTAGCCTGGAGGAGACTCAGGGATGACCTTATTGCTCTCTACAACTACCTGAAGGGAGATTGTAGCCAGGCAGAGGTTGGTCTCTTCTCCCAGGCAACCAGCACCAGAACAAGAGGACACACTCTCAAGCTGCACCAGGGGGGGTTTAGGCTGGACGTTAGGAGGAAGTTCTACACAGAGAGAGTGATTGCCCATTGGAATGGGCTGCCCAAGGAGGTGGTGGAGTCACCATCACTGGAGGTGTTCAGGAGGAGACTTGATAGAGTGCTTGGTGCCATGGTTTAGTTGATTAGGCGGTGTTGGATGATAGGTTGGACACGATGATCTTGAAGGTCTTTTCCAACCTGGTTTATTCTATTCTAAAGACACTGCCTGATATGGCACTTGTTGCCATTTCCACACTGTCTAATCCCTGCTGCTCAGACAAGGACAAAATCCAAGCCTGACTATTATTTTTGTGCACTGTTATTGGATATTAACCCTTGGAAGGGAGGCAGTAGATTCTCCCAGCTCCAAACTTTATTGCTTAGGCATATGCTTGTTTCTAAATACCACATATAAAGTACGGTGAAAATGGTCAACTTTATTTTCTGCTGACGTCCAGCAGCTCTCCTCCACTGTGGTGCCACCACCAGGCCTTCAGGATACTGTGAGGAGTCTGACAACAGCTGGCCAGATGAAGCAGAGCATCCAGTTTTGGACTCCCCAGTTCAATAGGGACAAGGACTGACTCAAGAGAGTCCAAAAGAAGGCTATGAGGATGATGGACTGCAGCACTGCCTGATGAGGAAAGAGAGCCTTGGGGCTGCTTAGCCTGGAGAAGACTGAGAGTAGATTTAATAAATGTTTATAGATATCTGAGGGGTCCAGAGGGAGGGGACAGGCTCTGCTCAGCTGCACCCTCTGATAGGACAAGGGGCAATGGATAGAAACTACAGCACAGGAGGTTCCACCTTAACATGAGGAGGAACTTCTTCACTGAGAAGGTCACAGAGCACTGGAATAAGCTGCCCAAAGGGGCTGGGGAGTCTCCTTCTCTGGAGACATTGAAGACCCATCTGGATGCATTCTTGTGTGACCTGTGCTGGATTCTATGGTCCTGCTCTGGCAGAGGGGTTGGACTGGATGATTTCCAGAGGTCCCTTCCAACCCCTGTGATAAAGCAATTTGCTCCTTCACTTGCACAGCATAAAAGTCTGCTGAAGAGTATTAGTTTGCTTTACTGGCATAAATATAACTTCCCATCAGCTGACACAGAAAAGGCAAAAGCTAAGGCACGAATAGAAAGAGAAGTTCAGGGTCCAAAGTGGGAGGAGGGATGGGGGTGTGCTGGTCCTTCTACATGTATGTATCTTCAAAAAGAAGTGATCCTCTTTGTTATAGCAAGTATTTACAAAGGAAGATGGAAGAACTACCTCCAAGCTGGCATAGTGTTGGTTTGGAGGAGCAGGAGCTCAGAGAGAGCAGAGTCTGTTTACTTCATTTCTACACAGACCGAGGCCACTTCACCAGTCCGTTGGCCCTGCAATGCCAGGTGCCCATTTGGGTGAAGCAGAGCTACTGCCTCAGCCTCTCCCCTAAAAATCCCCTGCTGATAAGGAGGGAAAAGAAACAGCAACACCCAGTGACTGAAGAAACAGGCAAAGATGAGGTTGGCAGAGGAAATGGGCGATGCTCGTGCCAAAGCTTTTCCTACTTCTCCAGGAAGATGGAGATTTAGAGGTCTGGAAAAATAAATGTTCTGTTCAACCAGAGGTTGAACTTCACTCTGTTTAGGAATCCTAAGGCTGCCCATTAAGTAGGAGGGCAGTTGGTGGTGTGCACAAAACTGCACTAAGAAAAGCAAATCCTATCTCTGGGGAAGAAAAGAGGCAGGGGGGGGGGGAAGACAAAAAGAAGAAGGAAAAACCAACCAACAGTGCCTGAGGCTAACTCTTTCATTGCAGTTGCCAATTTCGTTCTTTTTCTCCAAATTTGAGTGGTTTTTCCAGATGTTGTCCAAGTTCAGATAAGCACATGATGCATTACACCAAAATAAGTTCAATTTACTTCAGTAGTCAGGACACTTTTGACATGGTCCAAGTCCTGTAATACATACAAATTATGACTTGCTTTATGCACAGGGAGTGACTAATACTTCCTCAGTTACTTCTCTTTCCAAACACTCCCAGATGAACTTTTTCCCCTGAACAGCTACTTGCTCTCCAACTAATGAAGTTAACTCTTCTTGTTCTGCAGCACACATACCAAGTAACTGCTACCCACACAATGAACCTAACTTTGCATTAACTTGAAACATAACCACAGTCCTGCTTTGCACCATTGTGTTGACATCAGTTGACAGTGGAGAAGAGTAGAAATTATATCCAGCACCATCTCTCCTCCTATGGGCTCAAGCTCATTCATTCTGGACTTAGAACCAACCTCCAAACACTCAGCAGTCTAGTCTAGAGCACCTCTCCTATGAGGACAGACTGAGGCAGTTGGGGCTGTTCAGTCTGGAGAAGAGAAGGCTCCCAGGAGAACTTCCAGTATCTGAAGGGGGCTACATAGAAAGCTGGGGAGGGACTTTTGAGGGTGTCAGGGAGGGACAGGACTGGGGGGGATGGAACAAAACTAGAGATGGGTAGATTCAGATTGGTTGTTAGGAAGAAGTTCTTCCCCATGAGGGTGGTGAGAGCCTGGCACAGGTTGCCCAGGGAGGTGGTGGAAGCCTCATGCCTGGAGGTTTTGCAGCCGGCTGGATGTGGCTCTCAGCAGCCTGCTGTGGTGTGAGGTGTCCCTGCCCATGGCAGGAGAGTTGGAACTGGATGATCCTTGAGGTCCCTTCCAAGCCTAACAATTCTATGATCCTATGATCATTACTTGGAATTACCTTAAAAATACCAAGAAAACTCTATCTATCAGTGTCTAAAGGAAAGCTTTTCTGGCACAAATGTACTTAACCAGCGTTAAGCAAGCCTGAAACACTCCTTAGGAGCTGTCTGTTCCGTGCCATGACAAAGTGCCACTTGTACATCCATATGGCACAGCTGAAGCCACAGAAATCCTGGCTTGGCAGAAAAGCTCCACTCTGCACTTGCACTACTACACACTACTCTGGAATGACTCCTTCTGGCTGCAGATTCTGCTGCTCCTGCCTGTGATCCTAACCATCTTGTTACTAGCTTCCCTCACCTGAACTTGATGGGAACACAGAGATGAGCCCAAGGAGGAACATCCTGAGTCACTCATTCCTTGGCTGACATACAATTTTCAAAGAATACCATGAGTTGGATTGGTTTTAAGTCTGATAAAGCCTTTATGAATTAATTTTCCCCTCCTCCCATGTCTCAAGAGGTATGTAGAATTGGTCTGTAGGTACATGCCACACTGAGTAGAAACAGACATCAGCTACGACTTCCCCTCAACCGGTCTCAGGCTACCCTTTAGTGACCTGATTTGCCTTGTGCAGAGGCTCATGGAGCACTGATCACAGTACCAGAGTACCGTTACAGGTTGAAGGGACCTCAAAGAACATTGGGTCCAACCCCTGCCAAAACAGGATCACTTAAGTAGTCTGCACAAGAATGCAACCAGGTGGGGTTGGAAGGTCTCCAGAGAAGGAGATTTCACAACCCCTCAGGGCAGCCTGCTCCAGGGCTCTGTCACCCTCACTGGAAAGAAGTTTCTCCTCATGTTGAGGTGAAACTTTCCATAGTCAAGTTTGTATCCATTGTTCCTTGTCTTATTATACTGTGCCCACCGAAAAGAGCTTGGCCCCCTCCACTTGACACCCACCCCTCAGATATCAATACACATTAATTAGATCCCTTCTCAGTATTCTCTCCAGACTAAACAGCCCCAGGGCTCTCAGTCTCTCGTCACAGGGGAGATGCTCAAGTCCCCTAATCATGCTCATGGCTCTCTGTTGGACTGTCTCCAGCAGGTCTCTGTCTCTCTTGAACTGGGGAGCCCAGAACTGGACACAGGATTGCAGGTGTGGTCTCAGCAGGCAAAGTAGAGGGGGAGGAGAACCTCTTTAGACCTGCTGGCCACACGTTGTTTTGATGCACCCCAGGATCCTATTGGCTTTCTTGGCCACAAGGGCACATTGCTGTCCCATTCAGAACTTGCTGTCCACCAGGACTCCAAGGTCTTCTCCATGGAGCTGCTTTCCAGCAGGGCAGCTCCTAACCTGTCCTGGTGCCTCCTGTTATTCCTCCCCAGATGCAGGACCCTGCACTTGTCCTTCTTGAGGTTTGCCCACCCAGATCTCAGTCTGTCCAAGTCTCTGAATGGCTGCACAGTCTTCAGGTGCCTCAGCCAAGCCCCCCAGCTGGGGATCATCAGCAAACTTGCTGAGCAGACTGTCTCCTCATCAATGTCATTGATGAAGATGTTGAACAGGACTTGACCCAGCACTGATCCCTGGGGGACTCCACATCCTTTTACCACTTCTGCAGTTCTCTTCAAAACACTGTCTTTTGCCTTTGTCACTATATAGAAACCACAGCCCACAATGGACAAAAACTTGTAGCATGTGCACACAGAAGGCAGCTGAGTGCTTTTGTATCTACAGGACAGCAGCTACACTCCTCAAGCATCTGTGCAAAGGGCTGGCTTGTGGGAAAACCAGTCTAGACCCACCTGTACCACAGCTAAGGACTGCATGATTGTGTGGCTGGGAAGAGCTCCAAGGAAGTCCTGAGGCCAGAGAAAATTTGCAAAGGCGGCTTTCAGGGAATTTGTGGGGGGAGGTACTTTTAGGGCTGAGGCTTGCAGAGAAGCAGGATGTTAGAAGTGGTAGCTGTTGAATGTCCTTCATTCCCACCATCATCAGCTTAACAGAACCAGATGAAATAACCAGCTCCAAGGACCTGCTATAAACTTTTTCCAGGGTTTTTGAAGACCACAGTCTGCTTCCCATGCTGCTAAAATCCTGACCTTCTTTGTATCTTGCATCAGGCAACCACGCTGCTAGGTCATTCATGTAGAGTAGATGCAAGCCAAGTTTCTCTGCTCCACAGGAGTAGCTGTTAACAGCCCCACTGCAGGCACAAAGCCAACTATTCTCTCTCCAAAAGAGAATAAACTTAGCAAGACAATATCCTTTTTAGTTAGCTTTCTAGTTACTTTTTGGATGGCCTGTGAAAAACATCTCAGCAGCACGCATAGTAGTCATAGATTCATAGAATGGGTTGGGCTGGAAGGGACCTTAAAGATCATCTGGTTCCAATCCCCCTGCCATGGGCAGGGACACCTTCCACTAGCTCAGACTGCTCAAGGCCTCATCCAGCCTGGCCTTGAACACCCCCAGGGAGAGGCATCCATGACCTCCCTGGGCAACCTGCTCCTGTGTCTGACCATTCCCACTGTAAAGAATTTCTTCCTAATCTCCAGTCTAAATCTGATTGCTCAAGGCCCCATCCAACCTTGATCATCTCACCTTGATCAAGCACCCACACAGTTCCTTCAACCTGACCCTCACTGCAGCCCTCAAACCAAGACAGGACCTCATTTTTGCTCCAAAGTAGGTTGGTTCTTGATTCCAAATGCTCCATCTGGTACAAAAAGATGAACTGGCTTTTTCTTGCTTCCTAATCCACGTGGATATTGAAGAACAATACTGAAGTTACACTGACTAGTTAGGTTATCTGAGGCAAGGTTATCTGAGGCAACAGCCAGACAGGTTTGTGAACAAGAAATGAAGCACAGCTCCTGCATGCCCTGTACCCTCCACCAGCAGCAATTCCAACATATGCACACCAGTATTATTTTAACAAAACCAGGCATGCAAAAGACACTGCCCAGGTAATCACATGCTGAGGGGGAAGAGGCTAGCAAAATATACAAAAAAATTTACCTAATGTGCTTTTCTCCCCTTTGCTATGACTGTTTAATTCCATTTTCAGTCTGGAGAAGAGAAGACAGAGGGGACTTAATAAATATCTATAAATACCTGAGGGCCAGTGGTCGAGGGAGGAGACAGGCTCTGCTCAGTTGCACCCTGGGACAGGACAAGGGGCAGTGGATAGAAACTACAGCACAGGAGGTTCCAGCTCAACATGAAGAGGAACTTCTCCACTGTCAGGGTCCCAGAGCACTGGAGCAGGCTGCCCAGAGAGGCTGGGGAGGCTCCTTCTCCGGAGACTTTCCAGCCCTGTCTGGATGTGTTCCTGTGCAACCTGTGCTGGATTTTATGGTCCTGCTCTGGCAGGGGGGTTGGATTCTATGATCTCCTGAGGTCATCTCCAACCCCCTAACATCTTGTGTTCCTGTGAACCCAAAATGAACCAGCAACTACAGCATGTTCAAACATATTCATTAATAAGGACATAAGAAAAACAGACACTTAAAGCAAGTAGTTTTGAGTAGAGACAGAAAGAAGCACTCACTAGGCTAAGTGGAAGATGCACATGAAGAAATACTTCAACAACAAGAGGGGAATTGCAGCTGAAGACAAAGCTGTGAAGCTGACTCAGATGACTGCTGCCCACAACTCACGTGTTGGCATCCACATTGACTCTGTATTTCCTCTGAAAAGTCTTTATCTTGAGGTAGTGTTATAAAGCCACATAACAACTGCTGCTTTTCTGTGCCTAGTGACTGACTATCCCCAAACCTCTCTCACCCAGACAGGACTGATACACCTCAATTTACAGGTCACAGATGCCTTCAGTGCATGAGGAAAAACCCAAGGCAGCAAAGTAAGGGACAGGAAATACTGCAAGTTCCTGTTTGTCAAGCTTCCCCTTGTATCATTTTCACCAGGATACATCCCCTCCACCACAAGACATGCAGAAGAGACTCAACCCCAACTGAATGACTCTTACCCTGTGTGGTAGTTTCAAGTTATGCCTTTAAAATTCTGTTACAGATGTCAAGCAGAAAAGTAGAAGAATGTAAACTAATCACTATTGGGTGTGAAAAGGAAAAAACAAAGATCATTCTAAATTATTCCACTGGAGAGAGATTGATTGTTTAGCCTGGAGAAGAGGAGGCTCAGGGGAGACCTTCTTGCTGTCTACAACTACCTGAAAGGAGGTGGTAGCCAGGTGGGGGTTGGTCTCTTCTCCTAGGCAACCAGCACCAGAACAAGAGGATACAGTCTCAAGTTGTGCCAGGGGTAGTTGAGGCTGGAGGTGAGGAGAAAGTTCCTCCTAGAGAGTGGCCACTAGAATGTGCTGCCCAGGGAGGTGGTGGAGTCACCATCCCTGGAGGTGTTCAAAAGAGGACTGGATGTGGCACTTGGAGCTATGGTTTAGTTAGTCATGAGGTGTTAGATGATAGGGGACTTGATGATCTCTGAGGTCTTTTCCAACCTTATTGATTGTATAATTCTGTATCTACTATAGGAATGATTGCACCAAAACAACCTTCCCTCTTCTCATCGCTTCTCTGCTCACTTCATTGCTCTGAAGGGATTACTAATCTGCTTCTGCTTGACCTTGGCTGCATTGTCTTGGTTAAGTCTAACAGCTACTCTCTTTCTCTCTGCTCCTTTCTCCCTTTTGGACAGGGGGTGGGCAGAGAGACAGTTTCCCTGGCCTTCTTGACCAGGGGTGTTCCTGGTGTTTGTTAATAGTAAATATCTGTAAAGTATTGTAAATCCTGTATATCATCATAGAATCATCATCATTCATCACAGATCATCATCTCATCACAGAATCATTCATCATCCTATTTTGTACATATTCATTGCATTCCATTGTAGATTGTAGTTTTGCCCTGTAAATACAGCTTTCATTTGCTTCCAATTGAGCTGGTCTGAAAGTTAACATTGGGGGTAGTCAATGTCAACCCACCACATTACACCCTCTTGTGCTGGACAGGTTACAAGGAATATTTCACAGAAAGGAAAATCAAAGCTCCCTCCCCATCATATCACACTCTGCCTCCACTGAGAGGGGACAGCACAGCTCTTGGTGTGAGAATTTCCACTTATCTGCATTTAAAACTGTAGAGTTAACTCTACCAGACCACATTTCGTGTTCCTCAAGCTCTGTGCATGCTTAGCTACTCGAAGCACTGTCCTTGGAGTAGCTTCCAGTCCAAGCCTTCCAGTTTCTGTGCTGCTCTGTGCTTGAACCACATCGCTTCTCGGCCTTTTGGCTAAGATCAAGTGTACTGTGTAGTGTGTAGTATGTTGTGACAGAGATTAAAAATCAAAAAGCAAGGACCACTTCAAGTGGAATCCATGCTGCTGAGCACTTTCTGGAGACATACTTGGAAGAGTGACACCTATTTCCTCAAGTTACTGAAGTAAATCTCAGGTAGAGCTCTACCCTAAAACTACTTCTTGAGTTTCATTAAATTGTTCAGCTTTCACTTGCATTTTCAGCTGCTTACATAAAAGTGTCCACACAGACTGAAAACTCAGGCTGTGGCCTTGAACAGTGCAACTTAACCAACAAGGAATGTCAAAGGGCTTCAGCTTCAGTCATGTCAAAATGTAAATATTAACTGAGGGGGGGGGAGAAAAAAAAAAGAACTCAGTCTGAAAATAACCACAACTGAGGCAGTGCTGTGGTCTTCCTTTCACTCCTGCAAGGCAGTGAGCACCTCTAGCAAAGTGGCTTCTCATTTCTGCTCTCCTTGAGGTCAGCTCTCAGATGCCAGGAGGGTGTTCCAACTGATGTGAGCTAAACAGGGAATGAGAGCATTTGTCAGGTGTCACAAGACATTTATCACCTTAAGTAACAGCATTCAGCTTCAACTCTGAGAGCATGGTGCAACAATGATCATTAATGCTGCACAGGCTCTTACTCCTCTGTGTGTGGTGAGGCATAAGGATCTTACAGAAAGGGCTTCACTAGAAGTTGGACTGCCACAGTCCAGCCCCATTATGCTCAAAATTAAGGAGTAAAGTTAAAACACTGCAAAAGTAAGATAAGGTTTTCTTTGTGGCTAGGGCTCAGGTTTTCACAGGGAGTGCCTGCTTTGCACTGACTTTCAGAATTAGTCTCAGGTCAAGAGGTCCCAAAAAGGGATTAAAATTGAAGAAATCTTGCTGCTTGCCCATGATTTCTTTATCTTTTTCAGACAGCTGTAACCCCCTTCATGCTTGATGGGAAGAGAGAGCTGCTGTGATGGCAGAGGAGTTGCCTTCAGCCCCTAATGCAGAACCACAGTCCTCCAGCCAATTTCTCACAGCTCTTGCATCACAGCCTTTCATTGTGGTGTTCTTCCAAACTCCCATCCCATAAAACTGACCCTCAAGTTCACCTGACACAGCAGAGCTGTAAATATGCCTCCTCCCAACACCACAAACTGCTCCACCTAAGCAGCACTGAGGATGAACAAGTCTGGCACCAGCCTTCAGCAGTGAGGTCAAGTTAGTCATAGAATCAATAAGGTGGGAAAAGACCTCAAAGATCATCAAGTCCAACCTGTCATGGCCAATCCCCTCTTGAACACTCCAAGGACAGTGACTCCACCACCTCAGGACTCAAGGTGTGGCCAACCAGTGTTGAGTACAGGGCAGAATGACTTCCCTGCTCCTGCTGGCCACGCTATTTCTGATACAGGCCAGGATGCCATTGGCATTCTTGGCTAACACATCCCTCAAACTGGGTCATGCAACCCAAGGAGGGATCCTCTGCCCACAGTGGCACTGGGAACGGCTGTGCTTTGCAGCTTCAGTTGGGAAGAGATGCTTCTAATGAGGGATGGGGAGGGTCAGGGAAACACACACACACACACTCCAAATAGCTCTTTCTGCCAGGATATAGAGCTTGAGCATGTGGCATAGAGCATCCTGTAATTTACAGGACAATCAGAAGCCCTGAACACATGAAGAACTTGGTGTGTGGTGGGTGTTTCTCCCCTGCACTGTAAGCTAGCACAGGGAACCTGACAAGATTTGTGCAGAGGGCTGAGTTATAACACATGCCACACATTCAGCTAAACCTGCAGGGCACTTATCTGGGTCCCATGGTACATTATGAGGCTATTGTGGAGTTAAAAAACCCATAGAACTCTTTTGTTAATAAGCATAATAGCAAGGAATGGTCTCAGTTTAACATGACAGAGGACAGGGCACTGTCCAGCAGGGCAGAGTCTGTGCCCAGCCCCTGATTCAGAAGGGAAAACCCAAACCTGCTTCCTGTCGCACCCAAAGCCAGGTTTTTCTGCCCACATTCAAGGGCAAACAAGGCCTAGACTGAAAGTGTTGT
>CM037643.1:6470676-6507342 GCA_015227895.2 Colaptes auratus
AAATATCTTCTGTTTAACTACGGACAAATTATCTCCCAGCTTGAAGAGCTAACCAGGGTTTGTTGAGGAGGGTGTTTCCTTCATCTGCCTATGACAAATATTATCAATAAGAGACAAATGTAACTTTGGGAGAGCCAGCCAAATCCCACCACATGTGCTGTGTAACTACACTGTACAGATCTGCAGTGTTCCATAGCTTTGTAACTCTGGAAGACTCCAGCAGCTTTACAATCATCCCTCCTGTCTTACTGGGGGTGGCTTTCTGAGTCAAACCTCAAAACCCAAGAGGTGTCCCATCCTCCAGTTAAAAAGGGGAGAGACTTTTGCCCCTATTTCACTGCAGAGTGGAATCCAAATCTCAAGCATTTGTGTTCTCCTCAGGTCAGAACCCATCCTTGGTCATCAGACTGTCCAGCAGAAAGAGCTGGCCCCCCAGCACCCCTTTAGAGCCCGTTGGGAATTACTCAGAAGAGCGCCCTTCTGATTAATGTCAGCCTCTGCAGGCAGTCCAGAGAGCTCTTGGGCTGAGGCACAGGCTCCTGAGAGCACTGGTCACATTTGCCCCCTAGCTGTCCTCTGCCTGTTCACATGCCCATACGATGTGTCCCCCCAGCTCCAGGTGAGCTGTGGACAGTAGCTGTCCCTCAAAGCACAGAAAAGCCAGAAAAGCCAGAAAGACAGGAGCCAAGACTTAGCAGGCTGATGCTGAGCAAGGCTCAGAGCCCAGCTCAATGGCAAACAGCCATGGACAGGGCCTGTCCCTTTTCACAGGCCTGAACCCACTCATTGTACATCCCCTCACAACGATTCTCACTGGGAAGGAAGATGATGTAACACCGGCAGCATCTTCCTGTGACCCCTTTACATTTAGCCTTGTCTCCCTCCCTCCCCTCGCCGGGCATTTGACAATGCAACCTAGGCTGGACTCAAACACATTTTGATTCCTGACACATTTTTCTGTAGTTAGTGGCCTTTACACTATTTCATAAAAGCTGCTTTGCTGTGAGCGTTTGTGGCCTGTTTTTTTTGAGTGAAAGCCATGGCTTCCTCCTAAGAACTTCTGGTAAAGAAGAAATCTCCTTGCAAAGCCTGCTGGGAACTACTGTCAAGCCCCCCGGTGCATTGCACACGACTAGCCGAGGCAGGGAGAGCTTTCACAACCACAGCACTGGACAAATGACCCAAATGACAGCTTCATTGCCACTGGGAACTGTGGCTTGGCTGTAGAATCTTGCTCCTGACAAAGGAATTGTCATTAAAAGACAATGGGTCTGAAGTATGAGGGAAAAAATGAAGCATTGTATTTCAGTCTTTCCTGCATTCAATACAGGTGCTTTGAAACTCTCCTCTCAAAATATAAAGGACCCCCCTCATTTAAGAAAGATGTTGAGATTGCTGGAAGGTGTCCAGAGAAGGGCAACAAAGCTGGGGAGGGTCTGGAGCACAGCCCTGTGAGGAGAGGCTGAGGAGCTGGGGTTGCTTAGCCTGGAGAAGAGGAGCCTCAGGCAGACCTTATTTGCTCTCTACAACTCCCTGAGGGAGGCTGTAGCCAGGTTGGAGTTGGTCTCTTCTCCCAGGCAAGCAGTACCAGAACAGAGGACACAGTCTCAAGCTGTGCCAGGGGAGGTTGGGCTGGATGTTAGGAAGAATTCTTCCCATCAAGTGAGATTGCCCTTGGAATGTGCTGCCCAGGGAGCTGTGGAGTCACCATCCCTGGAGTGTTTGGAAGAGACTTGATTGTGGCACTTGGTGCCATGGAGAGTTGATTAGATGGTGTTGGGTGATAGGTTTGACTTGATGACCTTGAAGGTCTTTTCCAACCTGTTTAATTCTGTGTTCTGAAATTGTTGAAACCTTCACTTATTTATTTTTTTGCTACAGTCAAGCCCGCTTTGGAACATCTGCCTGTTCAATGACCACATCGCTAGATCAGATGCTTTCTTCAAAGAATTAGATAAATATAGGAGGGGAGAGATTTCTTTGTGTGTTTACACATCTACAACAGGCAAGAGCAGTTGCAGTGGAAGAGAAACATGGAGCTATTTCACACAGCACTCTGGCATAAGAAACATAAATTTGTCAGAGACATCCATGACACACGGGTGCTGTGGCAGAGATTCAGAACTCTGCCGCTGTGCAATTCCACTTAATTAGGCCTAATAAGTTCCAAAGAGTTTGGCCTTCATTGTATCCTGCAGCTGAAAAGCTTGGCAAGAAATAACTCAGCAAAGACTTTGCTTTTCCCCTACATTACCTCAATTTAAGGGAAAAAAAAAAGAGAGAGAGAGAGAAAACTTTGGCTGAGTATCCAGGGTTAAAAAGGGGGGAAAAAACCCAAACAGCATAGCAGCAGTAAAACCTACTCTGTTGCTATCTGCTGGCAGTCAAAGAGAGGTAGCAAAAATAGTCTGTGCATGCATCACCTCTTGTTTTCTTCCTTTTAAAACCATGGAGTAAGACATCATCCTAGTAAGACCTAATAAAGACCAAATAAGACAATAAGACCAAACCACCTGAAACTCCTTCTTTTCAGGGCAGGAAATTGTTGTGTACTTGAAAGCTGCTGTGCACTACCAGCAAATACAATTTTGTTGATATTATCATTATCTCAGAGTTATCTGAGGATGCATTGACTACCAAGCGCAAGGAGCCATCTGGGCTATGTCTAAATAAAGAGTCAAAAAAAGCAGACATACCTTGCGTGTTTTTTGTCCAGAAGAAAACCTTCTTACTGTTGTTACTGCTTATTAATCAACCCTTTATGAAAGGCATGGTTTGACAGTTCACACATCTGGTCATTACCAGGCTGTGATTTGAAGGTGACATACAGCACCCAAGCAGTATTTGCAACACCACCAATATCAGAGAGGGTAATAAAACTGCCAGCATTATCTGCAGGAGACCTAGTTTGGATTTACTCTGCTCTGCTAAACCCCACCTTAATACTGATCCAGTTCTGGTGTCTCCAGCATGAGAAGGACACATAGCTGCTGGAGGGAGTCCAGAGGAGGCCACACAGATGATCCAAGGGCTGCAGCACCTCTGCTATGAGGATAGGCGGGAGCTCCAGGGTGTTCAGCCTGGAGAAGAGAAGATCTGGACTACCTTAGAGCTGCCTTCCAGTACCTGAAGGGATCCTACAGGAAGGCTGCAAGGGGACTTTTCATGAGGTGTCTGGAGACAGTATGCAAGCAGTGAGACTCTGGAATAGGCTGCCTAGGAGGTCGTGGCTGCCCCCTCCCTGAGGTGTTGAAGGCCAGGTTGGAAGAGGCTTTGAGTCTAGTTGAGTGTGTCCCTGCCCATGGCAGGAAGGTTGGAGTAATGATCTCTGAGGTCACTTTCCAACCTAAGCCATCCTATGATTCCATGATGCTATGATCTTGATATTCTGATTCAGGTTTGGTACAATGGGAGGAAAGAAGACTACTTACACAAGAAGGAAAAAAACCTACCCCGACAGGATCCCAGAGTGACTTTCAAACGAGACACAGGAATGCTTGCTGTTGCCGGCAAGGGGCAAACTCACACACTCATTTGTGGGGCTGCCCTCCCTTCTGCAGGGTCAGGGCTGCCCATGAAAGTACTTGGCAAAAAGCAAATGGCTAAATCCAGTCCAGGGAGGAATCAGTTTGTAATTAGCAGCTTCCCTCCTTCACTGACAAACCCACTCTCTCCAAATGGCACACCTGCTTTTTTCAGCATAACCATGCCTGCTTTAGCCAAGCACTCCAGTCCCCAAACCACCACTTTCCTCAATGCACACACAACTCAAACACTCATCATTAGTACAAGTGCACAGGCAAAAGTATTTATTTTTATATTGAAAGACTATTTGAAGATTGACTCAGTGATTTTCGGACCAAACTACCTTCTATGTGCCATTTTCTTTTCTCTTATAGAAAGGATGGCACAAGTCTGTGGTGCAGCAGACACACTGGAGGGAATGGAGGCCATCCAGAGGGACCTTGACAGCTGGAGAGGTGAGCCCATGACAACCTCATGAGGTTCAACAAGACCAAGGGCAAGGGCCTGCAGCTGGGTCAGGGCAATCCCAAGCACTGATATAGGCTGGGCAGGGACTGGCTTGAGAGCAGCCCTGAGAAAAGGCCTTGGGGGTGCTGGTGGAGGAGAAGCTCAACAGGAGCCAGCAGTGAGCACTTGCAGCCCAGAGAGCCAATCACATCTTGGGCTGCATCAAGATAAGTTGTGGCCAGCAGGGTGATTCTCCCCCTCTGCTCTGCTCTGCTCTGGTGAGACCCCTCTTGAGCACTGTGTCCAAATTCTGGAGCCTCTAGTACCAGAAGATCTGGAGGTGCCGGAAGGTGTCCAGAGAAGACCCACAAGGATGAGCAGAGGGCGGTAGCTGCTCTGCTCTGAGGACAGACTGAGGGAGCTGGGGCTGTTCAGTCTGGAGAAGAGAAGGCTCCCAGGAGACCTATTGTGGCCTTCCAGTAAGGAAGTGACCTCAGAGATCATCTACTCCAACCTCCCCGGCCATGGGCAGGGACACCTCTCAACTATACTCGCTGATCAAAGAAAGCTGTGGAGGGACTTTTAGGGTGTCAGGGAGTGATGGACTGGGGGGAATGGGGAAAAAATAGAAATAGAAATTGATTGAGATTTGATGTTCTTCCCCATGAAGGTGGTGAGACTTGGAACAGGTTTCCCAGGGAGGTGTAGAAGCCTCATCCCTGTAGATTTTTAAGGCCAGCTGAATGTGGCTGTGAGCACCTGCTCTAGTGTGAGGTGCCCCTGCCCATGGCAGGGGGCTTGGAACTAGATGATCCTGGAGGTTCTTTCCAACCCTAAAAATTCTGTGATTCCAAGTCAGTGTGTCAGTCAGATATCCTACCCAGACACATTTGGCAGGCAAACCCCTCAATATATTGAGTGCCACTCATTTGATATTCCTGGAAAAGGGCTTTTCTTTTATTAAACAGGGCTTCTTGCACTCCATCAACCTGCATGATAGAAATTTCAGCACACAGCTATAAAAACGAGTTCTGCTCTCTGGACTGCCTTGGCCTCTCGAGGACAGGAAGGCACCAGAAGCCAGCAGCAATCAGTCCCTGGTGAGAGCCTTCCAATATTGACCCATTTCATGCAGAACTGAGCACTGTGATTTTAATAACAATTTCTTAGGCAGGAGCTTGCATTTTATTGCACTGCCTTGCAACAGCTCTCCATTACACCCCCTAAAATTTTTGCTATTAAGGCTGATATATTGCCTCTGTCTGAGCTTTTTTTCCTGTCCAGAATGAAAAGCAGTCTTCAGGATTAAAATTAGTTCATTTTCTACACAGAGAGGTTAAAACCAACCCAACAAACAAACAAAAACCCCCTACCAGATTCTGGTGTTTTCACGTCAGCTATTACCATCACTTTTTCTCTTTATAAGAGCAACATAAAGAAACAGAAACTCCTGTTTCCAAGAGTCACCCTGACACCCTATAAAGCTGGGCAGGATGAAAGATTAAATTGTAAACCTGTGGGGGGGAAAGAAGAAGAGAAGAGAGAAAAAAAAAGCTGCAGTATAATGGTTCACCCAAAAAGACTTTAAAGGAGGTTTCATCAATGTCAGCACATCGTGGCCTGTGGGGCAATCAAACACAACCTCGTAGGAGGTGGCACAACTCCATATCCTGCTCTTGTAACTGCTCTCCACAGGAGACATTCTCCTGTGTGCTGTGCTAGATGGACCTCAAACACCACCGGATCCCAACAGCCCAATGTGATGTGTTCTGCACAGTGGTAGTAATGAACAAGTTGCCCAGAGAGGTTGTGGAGTCTCCTCTGGAGACTTTCAAGGCTCATCTGGATGCATTCCTTTGTGACCTGAGCTACATTGTATGGTCCTGCTTTGGCAGGGGGGTTGGACTTGATGATCTCTTTGGGTCCCTTCCAACCCCTGACTTCCTGTGAGCCTGTGAACAGAAAAATGTCTCTTGGACAAGAAATAAAAAAGGATTGGTCTGGTACAGAATTATGGAATTGTTTGGTTGGAAGAGAGCTCTAAGATCATCAAGTCCAACCATCAACTTAACACCACCATGGCCACTAACCCAACAGTTATGGCCACAGGTTTCTCGAGCACCTCCAGGGGTGGTAACTCCACCACCTCCCTGGTGGGCAGCCTGTTCCAATGCTTGACCACTCTTGCAGCAAAGACATTTTCCCTAATCTCCAACCTAAACCTCCCCTGGCACAATTTCAGGCCATTTGCTCTCCTTCTATCACCAGGCAGAAGAGACCAAGCCCCACCAAGCCCCACCAAGCCCACAGCCCAGGCTGGTTTTGAAAGAATCAGACACAACACGTTTTCTCTTCCAAATCACTGGGAGACAGCAGAGAGGGGATCTTAAACCCCATGCCAATAGTCACCCTTGGGACATGTGAAGGAGTCTCATCCCATGAGCTAGACAATATCTCCCCTAGATAAATTGCAACAGTAGTTGGAAATAATGTGGGGACTTTAGGCAAAAACTGTCATCAGCCCTAAAATCACTAAGGCAAAAAAGCAAGTGCTAATTTGTGGTTTCAGCCTGGAAAATCTGATCTTTGTTGAAGGGCAAATGGTTTAGGAAAGCAGATGCACCATACTACACATGCTGTGGCCAGTGCTTGCTGTCTCCTAACCCCAAGATTTGCAGTCATGCAGCAGTTTAACAGAGAACCACTGGAAGCACTCAGATCTAAATTAGACAGAAAAAGGCACAATCCAAAGCTGCTTGAAGTCTTTCCAGCTTCAGACAAACTTAATGTCTTTGTTAGGAGATGAAGGAAGGCTCCACAGCCTCCTGGATGGGTGCAGGATTTTACCAGGTCTCCAACTCAGCCCAGTCCTACAGATTTCCCTGCCCTTCCCTCCTGCTCTGGGCAGAATGCCTTCTCCTTTGCAGAACCTCACCATCTGCTCCAGCCCAAAGGTACATCCCTGCTTTATCAGTTCAGCACCTCTTTCCACATTTCACTTGGAAATGCACGTGCCAGATAAGGAGAAATGTCTTCCAGATGTCAGGAACTGAGCATGAACACATCCTTGTAGGGAGAGAGGTATACTACGTGATAGGGCACTGGGGGATAATTAGGTTAAAAAACCTTCTTTTAGAGGTCGTGTTGAACTCTCTGCCAAGACCTGGTAAGTATTTAATGTCTCCACAGTATTCCCTACCCTAATGATGCCATCTGGAATTTGTCTAAATAAAGGAAGTTTGGGGAGTATTTAAAAAATATGGTCTGTGTATTGAAGACAAACTGGAAAGATGATAAAGACAATACAGGCTGGGTGCAGAATGGGTTGAGAGTGGCTCTGAAGGAAGAGACTTGGGTGGTTTTGATTGCTCAGAAGCTCACCATGAGCCAGCAGTGCCCTCATGCAACTCAGAAGGCAGCTGTGTGCTGGGCTGCAGCCAGAGGAGTGTGGGCAGCAGGGCAAGAGAGAGGATTCTGCCCTCTGAGGGAGCTGGGGGTGTTCAGCCTGGAGAAGTGAAGACTCTGGGGGGTCCTTAGAGCAGCCTTCCAATAGCTGAAGAGATCCTACAGGAAGGCTGCAGAGGGACTTTTCATCAGGGTGTCTGGAGACAGGACAAGGGGGGATGGTTTGAAGCTGTGGGAGAGCAGGGTTAGACTGTATCTTAGGAAGAAATTCTTCATCACAAGGGTGGTGAGACTCTAGAACAGGTTGCCCAGGGAGGCTGTAGTTGCATCCTCCCAGACAGTGTTGAAGGCCAGGCTGGATGAGGCCTTGATCATCTGAGTCTAGCTGAGAGGTATCCCTGCCCATGGCCAGGAGGTTGGAGAAGATGATCTCTGAGGTCCCTCCTTCTCTTGTACAACAAGAAAAAAGCAAGTGCACTCCTTGTTCCAAAATCCAAGGGTGGTGAATGCGCAGGATTGACTGATTGCTGCCATAGTAGTGGTTTATGACTTACTACATTTAGCCTGGTTCTTTGGAGCTGCCTCAATACATCTTATGCTGCTTCATATGAGAGTAAGTCTGGTTTTGATTAGGCTTGTAGAGAGCTGTCAGAAAGTCAGACTGGAGCAAATAAGCCCCTGTAGGTTCACTTGGACAAGCTCATAAAAAGCCTGCTGCTCATTTAAATTAGGCTCAGAAAGAAACACAAACCTGAAACTTGCCAGTCTTTAAATATTTAAGAATTATTTTTTTCTTGGGGGGTGGGGTGGGCAGAGAAGGCTGGGGAGGAGTTATTCTGGGAATGAGTCTAGTCAGAGAACAGTCTTGAGCTCAGACTCATTCCTGCAAACAAAGCCAAGACAA
The DNA here is from genome assembly GCA_015227895.2 of Colaptes auratus. Lineage (NCBI taxonomy): Eukaryota > Metazoa > Chordata > Aves > Piciformes > Picidae > Colaptes > Colaptes auratus. The sequence continues at coordinate 6,478,958 of CM037643.1, forward strand.
AACAGGCTCATACAGACCCCCTGAGCTATACCATAGCCAGAATCAATCCCCCTCCCTTGAACCAAAGCCCAGCAGTGAGGAGCAGCACAGCTACTCTGCAGTAATTTCTGAGACCATTTGATTGTGGCAGTGGTTAATTGTGGGAAGACTTTCTTACATAGAGCTGGTTTAATTGCAGCTTTTCTGCACATCTCAGAGCCTCAGCTGAGGAAATCTGCTTAGGCAGCAACCTGAATGGCAAGACAAGATGGCTTGTGGCACCTGAGCAATTCAGGGGCTAGATCTGGTGTTCCCATGGGCCTGCCATCCCCAGGGCACAATCCCTGTCCTGCACACAAACAGCCCTACATGCAGTAGTGTTTCACCCTGCTTGGAACCCATATGCCAGCCAGCCCCTGCAGCTTGCCCTGTGCTGCTGTTCTCTGAAGGAGTCACTCATTTATATATCCATGACAGAGCTGTCAGGGGTGAGGTCTGCATGCCCAGCCTTGACTGTGACATTGATCAGTCATCTTCATCTCTCTCTCTTCTGCCTGAAGCACCACTTTCAGGTGGTTTTACTCAGAAGGCATTGCCTGAAATCCCTGCCTCTACTGCCTGCGAGCAGAGCCGGCTGGCTGCTCCCTGCCCTCTGTCTTTCACGCACACACATCTGCCTCCTCTGCTCTCCCACACCCCAGGCTCACACGTTCTCCATATGATGATAATAGGCCCCAAAACTTCCCTTTGCCTGTGTCTGTCTCATCTGCATCCCACAGGCTCCAGCTCGTCCCTTCCCCATGTGTGGATCCACGGATGTTCTCCAGAGCCTTCCCCGAGGTGCCTGCCTGCAGGCTTGCTCCCCCAGCCCCATCTACCAGGTCACAGGGGCACAACTGCTACTGCTGGGCTGCCATAAATCCAGCAGCACCTCCCGAAGCCTCCAGCTACGAGGTTTTTTTTCCTAGAGGATTCACTTGTCCCCTGCACACACGGGCACGCATGGGGCTTGTTTGCTGCTCCAGCTCAGCACTTTCTCAAAATGCTTTTGGCCTCCCAAGCTGGGACAGGCACAGCCTCTGAGGTCCCTGGGAAAAGCCCGAAGTGTAGAACCTGCCCCAGGTCTCCACCAGCTGCCCGTCTCCCCCTCTCTAGAAGCCAAGTGTAGCCTGTCCCTGCGGTGCTGCCACGCAAGCGTGCTGGGCTTGAGGCTGCCCCTGCAGGGGGCACCCAGAACAGCCTTCCTCAGCACAACTGCTAATTATTTAACAAGCTTAGCAAAGGAAAAGATCTAAACACAACTTTGGCGTCCTGCACGCCTGTGCTTTTGACCACTCTGGGTCAGCCTTTAAGCCCTCAGCAGGGAAATTTGGGACCTTGGACCTCAGAGGAGCTTAATTACTCTTTCTTTTTTATTTCTGCCTAGCCATCCATCTATATGTTTACAGAGATGTTATAGCTGCTGCATCTAAGCAACCAGAGCCAAGTGTCTTGATGCCCACTGCAGGCTCCTGGGGACAGTCTGAGAGTCTCTCAGCATCGAAACTCTCTATTAAGTATTTTCATCATGGCTAGCAGGAAGGTGGGAGAGCAGTGGCCTGCTCAGCAGGGCCAGCAGCAGGTGCAGCCCTCATTTTCATCAGAACATCTCCTTCCCACCACTCCAGGGTCAGGCTGCATTTGGCTGAACACACATGTGCTAATTGTAGGAAGCAGCTAATAGGCACAAAGGATGATCTGTATCTTATCTAGTGCTGGCATTTTATTAATTGTTCCCAAAGACTGAGGCTTTTCAGGCTTTAGTTTTAATTAGTCAGAGCAGTTGCCAAAAGCAATTTCTCTCAGGAACCTTTCACCATTCGTTGAAGTCTTCATTTATTTGATATTTTGACAAGGCAGGGGTAGGAAAAAAAAGTGTAAAAAAAAAAAGGCAAGAACAGCCCATCTATTCAGGTTGTGAGAAGCCTCTGAGACAGCAGCTGGGGGGAAGAGTTTGCCTTGTGAAAAAAACTCCTCTCTTTGCCTCAGCCAAAGCTCCCAAGCAGCTTTGTTCCCTGCAAGCACTCAGTGCTTCTGGGAGATACTGCATCCAGTTCTGGTGTCCTCAGCATTAGAAGGACACAGAGCTGTTGGAGTGAGTCCCAAGGAAGGCTACAAAGATGATTCAAGGGCTGGAGCACTGAGGATAGGCTGAGGGAGCTGGGGGTGTTCAGCCTAGAGAAGAGAGGATTCTAGGTGGGACCTTAAAGCTGCCTTCCAACACCTGAAAGGATCTTACAGGAAGGCTGGAGAAGGACTTTTCATCAGGGTGTCTAGAGACAGGACAAGGGGGAATGGTTTGAAACTGAAGGAGAGTAGGTTTAGGTTGGATCTTAGGAAGAAGTTCTTCAGTAGGAGGGTGGTGAGACTCTGGCACAGGCTGCCCAGGGAGCTTGTGGCTGCTTCCTCCCTAGGGATGTCCAAGACCAGGCTGGATGAGGCCTTGAGCAGCTCAGACTAGTTGAGAGGTGTCCCTACCCATGGTGGGGAGGTTGGAGTAGATGATCTCTGCGGTCCCTTCCAACCTAAGCCAAGAATTAAATGCCAAGAGCATCATGATAAACTCGATGACATCTAGGATGCCATTCCACAGAGGGGAGGCCTCCGTCAGAATTAGCAAAATGAAATGCTGGGAAATCCTTACGAAAAGAATGTGATTTGTGTAGCTGATGGTTTGAACAAGAGTCTAAAATACAGCTGCAGTATTTGATATCTTCTTTAAGTCCTTACCTTTAGGTTGCTCAATGGCTTGGCTCTCATTTCTTGAGAAATGCTTTCTTCTCAGTCAGATTTGTCCTTCTCTTAAATTTGCTGATTAGAATAGCCATCTCCACGTGTGTATGTCACAGAATAGCCATCTCCACGTGTGTATGTCACAGAATAGCCATCTCCACGTGTGTATGTCACAGAATAGCCATCTCCACGTGTGTATGTCACAGAATAGCCATCTCCACGTGTGTATGTCACAGAATAGCCATCTCCACGTGTGTATGGCACTTAATAGGCATCTCCACGTGTGTATGGCACTTGTCACAGGCAAAATACCCTTGTGAAAGTTATTTTCTCTCATGCTGGTGGATCTGTGATCAAAAGGCAGATTGCCTCTGTGCACAGAGCCTGCCTAAGTCACCCCTGAAACACAAGCAGGCCTTTAAGCTTTCCTGCAGGTAATTGTACACTCTTCCCTTCTTTTGGAGCAGGCTCAAAGGATCTTGTGGAATGGCTTCAAGTCCAACCTATCACCCAACACCATCTAATCAACTAAACCATGGCACCAAGTACTTCATCCAGGCTCTTCTTAAACACCTCCAGTGGCGGTGACTCCACCAGCCCCCTGGGCAGCACATCCCAATGGCCAATCTCTCTTGCTGGGAAGAATTTTTTTCCTAACATCCAGCCTAAACCTCCCCTGGCACAGCTTGAGACTGTGTCCTCTTGTTCTGGTGCTGCTTGCCTGGGAGAAGAGACCAACTCCAACCTGGCTACAACCTCCCTTCAGGGAGTTGGAGCGAGCAAGAAGGTCTGCCCTGAGCCTCCTCTTCTCCAGGCTAAGCAACCCCAGCTCCCTCAGCCTCTCCTCCCAGGGCTGTGCTCCAGACCCCTCCCCAGCTTTGTTGCCCTTCTCTGGACACCTTCCAGCAACTCAACATCTTTCCTAAACTGAGGGCCCCAGAAGTGGATAGAACTTGAGCTAAGATATTTTCCTTTGTAACATCAAGCTCCAGGCAGTTTCTTTTATTGCTGCTCAAGCTCTGTAAGGTTGGTTGCTAGATTTTGCTCAGGCAACTGTGGTAGTTTTCACCAATAGAGGAACACACCCTGGTGAAATACCACAGCCACCCTGCTTGTGGTGTAGGTGCAAATGGATGTCCAAAGCTCTTTCTAAAATAACTGTGCCACCCATATGAAAGGCATTTAGAGATGGAAGAATCAGGAGACTTTCATAAGGGAAAAGACCAATCAGTTTGAAACAACTGAGGATAATAAAGCTCATTAATTGAGTGCAGATATTGAGCCTCTTCCACTGAGATGCTACTACAGTGCCAGGAAAATGATACATGTGTGATACAAAGCTCTTGTCAGGCCTTACCCTGCCTGCTGTGCACCACTGCTCAAGAAAGATGAACTGAAACAGAAATATAGCCAGGGCCACCCAAACAGGATAATCAAGGGGATGAAGAGTCTCTCTCTCTCAAGGAGATGGAAAGATTTGGCTTTTTTAGCCTAGAGAAACAAAAACTAAGAGAAGAGATGATTGCTCCCATCGGCAGGGCAAATACCAAAGGAGGGAACAAGGACTTCTTGAAGATAAAGAATTATACTGGCAGAAGAACAAAGAGAGATTGCCTGGAAGTGAATACATTTGGGCTGGGAATCAGAAGAAAGTTTCCAGGCACCAGAGAAGTGAAATTATGGAACAATGCTGAAATAAGAGCGGGAGCGTGGTGCAAAACAAACTCCTTATTAAAACAACAATTGCTATAAGATCAAGGACATGATCATCCAGCAAGGCTCCCTCTGGCTCTACCCTGGTGCTTCAGGAGATGTGTTTGACCCTGTCTTGGATTAGAAGCTCAACAGAAGCCAAAGGCAGGGAGTATCCTTCTGATCCAAATGCTTTGCAGAATTTTCAGGCATAGATAAAGGGAATAGTGCAATTCATAGTAGTATCATAGTATCAGTCAGGGTTGGAAGGGACCACAAGGATCATCTAGTTCCAACCCCCTGCCATGGGCAGGGACACCCTACACTAGATCAGGCTGGACAGAGCCTCATCCAGTCTGGGCTTAAACACCTCCAGGGATGGGGCCCCAACCACCTCCCTGGACAACCCATTCCAGGGCTTCACCACTCCCATGGTGAAGAACTTCCTCCTCACCTCCAGCCTGAATCTCCCCACATCCAGCTTCATTCCATTCCCCCTAGTCCTATCACTACCTGATGACCTGAGAAGTCCCTCCCCAGCTTTCTTGTAGCCCCCTTCAGATACTGGAAGGCCACAATTAGGTCACCTCTGAGCCTTCTCTTCTCCAGACTGAACAGCCCCAACTCCCTCAGTCTGTCCTCATAGCAGAGCAGCTCCAGCCCTCTACTCATCCTCGTGGCCCTTCTCTGGACACGCTCCAGCACCTCCAGATCCCTCTTGTAATAGGGGCTCCAGAACTGGAGGCAGTACTCCAGGTGGGGTCTCACCAGAGCTGAGTAGAGGGGAAGAATCACCTCCCTTGCCCTGCTGGCCACACTTCTCCTGATGCAGCCCAGGATCTGATTGGCTTTCCGGGCTGCAAGTGCACACTGAGAGCTCCTGTTGAGCAAGGCTCGACAGGGCTCTGGGCAACCTGATCTCGTTGAGGATGTCCCTGCTGACTGCAGAGGGGTTGGACTGGATGACCTTTGGAGGTCCCTTCCAACTCAGCCTTACTATGATTCTATGATTTTTCACATCCTTGCCAGGCAGCAACCTTCTGAAACAAGAACAAGATCAACCTGCAAGCTAATTCTCCGGTTGACATCTGTTGCTGCTGCTCAGATCTGTAACATTTATGCCTTTATTTGCAAACCTGACTTTGGCAATCAGCTTGCAAAGCTGCAGTGCAAGCTGAAGGCTGGTTTTTATTCTGTGAGGCAATAGTGCCATCTCGTGGTAATTCTCTGCTTCGTGGTGGGCACCTGAGCTTCCAGCCTTTCTGCGCACAAATACCTCCTCGGGGAGAAGAGATGGAGATATATTACCCTTTAAGTTGGCTGAACAATTTTCCCCCGAAAGGCCCACCAGCCTCTCCCAGGAGATGAGGTTTCTTACGGTTTTAGCTCTGTTCTGAGGTGCTCTCCTACACACCACGGCCCCAGCATCCTGTTTGAGCCCAGGAGAGCTCAGGTGCTGTGTCCTGCCAAGAGGGTCCCATGGGCAGGAGGTAGTGGACCCAGCACAGCTCCAACTCTGCCTGCAGGTAGAGCAATGCTGCCTTGCTGGGCAAGCACACACCACGAGTCCTTGGCTCTGCTGCATGGGCTCACACACACACAATTTCCAGGCACAGCCCAGCCCTGCTTCTCCTCCTAACCTTTTCACCTGATTTTGTGCCTCTTTACCTTTTAAATGTGGGGTGTGTTTTTTTTCCCCTTCAGGCTCTGCAGAACCCAAACAGGAACAGAACTTCACACACCAGAGAGCACTGGAAACTTGTTTACAATTAAAATGTCACCTGTCTTAGAGAGAGAAGAGGAGGATTCATCTGCCTCTTCCATGAGCAGCAGAAGAGCTGGGCCAGGAGGAAGGCCTTTTCTTCCAGCCAGCTCCATGTGCATGGCTCCGTGGTGAAGCAGGGAACCAATTAACCCAAACTGACTTTCTTTTACACAAAGGTGGTATTAAACAGAAACTGGCTGCCTGCTCCAGATTTCAGCCTTTTCTGCTTTTCTATAAGGCTCCTCCTGCCACCACCCTGGTCTGCTATGACTCCTCAAAGGCTTTCAGGGCTCTCCTACCAAAATTAGAGCAGGCTGTAACCCAAGATGGGCTCTGGTCAGACTACTTCATAAGCAAATAAAGGGACAACATCCACCAGCTGGGTTGGGGCAATCCGAAGCACCAATATATGCTGGGCAGGGACTGGCTTGAGAGCAGCCCTGAAGAAAAGGCCTTGGGGGTGCTGGTGGAGGAGAAGCTCAACAGGAGCCAGCAGTGAGCACTTGCAGCCCAGAGAGCCAATCACATCTTGGGCTGCATCAAGACAAGCATAGCCAGCAGGGTGATTCTCCCCCTCTGCTCTGCTCTGGTGAGACCCCACCTTGAGCACTGTGACCAGTTCTGGAGCCACTAGTACCAGAAGGATCTGGAGGTGCTGGAAGGTGTCCAGAAAAGGACCACGAGGATGAGCAGAGGGCTGGAGCTGCTCTACTGTAGAGACAGACTGAGAGAGTTGGGGCTGTTCAGTCTGGAGAAGAGAAGGCTCTCAGAAGACCTTAATGTGGCCTTCCAGTATCTGAAGTGAGCTACAAGACAGCTAAGGAGGGAGTTTTTAGGATGTCAGGTAGTGATAGGACTAGGGGGAATGGATCCAAGCTAGAGGAGGAAAGAGTGGATGTCAGGAAGAAGTTCTTCCCCATGAGGGTGGTGAGAGACTGGCACAGGTTGCCCAGGGAGGTGGTGGAAGCCTCATCCCTGGAGGCTTTGAAGGCCAGGCTGGATGTGGCTCTGGGCAACCTGATCTAGCATGAAGTGTCCCTGCCCATGGTACAGGGGTTGGAAGTGGATGATCCTTGAGGTCCTTTCCAACCCTGACAATTCTGTGATTCTACCCTTCAACAGAGCTGCATCTGCAAGTGTTTCAAATATATCAGCCTAATCATTCCATACAAGGAAACAGATGATTGTTCTAAGCTGCAACATTCTGCCTTCCCCCCCACCTTAACAAAAGTACCTGAGAAGCACACTTCAGCAAGAAAACATGAAAACACTTGCCACTTCATTTTTTATTCACTAAAAGGAGTCAGCCATAGAACGTGCAAGCTGTATAAAACTTCAGAGACCAAAACTGGGTTTGTGGCTAGAGGATGATGCTTCCAGATCACACTCACCCAGGCTGTGCTGGGAGGTGCAGAGATAGGTTTTCACTGAAGGTCCTGAATGCAGTCTACAGAGTGCCAGATCTGCTTGTGACAGATCATATTCCTCTAATGTAAAAGGTCAAACACCAATAAGAAGGAATTAGACTAGAACAATCTTTATATATGTCTTCTTTCAAAGCTAAGAACTTTGATGGCAGCCTAAACCCCTTCAGGAAAAAAACAGTGGCACAGGATTTCATACTAAGAGTAGTAAAGAGTATCTTGATGCGGACATTTTACTTTCAAGCAGGTAACATTACTTGGAGAACTCTGCAAGGCACAACAGCTGCATTGCCAAAGCCATAAATACCTTCCAGTACCTGAAGGGAATCCTACAGAAAGGCTGCAGAGGGACTTCTCATCAGGGTGTCTAGAGACAGGACAAGGGGGAATGCTTTGAAGCTGAGGCAGAGTAGGTTTGGACTGGACCTTAGGAAGAAGTTCTTCAGTAGGAGGGTGGTGAGACTGGAACAGGCTGCTCAGGGAGGTTGTGGATCCTGCCTGGAGATGTTGAAGGCCAGGTTGGATGAGGCTTTGAGCAGCTGAGTCTAGCTGAGAGTTCCCCTGCCCCTGGCAGGGAGGTTGGAGCAGATGATCTCCGAGGTCCCTTCCAAGCAGAGCCATACTATGACAAACACACCACCCACTCCACTCCACTTCATGCCTCCCACTGCCAGCAGTAAAATGACACCAAGTGCTCTGTGTGCCCTGCTACCCAGGTAGAGCTTCCACAAACAGCTGCATGACAGCAAAAGCTATTGACAGGTTTGCTTACATCTGTTGTCTAAAACTACCAAAAACCTGCAGAGAAAGGAAAAGCACATTTCTGGAGCATAATTGCTTAGAACACTGCATGACTCAAAGGAATACAATAGCCTTGAAACTCAAAAGCAAATCTCAGCACATGCTAATGGGGCTGCAAGCCCTAAGAAACAGATTTCTCTTTCTTTAATATGAAGCCAGACTATTGAATGCTAGTCAGAAAATCATTGAGCAGTTAACACCAATCAAAGGTGGCCGACAAAAAGCTGAAAGCAGTCATTCTGATGGCACTTTCACAGGATAACAAATTTCTTCAGCACATACATGCAATATAGAAGTTAAAAGGCTCAAATGCTGGAGGACATACAGGCATGTGTTTGCCAGGGAGCATTCTGGATCATTTTTGGCCTTCACATTTACTTTCTTCAGCCTGTAAAGTGGTTTTGCTTCAACTGCTGCTCAGGAGCCTCCTATAGGTTTGAACCAGCACCACAGCTTGCTGCCTGTAAGATTAGATGGGAGGACTCCATCAACCTCCTGCCCCCAGCTTTCTGGGAATATCTACGGTGATTTCTGAAGGGATCCTACAGAAGACTGCAGAGAGACTTTTCATAAAGGTGTCTAGAAACAGGACAAGAGGGAATGGTTTGAAGCTGAGGGAAAGCAGGGTTAGACTGGAGCTGAGGAAGTAGTTCTTCAGTGTGAGGGTGGTGAGACTCTGGAAGAGGTTGCCTAGGGAGGTTGTGGCCGCCTGGGGGCACTGAAGGCCAGGTTGGACGAAGCCTTGAGCAGCGAAGTCTAATTGAGAGGTGTCCCTGTTCATGGCAGGGAGGTTGAAGTAGGTGATCTGAGGTCCCTTCCAACCTAAGCCGTTCTATGACCTGCCTTCTCACTACCAAACCAATTTCCTGGCTGGCATTTCATTACCTTTCACTTTTGCTTTACAACTAACTAGTACCTGCTGGGGGAGCAGAATGAGATGGTCCACCAAGCACTGCAAACTTATCTTTTATGGCTATTTTAGATCTTCAGGAAGACTAGATCCTAGTGGTAAAACAGGCACGTGCAGGTCTGCAACCACCCTGTCATCTTAGTTTTGCCACAGTTGGTATGAAAACTTACTTCAGCTCAAAATATCACAGCACAGACACATCTTGGTAATTATGCAGAAGACATCCATGGAATATACACTCTTTCAAAACCCTACATGTCCTTAGCCCTTGGTAGTTACAAGATTTTGATTAATTCTTCATTGTTCTGCTCAAAACCATTCTTAGGGTACTTTGTTGCCAAACAGGTTGCAGGTGCTCAGTTTTTTCCAGAGCTGTGTTTTTAGGCATGAAATTGGTGCAGAAATAAGCAGGTTTGCTTCGGGCTCAAATGAGCTGGGAACAACACTCAGGCTCTTAGAAGAGGAAACCAACTGCTATGCTCTTCTCTCTTGTCACTTTCTCAGCTAACAAGCACACCACGTCAGTGCCTGTGCCTTGCTGTCCCCTTAGCTCAGAGTGGCTCTGTGTACGACTACAGACAGGGCCTCAATGTACTTCCAGTGGCTACTAATGGACCCAATTCCAAGGAAAACAGATCTGTAGAACTGGAGTCACAGCTGATCCCTGACTCATGGGGACCAAGGCTCAAGTCTACCTGAAAGCTGGGCCACAGAGCCATGTGCCAAAATCTGTCTGCACAAGAAGGAGGAAGAAGGAGCTTGGATGTATAAATCTACTTAAGATCCCTGGAAAAAGGATCAAAAACCATCTGCTGCCCTGACTTACTTTTACAAACTAAATAGTTTCAGGACTAATAAAAATTCTTTTGATAATTTTATGACAGTTCAGGGAATAGGCAGATTAAAAAGAGAAGGCAGAAAGGAAGGGGTTTTTTTCCCCCCTCCCTTTTGGAATATAAGCCATTTGGGAAAAGCTCCACATACCTTTGAGGCATAGAGTAGAATGAAACAGCAGAGCCTGGTGAGTCCATTAGGACAAATCCTGTGCTAAAAGCACAAGGCCCTAAGCAGTCACTTAAGGCTGCCCCTACAGCTGAAGTTCTGGGAGAAAGACAGCATCAGTTCTATTAAAAAAAACCCTGATATTAAAATGAACATTTACAATGGGAACAAACTATCTAAAGTGCCTGAAAACAAATAAGCCCTTCAGGTCTAATGTTTACACTTCAAATGTAATAACTGGACAGGGATTTTTCCCCTCCACTGATGTCACAAAAATTCATCTCAGTTTGGTATGAAAGTCCATTAAAAGCAATACCAAAGAGGCCACCTCAAGCAAACGTTGCAAGGCTACAAAGAGCCAGTGGCAAGTTCCAAACTACAAGTTTTTATGCTGTTAGTTTCTGAGTAACAATGACTCCACCAAGGACAACTACTGCCTTGCTAAAGCACACATTTATGCCTTCATGAGTAAATGCCAATCAAGTCCTGGGGACTGGTGGAGCATTGGAGAGATTCTTACTGTTCTGTGCAACTTTTGCATTGCAGTTAGGAAATTCAGTTAACCACAAGGATGTATTCAAAAGGATGCTGAGTGAGACTGGGACATCCTAAGATTATTGATGCTTTCTAACATTGTAAATATTGCCTCCCAATACCTGAAGGGATCCTACAGGAAGATGGGAGAGGAACTTTTCATAAAGTGAGAGGACAAGGGGGAATGGTTTGAAGCTGAGGCAGAGTAGGGTTAGACTGGATCTTAGGAAGAAGTTCTTCAGTAGGAGGGTGGTGAGACTCTGGAATAGGCTGCCCAGGGAGGCTGTGGCTGCCTCCTCCCTGGGGGTGTTGAAGGCCAGGTTGGATGAGGACTTGAGCAGCTGAGTCTAGTTGAGAAGTGTCCCGGTCCATGGCAGGGAGGATGCAGTAGATGATCTCTAAGGGCCCGTCCAACCTAAGCCATTCTAGGATTCTATGAAATAAGCACCAGTTAATGAAAATATTTTCAAGTAACAGCTAACCTCAACATGCTGCAACATTAACCATTCAGGTTGCATCAAAAACCCTACCAAGATAAACTGGGGAGCATTTTGTATCCATGAAAGACATTCTAGATGCAGGATTACAGCACAGGTTCCTGAGTGCTCTGTGCTGCTAAATGAGTATAATCCTATATTGCATGCACTTAATTTCTGGAAGGGTTGAATCAGCTTCTAAAATTATAAATAAGCACTGTATAGTTTTAAGAACTGCACTGAACACAAACTGCATTTGGAGTGACAGTTGCCATTCACATTGTTGTGATATTTGAGGTATTCTTGAAGGGAAAAGGCACCCAGTGAAGCTGTTGGATCCAGATGTACTGAACCACAGGACGTGTTCCATTAACGCCCTGTTGAAGAGAGAGACACATTTCAGTATAACTATTTTTGTTCTGAAACTCTGAATTGGCTTGGCCTCAAGATGGACGCTCATCTGTGCTGTTTGCAATCCTCCATTTCACCATCGATACTCAGCTGTTGCTTTTTTAAGGCATGGAGCCAGCAGACATTGGCTTGGCCTCAAGATGGACACTCATTTGTACTGTTTGCAGTCCTCCACCACTGACACTTAGCTGTTGCTTTTGAAAGGCATGGAGCCAGCAGACATTGTCTTGGCCTCAAGATGGACACTCATTTGTACTGTCTGAAATCCTCCACTTCACTATTGACACTTAGCTGCCACTTCTAAAAGGCATGGAGCCAGCAGACATTGTCTTGGCCTCAAGATGGACACTCATTTGTACTGTCTGAAATCCTCCACTTCACTATTGACGCTCAGCTGTCGCTTCTGAAAGGCATGGAGCAAGTACCCATGCAGCTCTCTTGCATAGGGAAGAGAACAAGTTTTATTTTCTACAGCACTGGCCACAATAAAGGCAACCAGCAGAGAGAGCTCATGACAGTGGTTTGAGTACAGTGAAAAACAAACTCTCCTCCAAGACAGGAATTTTCACCTTTTTTCCCCCACACAGAAAAGAAAGGCACTACCCATGAAGAAAAGAAGCCTTGGACAAGTGTTAGAGTCAAAGACCTCCAGCATGTTATTTTGTCTCTCTGCTCTGTTGTTCACAAGCTTCATGTAAAAACCATGAGTCATTATGAACTACTATGGTTCACTTACTTGGGCTTCCACTCCTCAGTGGTGAAGAGCTGCGGCTTCGAGACAACTGCAAGAGAAACAGAGAAGAAAAGTCAGGCTTGCTAAAGATCTGGCCCCAAGGAAGCCACCTGGGGACCCATCAACATTCAGGAAGTTTGCAGTTGTCTATTGGTACAGCTCCAATGCTAAAAAGACAAATTCAACAAGCTTCTAGTTTTCCTTCCACAGGTAACATGAAAAAGTGACTCTCATTTTCAGTACTCAGATTGTAGTGGAGGGCACCTATGGCAATTGATTAAGATGGGCTCACAATTAGTGGGAAAAGCACATTATATTTATCAAAGCAATTTGAAATATAGTGTAACTATACCACAAGCAGAACTCTGCCAAGGTTTCACATATTAGTGCTACCACAGTTTCTCCCCTCCTGCCCACTCTGTACTGATTTTCTGCTCCTTGGAAACATTGGAGGGTAAATTTAGATCACTAATTCCAGGAGGCAATAACCATGGTGCTGTACTGCAAGATGACTAAAATGCTTCCAGATGATGCCATTAGTTATTCAGAAGAGTACTGAAGCAAGGGGGAGGAGGAGGAAAGCATTCTGAGATCCACAGTTGATGCTTCTGAGAATTTAACTATCATCTACTTCTCATACAGTACCCCCACTGATAATTACACCAGGCAACAACTGTCAGTTCAGGTTCACCTCACTCCAGACCCAGCAAAGGCATTTTTTCCCAATGCTAAAGTGTACATGTGGTGCATCAGCGTGTTTAAAAGGTTGCTATGTTCTGAGTTTAAAAACATTCCATGTTGTTAACACTGCAAGCATTCAGCTGAGGCTTACATGATGTGACCGAAGAGGACTGGTGCTACGGCCTCGGCTTCTGCCTCTACTTCTACTTCTGCAAGACCACTGCAAGAGAAGAGATTGACAAATCTCTGTTGAGAGAAAGCCTTTAATAAAGAGACTCAGCAAGCAGAATTGCCAGGATGGAGGCAAGGCTTGAGGACAGAGAGCAAACACACAATAAGCTTTCTCCTTAGAACAGGCTCTGCTAACAATCACACATCTGCATAATGAATACAGCTAAGGCAAATGGAACAGTTCATCCGAAAAACCAGGATGAGGCACTCAAACCTAGCTGACATTTGATCTACACAATTCCAGCCAGGTAAGGAATGATCAAGGATTTACCTTTTAAGATTATTTAAATCCAATGACTTCCCTTAACATGCTGCTTAACAGAAGTACATACCAGAGCTCCTCTTTTAGTGACTGCCTCTCCCTTCACAATGACAATATCATCTTCCATCAGAGCAGGCCAGACATGATAGGCCACCAAAGCAGCTGTGAAATCTGAGTCAAAGCTCCGATGGTACCTGTGGAAACACAGCACATGAAATGCCTGCATGTAAGTGCCAGAAGATAAATATGTGCTTCAAGTCACCAATGAGGATAAAAGGCAGCCACAGGTTATAAACCTCTTGACAGTATTCATAAGGGTGTCTAGCAATAGGACAAGGTTTGAAGCTGAGGGAGAGCAGGGTTAGAATGGATCTTCGGAAGATTTCTTCAGTGCAAGGGTGGTGAGACTACAGAATAGGTCACACAGGGAGTTTGTGGCTGCCTCCTCCCTGGGGGTGTTGAAGGCAAGGCTGGATGAGGCCTTGAGCAGTTGAGTCTAGTTGAGAGGTGTCCCTGGCCCATGGCCAGGAGGTTGGAGTAGATGTTCTTTGAGGTCACTTCCAACCTAAGCCATTCTATGAACCCATCTCACCTGCTGTGCCCAGTCCAGTGACCCAGTAAGAGCCTGTGTGATTAACTGTGTCAAGCCACTCTATGATAAAACCTGATTCATTTTTTAATACCAAAGGACCTGAGTGAAAATGAAGAGCTCTTACTTGTTCTCGCTGAAAAGCTCTCCATCGGTGCCAAAGGCAATATCGAGAGGAGGGAGGAGAGTCTGCATTGAGAAAGCCACACGGCACAGCTCCCGAATCAAAGTGCTGATCACAATGAAATCAATCTCTGGTGGAAATGAAATCTTTGGGTTGATGTTCATGGAGCGGATCACCTCCTGAAAATAAACACAGCTGAGTAAATCTGAGCTCACTAGCAGAGAAATCTCTTCTAAAGATGCCTCATAGCTTTCTACATTCAAAACCCCAAAACAAACACAACACAAACCCCAGTGTAAGAAGCTCCTCACAGTGTTCTCTTTGGCTATTCCAGAAAGTACTGACTTCAGAAATAAAGCATGAGCCACATGCTCATGCTCACCTCACACTAGATCAGGTTGCTCACAGCCACATCAGCCTGGCTGCAAAAACCTCCAGGGATGAGGCTTCCACCACCTCCCTGGGCAACCTGTGCCAGTGTCTCACCACCCCCATGGGGAAGAGCTTCTTCCTAACATCCAATCTCAATCTACCCATTTCTAGTTTTGCTCCATTCCCCCTAGTGCTATCACTGACAGCCTAGATAAACTGCTCCAAGACAAAACCCATGCAATAAACTTTCTGCAGGTTAAAGAATATCTCCAGATTATGCACTCCACATGTATTAGCTGCTCAAACAGATCAACAGGTCACTTCCCCACTGCCCTTGACTTACATTGACACTGGCTTGCACGTCATACAGATCATCATGGCGAACTATATAATCCAGGACAGCATCTTCAAGTGACTCAGGACCTGTATGACCCAGAGACAGAGTCTCTCTCACAAGTATTTTGAACTGCCTGTAGGCCATCTTTGCTGCATGAAAAGATTCCTGCAAACAAAGAGCATCCAGTAAGTACAGCAGACTGATCAATTTTCTTTTAATCACTTATCTGAGAGGATGAACTTAACTGTATCACCACTGTAAGGAGGAGTATAAAGTGCAAGTTAAAAATAGTGCTCATCTGGGAGGACATCTCTGATTGAATCACATATGATTTGCAGAAGATAGGATTGAAAAGCTGCCCACCTAACCCTCTATTTTTAGGTAGGATCCCATCACACATACACAAGCAATGCAATCAAAGATAACCAGAACAGAAGACTCAGTAGCTGCATTTTCTGTGCAACATACCAGACAAAAGCATCTCTTGCCTGTTAGGAGGAAAGGTTAGATTGGAGTGCAAATTGAATGACAGCTGTGGGGAAAAGTAGCCAACACTTCAGTAAGTGCAGTGCTCCTGGCATCACACACAGCCTGACACAGGTAGGTACTACAGCAAAGAAGCTGAAGTACAGAAAAATGAAATAGCTCTTTAGACTGAGCTCATAATAAAGGTAATTTCAAGGGACCAAATAAAACTAGAAAAAGCACCCTAGCAACAGAGAAAAGGGAAGCATGATATGGAAAGATGTTTAGCTCACTAAAATGTAGTATTCCCAAAGTAATTAATCTAAATGAGTGGTGCTGTTTAGTGCAGGAATTCTCTGCTCACAGCCATTCAGTCTTCTTATGCACCTACACTGTAGACCACTGTCCCTTTTCAAATGCTAGAGAAGGACACTAAACAGAGTTCAATGTGAAAGTATGAGAGAAAAGAAAACCAAAAAGGGAAAAAAAGAGATAAAGTTTTCTTCTCCACACCTTACAGAAATGCCAATTTCCACACAGTTTAATCCAATCCAGCTGGAACATTTTATAACACATTTCTGACCTGTTAACCACCTGCTCAGGGAAGTGGTGGAATAATTGTCCCTGGAGGTATTAAAAAAGATGTGTAGGACCTGGCACATGGTTCAATGTCCATGGTGGAGTTAGGCTGATGGCTGGACTCGATCTTAGAGGTCTTTGCCAGCCAAAACAATTCTGTGATTCTCAACATCCTCTTTTCCTTACCACAGCTGCAATGTAGATTATCCTCTGCACCGTCTCCATGTCGCTGGTGTATGTCCTCAAAAGGGTCTCTGCATCCAAACGTTCTTGAGCGTAAATGTCCCCGAAGCGAGCTACCAGGCGGGCACGACGGGAAGCGTTTGTGCGCCTGGCTCGGCCCGGGGAGCAGCTCCTCAGCAGCAGAGAGCCAGGGAACTTGCCCTCACCACGCCTGGGGGAAGGAGAGCGGCTCCGGGCTAGCCTAGCGCAGGCAAGGAACGAAGCACAGAATCAACCAGGTTGGAAGAGACCTCCAAGATCATCAAGTCCAATCAATCACCCAACCCTATCTAATCAACCAGACCATGGCACCAAGCGCCTCATACAGCCTTTTCTTAAACCCCTCCAGGGACAGTGACCCCACCACCTCCCTGGGCAGCACATTCCAATGGCCAGTCTCTCTTTCTGGGAAGAACTTCTAAGATCAAGCCTAAACTTCCCCCTGCACAGCTTGAGATTGTGTCCTATTCTTCTGGTGCTGTTTGCCTGGGAGAAGAGACGAGACCAACCTCCACCTAGCTACAACCACCCTTCAGGTAGTTGTAAACAGCCATTTCACCATCCTCAGATGGTTTGTCCTACTGCAGAGTTGTGTGTCTATTTAATATTGACTGGTAAGCTGAGATTTTCAGCCAATATAATCACAGAAGTCAAGCTACAGCTGGTTAGTCCAACATGAAGGTGTTTGGGCTAGAACCTGAACAACAGCAATCAAAGTCATTCCTAAAGTGTGTGTAGCCTAGCACTTTGTTTTAAACAGTAAGGGGAAAGGGGAACACTTGTAGAGTCAAACAAGTGAGAGGTTCTGGCCCATAATGGCATAGTATTCAAAGAGGTCTTGTAAAGAAAACCAGCTAACCATCTCTGGTTATTCTGCACAGCTGCTTTCAATGTATTTTGTAAAGCTGCTCTTCACTGTTTTGCCAGAAACCTAATGTCTGACCCACATTAAAACTTCTGGGCTCTAAGACAACTCAGTCAAAGAGAGTTTGCTCCTTCATAAGAGTACAAAAGCTTGGCTTTCATTTACACTTCAGTTTCAAATGAAGTGGAAATTCATGCTACCCAACATGAGTATTTTCTGATTCAGTGACTTCTGTGAATAATGCCTCTACCTGCTCTGGAGAAGGGACTTCCTGGCATCCAGGATGGAAATCTCATCCCTCAGTAACTGAATCTGCTGCTCATAGTCATTCAGGCGCTCTAACTTCTTTAGGGCATCCTTCTCTTGCGCACGGGAGGTCTCCAGACTTAGGAACACAGAATAAAGTCAGTCACAAGATGTCCTTCTACCAATGCAAACTGTCTATCAATTAATCATAGAATGCTCTGGGTTGGAAGAGACCTCCAAAGGTCATCTAATCCAGCCCCCTCTGCAGTCAGCAGGGACATCCTCAACTAGATCATGTTGGCCAGAGCCCTCTCGAGCCTCACCCTGAATGTCTCCAGGGATGGCACCTCAACCACCTCCCCTCAGCGACCTGGCCCAGTGTTCCACCACCCTCACAGTAAAGAGCTTGTTCCTAACGTCCAATCTAAATCTGCTCTTCTCTAGTTTGAAGCCATTGCCCCTTGTCCTGTCACTGCAGGCTTTTGTAAACAGCCTCTCCATCTGTCTTGTAGGCCCCCCTTCAGGTACCAGAAGGCTGCTATTAGGTCTCCCCTCATCATCCAACAAAGAGCAGAAAGAGAGGAGAAATATTGAGCCAGTTCCTTTTACTAAAATACAGAGAAGTCCAGAGTTTAAAAAACCCTACTCCAAAGCATGCTCTTAATTACACCTTAAAATGTAAAAGCATACTGTGGCAGGAGATACCACTGGGTAACAAAACCTGCACTAGCTCAGATAATGAGGCCTAAGAAAAACCTCTTCTTTCTCATATTCAAGACATTAACTAACTAAACCAATTCAGTTCTCATTCCTACAGTTTAAGTTTCTAGGTGTTTTCTTATACCAGGTTCTCAGGTTCTTTTCTTTGGTGATGCTATTAGATTGACCAATGTTTCTCAGCAATGATGTTATTCAAGTAATCAAGATTTAATTACATCAAGTCTAGACCAGATTTACTTTGACAGCCCAGGAGATTATGTCTTGCAAAACATGCTTTGATTAAGTACGATTTAACATGTGAGACAGTCTATGGACAAGAGGAATGAGATCATCAGCTACTCCAAGTCTCAAAAAACAAGTTTACAGACAAAAACTGAAAGAATTCACATTTTGAAAAGATGATTCACAGGAAAAAAAAATAGCACCTTTGCTAATTGAGCATCCAGCTGTTCAGATACCATACCATAATACTGCCATGTTGCAGGTCTTGCTGCACTATAGCTACTCAATTGATTTTTACTGAGGTTTGCTGAGCAAGCAACAGTTCATTGACTGTAATTCCACGGGATGGTCATGCTTTTGTCTGGAATGCTGGCAGGTTTTCCAACTCCTCTGCCAGAAGGAAAGCCTACAAAGTCAGTTTATGAATGTTGGGTATGACCATACAATTTGTAGCCCATTTGAGGGGGACCTAGACAATCCAGAGCCTAAATATGCTTTGAAGCCTTGATTTTAAGCCAGACACAAAGCATTTCACAAATCTCCAAGTATTTAGATGTCAAGAGAAAAATATGGCTGGTTGAAACCCAAAAAAACCCAGAATGAGAGAGGATTCCCTTACTCTTGTTGCAAATGGTCGAGCTGTAACGAGTTGAAGTCAGTTCTTCCTGCAGCTCTTGCAGTTTAAAGGACTGATTGCTGGCCAGCTCATTCAGTTGTCTCTCTTTCTCCAATGAATCCTACAACAAAACACATATCCACACTGCTTGAACATCCTGCCTTACAGAATCCTTCAGCAATGCAGTTCAGCATAATTAGCAGTAAAAATCTCAAAGACTGTTTCCAAAGGAACTGAAAACAAAAGCAATTGCTGTCCTAGACACACAAGCAGTATCTTCCAGGCAGACAGACACACAGAACAAAGACTCGATTACATTGGGAAAAGCATTCAATTAATTTGCACTTCCTGATGGAGAATACAGAAGTAGAGTACTACACACGGAGCTCAGTTTTGCAGCTTTACACAATCCTACCAGAACTAAGTAACTGAGCAGCTGGCTCTTCTTTACATTTTGACTGCCATGTGCAACGACAAATCCAGAACACTTAATAACATGTCAATGTAGCATAGTTCTTTCCCTAGAAAAGGAAGGCAGTACAAGACCACAGTTTCCCTTCCAAAGCAGATTCCTCCATATTGTCACTGATTCCTGTGAAACAGCATAAGCCTGAGGAAGCCAGAAGGAACTTTAATGACCTCTTTGATTTCCCTTTCAAAGGAAACATAAGAGATCAAACAGAGAAATAGTGCAGTTGTCTCCATGAGCAATTAAGGACATACTTTGTTAAGCAAAATGGGGGAGGGAGGCTGCTGTTGACAGGTGATGAAAGCTCTCCTGCAGGAACCAAAAAAGTAAAAATCACACTGTTGTAATCCCTTAATGTAAATTCTGTACATACCTGAGTGAGAGAGAGGTTGGTTTCCAAGAGCCTTCTTGAAGCAGCACAGGAAAAACAGTCCCTAGCCATGGCAGGAGACGAGTTTTATTGTTTCCATACCTGCATAGTTCCCACCTAAGAAAACACATACATTAAGAGATTACTTTACAGAAAGAGGCAGAGCTTAAAAAGAGAAGAATCCCCATGAAAAGGTGTCAGTAATAAGACAAGACACTGATTTACCTTCTTGAGATGTTTCACTGAGGATTGAGAAGAGCTGCCCTTGGATCTGAGAGTTCAATTCTATCATGTCACAGCACCGGTTCAGATTCTGGTCACAGGAACTAATCTGCAAAGCAATAGATATGAATAGATCTGCCTGGGCTTTGCTACTCAAAAGCATTCCTGTTATGATGACTTCTTCCTATAACTACATCTGCAGAACCTTTCCTTACTGCATCCACTAAAACACTTATCTTCAAAAGATTCACACTGTTAACAGGCTTCTGGCACCTGGTTAACTCACTTGCTTGAGCCAGCTTACTTCTTCCCCCATTCATAAAGATGCAACCACAAACATGTCTAAAAGAGTCATCATCATAATTATGGATCTGTGAAGCAGCCTTTCAACACAGATCTTTTTAAAGCAGTAAGAGAGGAGACTCTTGCATAAATCTACATATTAGTCCAAAAGTTGTTTTTCTGTATTAGCTGATGCAATGCCAGGCTGTATTATCAACAGCAACATGAGGCCTCCATGCAATTCAATCTGATTTTTAACTGAAGAATGGACAGAATTCAGCATTATGCCTAGGAAACAACACAACAGCAAACTTTCAGCAAATGCAATCCTGAAAAGGAGCTGATGGGGTTAACCTGTCCAGGATGCTACTGCATCTGCCAGGAGAGCACCTACTTTGTACCTGCTTCCTAATCTTTACCCCTAACCTGAGCATCATCTCTAGCATAGACTACCCCCCAAGGTCTTCAGCCTTTAATGGCTCCATATGGTTTTTACAAGCTTCCAAAACAGCTAGAACTGCCCCTCATGCCCCTGCCAGCTTGTGTTTTGCTTGATACAACATGCTTTCCTCAGGCCTCAAGGAGCAGGCTCATACCAGAGCATCACTGCAAAGTGCATTTTTCCAGCTCATTACACCAACATAACACCCGTGGTGCTTCCATCTGCCAGCTCGGCAGCAGCCACCTCCTCTTCACTTTCCAAGACCTCAGAGACTACCCCACCTCACTTATTATAGAAAGTTCAGCCCCCACAAGAGTGGGAGCTCAGCTCTCCAGAGGTCTACCTCCCCCACCAATTAGCAAGCTTTCCTCCTCAGGCTTTACCAGCTATACTCAAACTCCTTATCAAAGCCATTCTTAGCCATGAATCCTTCAAGGATTTACACTGACTATTAACATGCTGCAACTCCTACATGCCACAATGTCAAAAAAAGAACTGCCTTCCCTTGAAAAGGCTTCATTGCCGCTCAGCACCCTTTCTCACAGCACACAGTACATGGCCACAGGCTCATGGCCAAATCAACCCTCAGTGCCCTAAAGCTAATGACTCTTAGGGTCACAGGAGTGAGAACTCTGCCAAGATTCTTCTTGTAGTTTCAGGCTATGCCTTTAAAACTTTGCTACAGATTTTGAGCAGAAAAGTAGAAAAATATAAATAAATCACTATTGGGTGTAAAAAGGAAAACTGAAGATAATTCTTAGCTGTAAATCTCAGATCATCTTTCCCCCATTTTGCACCTTCTCTACTTCTTCCACAGGACTGCACCCTCAGTCTCTTCTCACCTCTTACTCAACTCCACACATTCCATTACATCCACCTGCAGCCATCTCCTCATCCACATCCAAATTTCTTTCTTAAACCTGCATCTCTCACTTCTGAAGCCTTCTGCAGCCTCCCAGCTCTAACAGGTTTCCCATCCAAAAGTTGGACACCCTCCATCTCACTTTTAACACCTTTTTCCCTCGTTTTCCTGACTGCTCACAGGTCACAGGTGGTTTCTTCAGAGCATAGCTTCGCACCTGGCCCTTCCACCTGCTGGACTTTTTGCCTCAAAGCTCTTCTTTCATCCAGACTTAGTCATTACAGCTCAAACCTCTTTTAACCTCCAGTCCTTGCTTTCAGTGAACCTTGTCCTGGCAAAAAGCTGCGAGCACTCCAGGCAGTGGGCGTTAAAGCTGCGATAAGCAGGTGCATGTGTGGGGTCACAACCCAGACCGGCCTGAACCCCGAGCGGCGGCCACTACCTACTCGCCCACGGCCGCTGGGGGGTCTGGGTTGCGCTGGGCGGGAGGCGGTGGGGAGGGGGCCGCCGCCGCCGCTCCGCGTCCCGCCGTCACCGCGGAAACCGCCGCACGGCCCCGGGCACCGCGGCAACGGCGTCCTCCCGCCCTCTGCGTTAAGGGTTCTTCTTACCCCCCCCAGCTAAATCCGCCCGTGCGGACCACCGCGGCCCACCTCATAGTCCCGGTACCAACTCTCCAGCTTCTCTTGCAGCACCCGGGCGCTCTCGTTGTTCACCAGCCTCCTCAAGCCGTCGGCCATGGCGAGCTGTCAGTTCGTTCCTAGAGTGGAACGGGACGACCTGCGCTGGTTCCTCTGTCTTGTCCGTTTTGGTCTTACCCCGTCCTCTCCAGGAGCCCTCCCGCAGGCGGGCGGCGAGATGGTATCCGCCACCCGGACCCGCTGCTCTGGCGGCGCTGCTTCGCGCCGCCTTTATAGTCGCGATTGTAACGTAGGCCGGGACCGGCGCGGCAGCGGCTGCCATGGCGACGCGGGCAGGGCGCTCCTCGGTTGTGGTAACGAACCGCCGCCCCACGGCTAACCCGCAGTCCCACAGCCCGGCCTGGCGGGATGCGGGTACCGCTGGGTACCTGCGTCTCCGAGCCGGCCGCAGGGACTCGCCTCACGGGTGGCGTGCCGAGCTCGGCCTGACCGCCCCCACTCTGGTGCCGCGAGGGGGCGCGCGAGAGCCCCCCCCGCTACGGCGGCGGCGGCGGCGGTGGAGGAAGATGGCGCGGCCCTCCCAGCGCAGGTCTGTTCCGCTGTTTTGCAGGCATGGGGAGGTGGCTGGAGCCCTCCGCGCCAGGGCAAGGGGAAACGAGGCCCGCTTTGCAGCCCACAGGGCTGCGGTCAGCCACGGAGCAGCGCGGGCCGGCCGAGGGGTGCTGCTTGTGGAGGGGGCGCTCGGGCGGGGGCGCCATTTTCGCGGCGGTGGCCGAGGCTGGTTTGGTGCCGGAGCCCTGCGGTGCGGCGGGGCGCGAGGGGCCGCGGGGCGCCGTCCCGGGGCGCCCGGCTCCTGCCGCCTGCGCCAGCCGGGGAGGAGAGCGTTCCTGCTCCGTGCCTAGCGCTGCGCGGGGAGACGCGCCCTTCGCCTTGCCGGGGCAGCCGCCGCGGTGGGGGAGCGGCAGCCCGAGCCCGCTGCCGGGGAGGGACGCGGCACAGCTGGAATGTCACCGTCCAGCCCGTAGGATCTCTTCGGAAAGAAACCCACTTTCTGTGCTGGAAATAGAGCGTTCCGGCATTTCTGCACAGGAATGTGACTACCTTGTGAATAGGCGCTTGCCAGTAAGTAATGAGGCGAAAGCGGCCGGACGGTATTTATAGGCTGCGCTGTCAGCCGTCTGGCTAGGCTGGCGCTCGCCTGCTGGCTCCGCGGCACGCTATAAATAAGGCTGCAGCTCAGATTCGGGCTCGGCATCCGAGGGCTCCACGGGAGTGACAGCTAAATTTGTTAGCAAGGATGTCACTGTCACCCCGTCGGAAGTGCGGGACGGAGACTGTCAGCGCTGCTCCACGCTGAAGGGAGAAGAACGGAGATAGTAGAATCAGAATCAGCCAGCTGGAAGAGACCTCCAAGATCATCAAGTCCAAGCGATCACCCAACCCTATTTACTAACTAGACCATGGCAACAAGTACCCGCATCCAGTCTCCCCTAAACACGTCCAGGGACATCACTCCACCACCTCCCTAGGCAGCCCATTCCAATGGGCATCTCTCTGGGAAGATCTTCTAAGATCAAGCCTAAACTCCCCTGGTGCAGCTTGAGACTGTGTCCTCTTGTTCTGTTGCTGGTTGCTGGGAGAAGAGACCACCTGGCTGCAACCTCCCTTCAGGTAGTTGTAGAGAGCAATAAGGTCTCCTGCGAACCTCCTCCAGGCTAAACAACCCCGGAGGAGCTTCAGCATCTCCAAATCAGAGCGTATCTGGCTGTGTGCATCAGTGGCAGCAGTAGGCAGAATCCCCACATTCCTGAGGATCCTGTGCTAGCCCCATCTCAGGTGCCATAGGAAACAGTGCATGGATGCTTCAGCACTTGTCCAGCAATCACCGGTTCAGCCATGCTCCTCCAGTCCTTCTGCCATGCTGCCTATCCAGGTGAAGACACTACAACCGGAGTTTTATCTCAACGGTCACACCTTTCAAGAGCACACTGTCCTCAGGAGAACCAAACTCATGTCCTGTTGTACAAGACTTTCCTTTTCCCAGAGCACAGGCCTCTCAATTTCCTGTCCAGCCAATTTGTGCAAGGGTTAGGGCAGCTTCCAGAACATGAGTAGGTCCTCCATAAACCTTATCTGGTCAAGCGTTTCTCAACACCCTTTTGTCCAGCAACAGAAGAAAACAAGACATTTTTGAATAAGAATAGACACATGCAAGTGCAGTAAGCATAAGGTGCAGCTTCAGGAGTCATTTCAGATGAGCACAACTTAATCCCATTGTAAAGATCACGATCTTTGAAGAACTGAACCGTTTAAATAGCAAACTGTCCATTCAGCCCCTTCTGTGAAGTATTCAACCCCTAAACACAGCCTGCTCCACTCAAGGGAGGTGAAACAACATTTTGGACAGTTGAGAACTACATCAAAGCTTTAATTTCCCTACAAAGATCTGAAAGAGTCTTCTACTCCTTGTTGCTTGATGGGATATCCCTTCCAATCAGGTGGCTTCAAATGATTACATTAAAGCTAGGCTGGCTGAGTTCCATGCCAGGTTTGGAGTCTTAGAGTATTTTCATTACAGCTGCATGCAAGCAACAGAATTGAATGCAAGCTCTGTGCCATCAAACTAACTTAAACTGTATCCACCTCTGGATTTTGATTTAGTTTTGCCTTAGGAGAGTTTGCAGAGGTTGTGAATGTATGTTCTAGGTACAGAGGGGAAGACTGAAATGTAGCCTGGAGAAGAGGAGGCTCAGGGGAGACCTTACTGCTCTCTACAACTTCCTGAAGGGAGGTTGTAGCCAGGTGGGGGTGGTCTCTTCTCCAGGCAACCAGCACCAGAACAAGAGGACACAGTCAAGCTGTGCCAGGGGAGGTTTAGGCTGGAGGTGAAGAGAAAGTTCTTCCCAGAAGGAGAGATTGGCCATTGGAATGTGCTGCCCAGGGAGGTGGTGGAGTCCCATCACTGGAAGTGTTTAAGAGGAGACTGGATGGGGCACTTGGTGCCTGGTGTAGTTGATTAGATGGTGTTGGTGATTGGTGGACTCAGCGACCTCAAAGGTCTTTTCCAACCCGGTTAATTCTGTATTCTGTAATCCTGAACTGTGTCCACTAAGTCAATTCAATTTCTGCTTATTGTGTGCTTAGCTGTGTGTGGTTGGGGTGGCTTGATGTGCCTTGTAACAGTTGATCCATGCTTTGTGTTCCAGCAAAGCTCCACGGGCCCGGGAAGAAGTCCATGAGAGAGAAAGGCTGTGGAACGCAGGAACGTTAACAAGGAGCACAACAGCAATCAAAGCTGGATACAGTCCAATCGATGAAGACCGGCTCCACAAGACAGGGTTACGTGGCAGGAAGGCAACTTGGCCATTTGTGTGATTGTTCTTCTCTTCATTGGCTGTCATCAACCTGATGTGAGTATAAGCTTAGGCTGTCAGCAGTGTTGGGATGCATTTCATTTTGGTGGTTACTAGAGAAATAAAACTTATTCTTATACAGCTGAGCAGGACTGTGAAGAAAAAGTTCTACACAGAAAGAGAGCTTGGCCATTGGAATGGACTGCCCAGGGAGGTATCACAGTATCACCAAGGTTGGAAGAGACCTCAAAGATCATCGAGTCTAACCTGCCACCACAGACCTCATGACTAGACCATGGCACCAAGTGCCACGTCCAATCCCCTCTTGAACACCTCCAGGGACGGTGACTCCACACCTCCCTGGGCCACATTCCAATGGCGAATGACTCTCTCAGTGAAGAACTTTCTCCTCCCCTCAAGCCTAAACTTCCCCTGTGCAGCTTGAGGAAGTGGTGGGGTCAACATCCCTGGAGGTGTTTGAGATTGGATGAGGCAGGGGCATTGTACTGGATGATCTCGGAGGTCCCTTCCAACGCCTCGTGTACTGTGATAGTGTGATGTGGTTCATCCAGTAGCTGTGGGAAGAGCCAAGCAGCAGAGTGACCTTTGGGCACGTGTTTGCCCGCAGATCACGCTGGTTATCTGGGCGGTGATCCGCATCGGCCCCAACGGCTGTGACAGCATGGAGTTCCACGAGAGCGGCCTGCTGCGCTTCAAGCAGGTCTCGGACATGGGCGTCATCCACCCCTCTAAAAGCACCGTGGGAGGCAGGCGGAACGAGGACTTGGTGATCACTGGCAACAATCAGCCTGTAAGTTACCACCTGACAGCTTCTCAGCAGCACCCTGCAGTGGCATTCAGATTATTATAAGCATCGTACTGGAAACAGCAGACTTTGGGATGCCATCCAGGAGGGTCTGGACAGGCTTGAGAAGAGGGCCAGTGACAACTGCATGAGGTCCAACAAGTCACTGTGCATCTGGGTTGGGCCAATCCAGGCACAGATCCAGGCGGGTGCAGAGTGGGTGAAAGTAGCTCTGAAGAAACAGACTGAGGGAGTTGATTGCTGAGAACTCACCATGAGCTGGCAGTGCCCTCACACAGACCAGAAGGGAGCTGTGTGCTGGGCTGTATCAGGTAGAGTGGGGCAGCAGGGCAGAGAGGGGATTCTGCCCTTTGATCTGCTGAGACCCCACCTCAAGTACAGCATCCAGTTCTGTTGTCCTCAGCTTAAGGACAAAGAGATGTTGGAGTGAGTCCAGAGAGCCACAAAGATGATCCAAGGACTGCAACACCTTGCTATGAGGATAGGCTGAGGGAGATGGGGTTGTTCAGCCTAGAGAAGAGACGACTCTGGGGGCAAGCTTAGAGCTGCCTTCCAATACCTGAAGGGATCCTACAGGAAAGCTGCAGAGGGACTTTCATCAGGGTGTCTAGAGACAGGACAAAGGGGAATGGTTTGAAGCTGAGGGAGAGCAGGGTTAGACTGGAGCTTAGAAAGAAATTCTTGGTAGCAGGGTGGTGAGACTCTGGAATTTGCTGCCCCAGGGAGGTTTGTGGCTGCCTCCTCCCTGAGGTGTTGAAGGCCAGGCTGGATGAGGCCTGAGCAGCTGAGTCTAGTTGAGAGGTGTCCTGCCCATGGCAGAGAGGTTGGAGTAGATGATCTTTGAGGTCCCTTCCAACCATCTCATGACTTTTGTGCTGAAGATTGTGTTTCAGCAAGGAACAACCAAGCTTAGCGTGGAGAAAGACAAAACTTCGATTACCAGCGATATCGGCATGGAGTTCGTTGACCCACGGACGCAGAACACTTGTTCAGCACAGACTATGAGACCCACGTTCCACCTGCCCAATGGAGTTAAAAATCCTCAACGTACAGAAGGCCTCCACAGAGAGGGTAGGTCTCTGCTAACTGCCCCTTGCTTGTTGTCTTAGCTGTAGAATGAAACTACTCCTCCACCTGCATCCAGCAGCCCCATGGTAAGCTCCAGAGTGGCGTGTGTGGATGGAAAGCGTGACGTGGATTGGAGAGGGATCTGGGGGTGTTGGTTGACAGCTGATTAAATATCAGTCAGCAGTGTGCCCAGTGGCCAAGAAAGCCAATGGCTTCCTGTTTTGGTTTAGAAACAGGGTGACCAGCAGGGACGAGGAGGTGATCATCCCCCTGTACTTGGCACCAGTGAAGCCACATCCTGAGTATTGTGTTCAATTGCGGGCCCCTAGCTATAGGAAGGACATTCCCATCCTGGAGTTTTTCAAGGCCAGCCGGATGGCTGTGAGCACCTGCCCATGACAGGGAGGTTGGAACTTAATGATCCTTGGGGTCCCTTCCAACCCTGACAGTTCTGTGATTCTATGAAGCCAGGAGCAAGCTGAACACAACCATCTGTACATACTACAAGTGTAATCCGTGTATCCCACACAGTTCTCACAGTAATTATTATTTTGGTGACAAAACAAACTATTTTCCATACTCTCCAAAATGAAGCAATCCTTGTTTGGAAAGTGAATGTAGGAAGAATAACAGCTGGGCAGAATGGCAGAAGGGCAAGAAGCACATGACATTCTTGTATTGTGTGGCATACTTTAAGGGGGTTAAGTTACTCAAAGCAAAGTGGACATTTTCCCTGATCTTGAGACACTCTGGGTTTCTTTGTGTCCCTAGATTACCAGCAATGCCACCAGTGATCTAAACATAAAGGGGATGGCCGCGC
>CM037643.1:6507842-6561346 GCA_015227895.2 Colaptes auratus
GCTCTCTACAACTTCCTGAAGGGAGGTTGTAGCCAGGTGGGGGGTTGGTCTCTTCTCCCAGGCAACCAGCACCAGAACAAGAGGACACAGTCTCAAGCTGTGCCAGGGGAGGTTTAGGCTGGAGGTAAGAGAAAGTTCTTCCCAGAAAGAGAGATTGGCCATGGGAATGTGCTGCCCAGGGGGTGGTGGAGTCCCATCACTGGAAGTGTTTAAGAGGAGACTGGATGGGGCACTTGGTGCCATGGGTAGTTGATTAGATGGTGTTGGTGATTGGTGGACTCAGCGACCTCAAAGGTCTTTTCCAACACGGTTAATTCTGTATTCTGTAATCCTGAAACTGTTCCACTAAGTCAATTCCAATTTCTGCTTATTGTGTGCTTAGCTGTGTGTGGTTTGGGTGGCTTGATGTGCCTTGTAACAGTTAATCCATGCTTTGTGTTCCAGCAAAGCTCCAACGGCCAGTGAAGAAGTCCATGCGAGAGAAGGCTGTGGAACGCAGGACGTTAATAAGGAGCACAACAGCAACTTCAAAGCTGGATACATTCCCAATCGATGAAGACCGGCTCCACAAGACAGGGTTACGTGGCAGGAAAGGCAACTTGGCCATTGTGTGATTGTTCTTCTCTTCATATTTGGCTGTCATCAACCTGATTGTGAGTAAATGCTTAGGCTGTCAGCAGTGTGGGATGCCATTTCATTTTGGTGGTTTACTAGAGAAATAAAAATTATTCTTATACAGCTGAGCAGGACTGTGAAGAAAAAAGTTCTACACAGAAAGAGAGCTTGGCCATTGGAATGGACTGCCCAGGGAGGTATCACAGTTTCACCAAGGTTGGAAGAGACTCAAAGATCATCGAGTCTAACCTGCCCCACAGACCTCATGACTAGACCATGGCACCAAGTGCCACGTCCAATCCCTCTTGAACACCTCCAGGGACGGTGACTCCACCACCTCCCTGGGCAGCACATTCCAATGGCGAATGACTCTCTCAGTGAAGAACTTTCTCCTCACCTCAAGCCTAAACTTCCCCTGGTGCAGCTGAGGAGTGGTGGGGTCAACATCCCTGGAGGTGTTTGAGATTGGATGAGGCAGGGGCATTGTACTGGATGATCTCTGGAGGTCCCTTCCAACGCCTCGTGTACTGTGATAGTGTGATGTGGTTCATCCAGTAGCTGTGGGAAGAGCCAAAGCAGCAGAGTGACCTTGGGCACGTGTTTGCCCGCAGATCACGCTGGTTATCTGGGCGGTGATCCGCATCGGCCCCAACGGCTGTGACAGCATGGAGTCCACGCGAGCGGCCTGCTGCGCTTCAAGCAGGTCTCGGACATGGGCGTCATCCACCCCCTCTACAAAAGCACCGTGGAGGCAGGCGGAACGAGGACTTGGTGATCACTGGCAACAATCAGCCTGTAAGTACCACCTGACAGCTTCTCAGCAGCACCCTGCAGTGGCATTCAGATTATTAATAAACATCGTACTGGAAACAGCAGACTTTGGGATGCCATCCAGGAGGGTCTGGACAGGCTTGAGAAGAGGGCCAGTGACAACTGCATGAGAGTCCAACAAGTCACTGTGCATCTGGGTGGGCCAATCCCAGGCACAGATCCAGGCTGGGTACAGAGGGGTTGAAAGTAGCTCTGAAGAAACAGACTTGAGGGAGTGATTGCTGAGAACTCACCCTGAGCTGGCAGTGCCCTCACACAGACCAGAGGGAGCATGTGTGCTGGGCTGTATCAGGTAGAGTTGTGGGCAGCAGGGCAAGAGAGGGGATTCTGCCCCTTTGATATGCTGAGACCCACCTCAAGTACAGCATCCAGTCTGTTGCCTCAGCTTAAGGACACAGAGATGTTGGAGTGAGTCCAGAGAGCCCAAAGATGATCCAAGGGCTGCAGCACCTCTGCTATGAGGATAGGCTGAGGGAGATGAGATTGTTCAGCTGGAGAAGAGACACTCTGGGGGCAAGCTTAGAGCGCCTTCCAATACCTGAAGGGATCCTACAGGAAAGCTGCAGAGGGACTTCATCAGTGTGTCTAGAGACAGGACAAAGGGGAATGGTTTGAA
Organism: Colaptes auratus; assembly: GCA_015227895.2. Taxonomy (NCBI): domain Eukaryota; kingdom Metazoa; phylum Chordata; class Aves; order Piciformes; family Picidae; genus Colaptes; species Colaptes auratus. The sequence goes on from CM037643.1 coordinate 6,509,905, forward strand.
GCTGAGGGAGAGCAGGGTTAGACTGGAGCTTAGGAAGAAATTCTTTGGTAGCAGGGTGGTGAGACTCTGGAATTTGCTGCCCCAGGGAGGCTGTGGCTGCCTCCTCCTGGAGGTGTTGAAGGCCAGGTGGATGAGGCCTTGAGCAGCTGAGTCTAGTTGAGAGGTGTCCCTCCATGGCAGAGAGGTTGGAGTAGATGATCTCTGAGGCCCTTCCAACCATCTCATGACTTTTGCTGAAGATTGTGTTTCAGCAAGGAACACCAAGCTTAGCGTGGAGAAAGACAAAACTTCGATTACCAGCGATATCGGCATGGAGTTCGGTGACCACGGACGCAGAACACCTTGGTCAGCACAGACTATGAGACCCACGAGTTCCACCTGCCAATGGAGTTAAAATCCTCAACGTACAGAAGGCCTCCACAGAGAGGGTAGGTCTCTGCTAACTGCCCCTTGCTTGTTGTCTTAGCTGTAGAATGAAACTACTCCTCCCCTGCATCACAGCAGCCCCATGGTAAGCTCCAGAGTTGGCGTGTGTGGATGGAAAGCTGTGACTTGGAGAGGGATCTGGGGGTGTTGGTGACAGCTGATTAATATCAGTCAGCAGTGTGCCCAGGTGGCCAAGAAAGCCAATGGCTTCCTGTTTTGGTTTAGAAACAGGGTGACCAGCAGGGACGAGGAGGTGATCATCCCCCTGTACTTGGCACCGGTGAAGCCACATCCTGAGTATTGTGTTCAATTGCGGGCCCTAGCTACAGGAAGACATTCCCATCCCTGGAAGTTTTCAGGCCAGCCTGGATGTGGCTGTGAGCAAACCTGCCATGACAGGGAGGTTGGAACTTAATGATCCTTGGGGTCCCTCCAACCCTGACAGTTCTGTGATTCTATGAAGCCAGGAGCAAGCTGACACAACCAGTCCTGTACATACTACAAGTGTAATCCGTGTATCCCACACACGTCTCACAGTAAATTAAATTTGGTGACAAAACCAAACTATTGTCCATACTCTCCAAAATGAAGCAATCCTTATTTTGAAATGTGAATGTAGGAAGAATAAACTGGAGGGCAGAATGGCAGAAGGGCAAGAAGCACATTGACATCTTGTATTGTGTGACATACTTTTAGGGGGTTAAGTACTCAAAGCCAAGTGGCACATTTTCACTGATCTGTGAGACACTTTGGGTTTCTTTGTGTCCCTAGATTACCAGCAATGCCACAGTGATCTAAACATAAAGGTGGATGGCCGCGCTATTGTCCGTGGAAACGAAGGGGTTTTCATCACGGGCAAGACCATCGAGTTTCGGATGGGGGGTAACATGGAGCTGAAAGCAGTAAGTGTTGCAAATCAGCCTGGTTGGAACAGCTTAGCTCAGATCAGGAAGGTCCAAAGGAGGCCCACAAAGTGAGATCCAAGGGCTGCAGCACCTCTGCTATGAGAATAGGCTGAGGGAGCTGGGGGTGTTCAGCTAGAGAAGAGAAGGCTCTGGCAGGACCTTAGAGCTGCCTTCCGATACCTGAAGGATCCTACAGGAAGGCTGCAGAGGGATTTCATCAGGTGTCTCAGAGCCAGGACAAGGGGGAATGGTTTGAAGCTGAGGGAGAGCAGGGTTAGACTGGATCTTAGGAAGATGTTCTTCAGTACAAGGGTGGTGAGACTCTGGCACAGGCTGCCAGGGAGGTTGCGGCTGCCTCCCGCCAGGGGTGTGAAGGCCAGGTTGGAGGAGGCCTTGCACAGCCGAGGTCCCTACCCATGGCAGGGAGGCTGGATCTCAGATCCCTTCCAACCTAAGCCGTTCCATGATTTTCAAAACCCAACACTGCCTTGCCTAAACTAGAAGCTGTACTTTGTTTTCCCCTTCTCCTTGCCAGGAGAACCAGCATCGTCCTGAACGGCACGGTGATGGTCAGCCCCTCCCGCCTGCCCAGCTCGTCCTACGGGGAGCAGTTCACAACGGGCAACTGGCTGCGCTTCAAGCTCTGCATGTGTGCAGATGGGACTCTGTTCAAGGTGCAGGTGACAGGCTACAACATGGGTTGTCAGACCTCTGTCAACCTGCGGAGCCACGCACTGAAGCACAAACCACTGCCAGGAGAGCGGGGGTGTTACTGTTGTGTGGTTTACATCTGTTTGTATCAAGTAGTTGCTGCCTTCAAGGGTTTGTGTTTTTACAGCAGTTTGTACCTACATTTACTACATAATATTTTTAACAGGCGTTCCAGTCAGCAGTATTAGCTCATCGTTCTCTTCACTGTAGTGGTGGCACCATGTTAGGAAGCTTTCAGCCTACAAGCATACTGAAGCACCTCTCAGACTTGGGATCAGTAGAATATATTTAGAGAACATGATCATGGAACAATCATGACCACATTCAGTTGCCTTAGAGGAGATTTCTGTCCTGCATCCCAAGACTTTTGAGGGCTACTAAGAACACAACTGCTCTCTGAAGTACTTCAACAGGATAGTTGATTTCCTGTTGGAAGTGGATTTGCACAGGATGGCTAAAGCAGCAGGTTTCTGCCTTCATCTCTTGACAAAGGTTGGTCCAGGGGGACCTTCAGAGTTGCCTTACAGTAGCTGAAGGGATCCTACAGGAAGGCTGCAGAGGGACTTTTTATCAGGGTGTTTAGAGCCAGGACAAGGGGGAATGGTTTGAAGCTGAGGGAGAGTAGGGTTAGGCTGGAGCTTAGGAAGAAGTTCTTCAGTAGGAGGGTGGTGAGCTGGAATAGGCTGTGGCTGCTGCCGGGGCTGTTGAAGAAAGGTTGGATGAGGCCTTGAGCAGCTAAGTCTACTTGAGAGGTGTCCCTGCCCATGGTGGGGAGCTCAGAGCAGATGATCTGCAAGGTCCCTTCCAACCTGAGCCATTCCATGATTCTGTGCTAATAATTTCCCCTAAAGCATGTCTCACCGTATCTGTACTGAGATAGGGTCATGGGATTCCCTTTACAGTCTCGCATTATTTCTGTCACACAGTCTCATGTCCTGCAAAAATATGGTAGCATTAATTTGCAAAGTCATAAGAAGTGTGGAAATGTAGCTTCAGTTTGGAAATAGTTCTGTGATGATTGAAGTGTTGCCTGAGCTCCACATCTGTCTGGCAGTTCAGGCATGCTCCAGTTGCTTAATTATGTGAGGTGTCTATAAAAGTGTTTGTATTAGAAGTACATTTAAAAGATGCACTTACAACTTGCTCACTATCTCAAAAATGTCTTTTTCTGGGTGCTTTAAGGTGAAGAGTGAACTGTACTGAAAGCAGACCAGCTCCTCCTTTCCCTGCTCCATGTATTTCTTCATTTCAGTGTGCTTTGCAGTAGCATCAAGTTACCTCAGGAATGGAGGCCACAAAGGTGACTTTGCAGGTAGCTTTCTGACAAGTTTTCCTAGATAAGCACAGGCTTCACTTCCTGAAAGCTGTGCAGGTGTTACAACATAACCTTCAGAATTGGCCATTTGTTCAGTGCAGATAAGATGTCTGCCCTGCCTTTAAAGCCCTCAAAGTGCACAGAACTAACACAAAATGCAAATCAGCCTCTGCTGCAACAAGAACTTTAAATTTGAAGTCCCAAGTCCTGTAATTCCTAGAAGTCAGTAAGTGCTCCTGCAGGATGTGTAGGGGGAAATGATTTCCAGAGGGGAATTCTAGGTCAGGTGTTCCACCACATGGGAGGTCAGAGGGGTCACATTTCCCTTCATTGCTCAGAGACAAAGCCTTCAAACACAGGAAGGACATGGACCTGATGGAGCAGATCCAGAGAAAGGCCACAAAAATGATCAGGGAGCTGGAGCCTCTCTGCTACAAGGACAGGCTGAGGGAGCTGGGGTGTTCAGCCTGGAAAGAGAAGTCTCTGGGAGACCTAATAGCCTAGCAGTACCTGAACTGGGCTACAGGAAGGATGGAGAGAGACTGTTTACAAAGGCCTGTAGTAACAGGATGAGGGGCAATGGCTTCAAACTAGAGAAGAACAGTTTTGGATTGGATGTTAAAAACAAGTTCTGCACCATGGGGATGGTTAAACACTGGAACAGGTTGCCCAGGGAGGTGGTTGGGGCCCTATCCCTGAAGATACTCAAAGGGAGGCTCAAGAGAGCTCTGGGCAACCTGATCTAGTTGAGGATGTCCCTGCAGACTGCAGAGGGGGTTGGATTGGAAGACCTTCAAGAGGTCAGTTCCAACCCAGACCATACAATGATTGTGGTGCTCAGTAGTCACTGGAGTTCTGAGAGGTGGACAGCAGTGGAATTGTTCTGACAAAGAATAACGAGAGTAAAATGTAGCAAAGAAACACCAAAGAGTGAATTGCTCATGTTAAAGATTATGGGCTAGCACCCACCTCTTGCATGAACTTCACAGTCCCGCTAGAACTAGGATTTATGAACAACTTCAACACATTTTGCTGAGACCATGCACACACCTTTGCTGCTAAGTAGTGCCTCAGCTAGTATCTCTTAACTCTTCAGAGGAGGAAGTAAAATGGATTTCGAATTTTTACTCTCCTGCTAAGGGAAGTTTGTCACTTTGTAGATATAAGTACCTGTACACAGACACACACACAAAACCAGAAGCAGCAGCATCCTCAATGCTGAAATAGACCTTGAAAATAAAAGATACTTCCTCAATCAAGTAGATAACAAACAAAGAGCTTATTAAAGCCGTTCTCTGGTGAATACTGACATGCCTGCACACTGTGTAGTGTTGGATTCCTGGGGCCACCAAGAGTCCTGAAAATAAAATACAGCAACACAGCTGAAAGATTTGCCACAAAGGTGCTGTTAAATCATGGTCTGGAGACCTGGGTTTGGTTGCAATGCAGCAAAGGCAATCGTGAAACAATGGAATTAAATGTGGCAGCCACTCTTCTTTGTACCATTCAGATATTTTTGTTGCCTTTGTTACAGGGTCTGAGAAATGCTGCCACCCCCACCCCTGCCTTGTGTTGTGCATTTAATTGTTTAACTGCCTGAGGTACACGTTCTGTTTACAGAAGGCTGTGTGGCACAGGACTCATTGCAAGCCCACAGCTGCCCATGGGATTCTGTCTTGCTTGAAGTACATCCTGTGTAAAATACTACACTGGGTACAACCTGGGTGGCTCAAGGTGGTGGTGGTGGTTTCAGTGGGTGAAGGGCAACTGAATTTATCTTTGCTCTGAAACAATAAATGCCGAGCTGCAGCTGTGGTTCAGAAGTTGTTGTCCTTCCCAATGCATTGCTGTGTTGTTGACAAGGAAACTGCTGCTTTATTAGCTGCAAGTATGAAAATGGTTCCACCTCTGTGCGTCATGGGTTGTACCTGCTGGACTTTGCTCGGTGTAGGATACCTGAAGTAGGGTTCAAAAGTTGCCACTGGTAGCTCACAGGCTCCTGAGAAGCTGTTTCTCAGCTGATGGGCTGGAAAAGAAAAGGTTTGGATTGGGGTTGGGGGAGGTGGAGGTTACCAGTTTATGAATGTTCTTTTTAAAGCCAGGCCTCCAACCCTGGCTGTTGAAGGCCTAACACTGGTAATACTTAGGGGACTTTGTTTGAAAGAGAAAAGTGTGGCCAGCAGGGCTAGGGAGGTTCTTCTCCCCTTCTACTCTGCCCTGCTGAGACCACACCTGCAATCCTGTGTCCAGTTCTGGGCTCCCCAGTTCAAGAGAGTGAGACCTGCTGGAGAGAGCCCAACAGCCACAAGGATGATCAGGGGACTTGAGCATCCCCCCTCTGAAGAGAGACTGAGAGCCCTGGGGCTGTTTAGTCTGGAGAAGAGAAAGCTGAGAGGGGATCTGATCAATGTCTATCAATAGCTGAGGGTGGGGGGCAAGTGGAGGGGGCCAAGCTCTTTTTGGTGGTGTGCAATAATAAGGAACAATGGATACAAACTTGAAGATTTCACCTTAACACAAGGAGAAACTTCTTTACAGTGAGGGTGCCAGAGCCCTGGAGCAGGCTGCCCAGAGAGGTTGTGGAGTCTCCTTCTCTGGAGACTTTCCAACCCCACCTGGATGCATTCCTGTGCAGACTACCCTGGGTGATCCTGCTTTTGGCAGGGGGAGGTTGGAGTGGATGATCTCTGGAGGTCCCTTCTGTGATCTGTTTAGTGCTGAATCTTTTTGATGGCAAAGTATTTCTGCTTTCTGTTTAACTTGTTATGCTGAGCTTACCCTGGTTTTACATCCTGCAGACAGATACTATGGAGAACCTTCACTTGAGGGTCATAGCTGTGGTGCTTTGCTTTCACCTTCCTGGATCAGTGGGAACCAAGTCATGGCAGATTCCTGACACACATCATGGCTCAGACTGCCGGTGGGATGGGGAACTCTTGCTGAACTGCTCTCTTACTGGAGCATCTGCTCTTCCAGAAGACATACCACAAACAGCAGTAACAGCTGACTTCAGTTACAATAACATCAAAACTTTCCTGTGCCCTGATGGAAGAGATGAGGAATGGATGCTAAAGCACCTGAATCTCAGTAACAACCTGCTTTCTGAACTCACCTTAACTGCTTGTAGAAGCTTACCTGGTTTAGAAACTCTAAACCTCAATGGTAATGCCATCCACACCTTCACACTGGACATACCCACACCTGCACGTGGCTCTAACAGGGGTGGAAAGGTTGGTTGTCTCCTGCCTGCTTTGAAGGTATTGTCAGTGGAAGGAAATAAGCTTAACAGAGTTCCAAGAGGTAAGCATTTCAGAGCCTTTAAGGACCTCCCTCCTAAGCAGTTGGGTTTGGGGATGATTTGGAACAATTACTGAATTCACATTACTGAATTCAGAATGTGACTCTCCCTGAGTTAAACTGAGGGAGAACTCCACCTGTGTGTGAGAGACTGAAGCAGAATGGCTGGTTTGGGTTTGGTTGGGGTTTCTTAGACAGGCTTTGTAATTGTAATGCCTTAATGTCAGTCATACACAGGCAGATTTATCCTCTGAGAGTCCAAGCAGTATTTTAACTTGCAAAGAGAAGTAAGGATTTTTTAGACAAAACACCACAGCCTCCACACCCCAGCTGTGAACCTCAGCATCAAGAAAATGACAGCTCAAGAATTCCATACTACTCTACAGAAGAGAGGCAATACTCTCTTAACAAAACGTGCTCTGATTTCAGTGTTTCACAGAGAGAGGACAATGGATTTTGTTCAGTCAAACCCATTTTGCTCTATACCTTCTCACACCCACCCAAAGTTAAACCTTCTAGTAACAAGAGAGGGCTGTCAGGTTCTGATAGACTTGCAGAGAGTGTTTGCCAGTCACTGAACTCTGCCAGGCACTGCTAACAGCCTCTCTCCTCATGAACAGATGATTCCCATTGCCCCAGCAGTGCTTACACACAGAAGCCGCAGCATGAGCAAACCCACCTTACATACTGTTTGCTGAATTGACTGCTGCTAACATCAGACTCATTATAGTTTCATAGTTTCATAGTTTCAGTTAGGGTTGGAAGGGACCACAAGGATCATCTAGTTCCAACCCCCCTGCCATGGGCAGGGACACTCTACCCTAGATCAGGCTGGACAGAGCCTCGTCCAGCCTGGTCTTAAACACCGCAAGGGACGGGGCCTCAACCACCTCCCTGGACAACCCATTCCAGGGCTTCACCACTCTCACGGTGAAGAACTTCCTCCTCACATCTAGCCTGAATCTCCCCACCTCCAGCTTCATCCCATTCCCCCTAGTCCTATCACTCCCTGATAGTCTGAAAAGTCCCTCCCCAGCCTTCTTGTAGGCCCCCTTCAGATACTGGAAGGCCACAATGAGGTCACCTCGGAGCCTTCTCTTCTCCAGGCTGAACAGCCCCAACTCCTTCAGTCTGTCCTCATAGGAGAGGTGCTCCAGCCCTCTGATCATCCTCGTGGCCCTTCTCTGGACACGCTCCAGCACCTCCAGATCCCTCTTGTAATAGGGGCTCCAGAACTGGACGCAGTACTCCAGGTGGGGTCTCACCAGAGCTGAGTAGAGGGGGAGAATCACCTCCCTTGACCTGCTGGCCACACTTCTCCTGATGCAGCCCAGGATCTGATTGGCTTTCCGGGCTGCAAGTGCACATTGAGAGCTCATGTTGAGCTTCTCGTCCACCAGCACCCCCAAGTCTCTCTCCTCTGGGCTGCTCCCCAGCCAGTCACTGCCCAGCCTGTATTTGTGCCTGGGATTGCCTCGACCCAGATGCAGGACCCTGCACTTGGTCTTGTTGAAGCTCATGAGGTTGGCCTGTGCCCACCTCTCCAGCCTGTCAAGGTCCCTCTGGATGGCATCCCTTCCCTCCAGCGTGTCTGCTGCACCACACAGCTTGCTGTCATCAGCAAACTTGCTGAGGGTGCACTCAATGCCACTGTCCATGTCACCCACAAAGATGTTGAACAAGACTGGTCCCAGGACTGATCCCTGAGGGACTCCGCTTGTCACTGGCCTCCACTGGGACATGGACCCATTGACAGCCACTCTTTGGGTGCGGCCATCAAGCCAGTTCCTTATCCATCTGGTGGTCCATCCATCAAACCCGTGTGTCACCAGCTTGGAGACCAGGATGTGGTGTGGGACAGTGTCAAAGGCTTTGCTCAGGTCCAGGTAAACGACATCAGTTGCTCGCCCCTCATCTATTAATGCTGTCACCTGTTCATAGAAGGCCACCAGGTTTGTCAGGCAGGATTTGCCCTTGGCAAAGCCATGCTGACTGCTCCCAATCACCTCTTCACTACTCTTCTGAGTCAGTAGTGCCTCCAGGAGGATCTGCTCCATGATCTTTCCGGGCACAGAGGTGAGACTGACCGGCCTGTAGTTCCCTGGTTCCTCCTTCTTACCCTTTTTGAAAATGGGAGCAATATTTGCCCTTTTCCAATCTGTGGGGACTTCCCCAGTCTGCCATGACTTTTGGAATATAATAGAGAGGGGCTTAGCAACCTCATCTGCCAGTTCTCTCAGCACCCGTGGGTGTATCCCGTCGGGTCCCATGGACTTGAACACTTTCAGGTTCTTCAGGTGATCACGAACCTGAGCTTCACTTATGAAGGGCAGTTCTTCCTCCCCATCCCTGGCATCATCTGCCATGACTCCAGGAGTGTGGCTGGAGGCCCTTGCAGTGAAGACTGAGGTAAAGAAGTTATTGAGTACCTCAGCCTTGTCCACATCACTTGTGACCAATTCACCAGTTTCCTTTCTGAGGGGGCCCACACCTTCCCTACTCATCTTCTTGCCATTAATATACCTGTAGAAATTCTTAGTGCTCCCTTTGACCTCCCTGGCTAGCTTCAATTCAAACTCTGCTTTGGCTTTCCTAACCAGGCCTCTTGCTGCTCGGGCAGCTTCCTTATATACCCCCTGTTCTATCTGTCCTTCCCTCCACTGCCTGTAGAGTTTCTTTTTAAGTAATAGTGTGTCCAGGAGCTCCTTGTTCATCCAGGCAGGCCTCCTAGCGTTCTTCCCTGTTTTTCTCTTTGTTGGTATACATAGCTCCTGGACACTGAGGAGGTGGTCCTTGAATACTGACCAGCTGTCCTGGGTCCCTCTTCCCTCCAGGGCTTTGTCCCATGACACTGTGGCTAGCAGACTCCTGAAGCGATCGAAGTCTGCACGCCTAAAGTCTAGGGACATAAGCTTAGAGTAGGTCCTCCTGATAGCCCTGAGGATATTAAATTCAACTGCTTCATGGTCACTGCAGCCAAGGCAGTCTCTGAGCCTCACATTGGTTACCAGCCCTTCCCTGTTGGTGAGAACAAGGTCCAGCAGAGCACCTTTTCTTGTTGGTTCCTCTACCATTTGGAGGAGGAAGTTGTCTTCTATGCAGTCCAGGAACATCCTGGATTGCTGGTGCCTTGCTGTGTTGTCCCTCCAGCAGATGTCAGGGTGGTTGAAATCTCCCATGAGGACCAGGGCTTGTGACCTGGAAGCCGCTTCTATTTGCCTGTAGAGGGCCTCATCTGCTTGGTTCTGCTGGTCAGGTGGCCTGTAGGAGACCCCCACAGTAATATCTCCTTCCCCTGTCTTGCCTTTAATTCTAACCCATATACTCTCAACCATCTCATCATCCCTCCCCAGGTGGAGTTCTGCTGACTCCAGCTGATTCTTGACATAGAGGGCAACACCTCCTCCTCTCCTTCCCTGCCTATCCTTCCTAAAAAGCTTGTACCCATCTATCCCTACATTCCAATCATGGGAATCATCCCACCAAGTTTCAGTAATGCCCACTATGTCATGGCCTCCCAGCAGCACGGTGGCTATTAATTCATCCTGTTTGTTGCCCAAGCTGCGTGCATTTGCATAGAAGCACTTCAGCTGGGCTGGCCCTGTCGTCCTCTTGTGCCAACTCCCCTTGGTTTTCACAGGGTGTCCTGGTGTGTCATCTGTGTCTGGCCTCAGGATAGCAAGTTGAGAGCCCTTAGCAGCTCTCCATCCCACTGCCTCTGGTGAGCTGCCCCTCTGCTTCTCACAGGCCAGCAGGAGACTATTACCCCCTTCCCCCTTCAAATCTAGTTTAAAGCCCTATCAATGAGCCCTGCCAATTCCTGCCCCAGGATCCTTTTCCCCCTCTGGGACAAGTGTGCCCCATTAGTTGTTTGCAGCTCTGGTGCCTTGTAAACCAAGCCATGATTGTAGAACCCAAATCCCTGTCGATGGCACCAGCCCCGGAGCCATGAATTGACCTGTTGGCTCTTCCTCAGTGTTCCCTCATCCATCGCTGACATTAGAGGGATAGCAGAGAACACAACCTGAGCTCCTGATCCCTTTAGCAGGTGCCCCAAGGTGCCCCAGCTCATGAGTGGAGGGGGGAGGGTGAGAAACTAAACCCCCCCAGTGTCAGTGTCCTGGTTTGGCTGGCACAGAATCCCAGGCCAGCCACGGGCTGCAGGCCATTGGCAGTTTCGAGTCAGCCAGGGCAGCTGAGCCAAAGAAGGAAGCTTGCTGAGGACTCCTGCTTGGGCTCCTCCTGCGCCTGTTTTGCTGCTTGCTGTGACCACCACCACATGTTCACCAGGCTGAGTGTAACTCTTACACTTGGCATCGACACTGGCACGAGTTTGGCTCTTTCATTAAATCTGTTTCCATTTCAACCTCTGGGCCTCCTTTTCCTGACCCCCCCCCTTCTCTACTGGGGAGGAGTCATGGGGTGACAGAGCAACTGCTGTGGTTTAGCCCAGATACAAGCTAAAGGTGGAGAGTCAGACAAAAGGGAGTAACTTTGCACTTGCACAAGAGTCCTTCAAGTTCTATTTTTCTCCTTTTTTTGGTACTAAATAATTCTCTGGCAGGCAGGCAAACTTGCATTTCATTTTTTGTTGTATCATTAAGATTCCCATATAGACAAATGCACTGATGCAGATTTGATTTGCTTTGATAGACAAATCAAACTACACATTATAGGATGCCTCAGTGAGACCCAGCTTGTAGATGTTGGAAGTCAAACTGCTGTGCACCACATCACCACACTTAAATCCCACACTCCTATAAATGCACTCTCAGAACATTATTTTCCTCCTCCAGAAAGTCTTCACTGACATTCCAGCTTCTAAGCTCTGGTACAAAACCACAAACTGAAGCTCTGAAGCAGAGAGGTTCAGCCACAGCGAAACCCTTGTCCCAGGTGCCAGTCTGCTGCCATGTTACTGGCACAAATGCAGCCTCAGGGAAGCATCCAAGCTGAACTCCTCATGCAGGTGGAAGGAAGAACTGATCAAGTGCCAGAAGTTCTTCCTGCCTTTCCTATCAGCTCCCTCCTTTTTTTATATAGGAGGAATGAATCATTTCCAGTGCTTGCCACAATGCCCTCCAAGCTCAGTCGCTCAGCAAAGTGCAATGAGAGATTCACAGCTGACAGCAAGGGCAGAACTCTTCAGGAGAACTGGTGTCTTCTCAACAATGTGTGGTCAAAAACTCACCTGAGAGTGACTTCCAGGTGTTACAAACTCTTAGTGAAGCTAAGTGCTCAAGCGTTGCCTTCCCACTGCAATTCGCAGGCAGGAGCACTCGAGAAAAATGAGTTCTCTGCAGCATTCCTAAGGGTGTGCAAGACAGATGCTGTCACAGCTAGGACAGGGACTGTGGTGCTTGGTAATTGACAGGCTGACAGAAATAGCAACATGGAGATTCTCAAGATGAGGCTTGACAGGGCTCTGGGCAGCCTGATCTAGTTGAGGATGTCCCTGTTGACCGCAGAGAGAGTTGGACTGGATGAGCTTTGGAGGTCCCTTCCAACCCAGACCATTCTGTGATTCCATGAGTGTGCTGTCAGTCAGGCCTGCATTGCAGGAAGATGGCTTCAACAATCCCATGTATGAAAGACTCCTGTGAACATACAGCTCACAATGAATAGGAGATATTGCCTCACTCTGTTTGCATCTCCCTCTTTTATTTACAACTAACATACTTCAAGTCTATAGACTGAGCATATTCTGCCCTTTCCCCACTCCTCCTTCCCTACCTCCCGTTCTCCAGGGCAGCGTGACCCCAGTTCAGAGACGACAGCCAGCACAGCTGTGAGAGCACAGGGGGAGGGTACTGCTTGTGTGGAGATGGGAATTGGTACAGCATGCAGTGAGGGATCAAGGTGCCTGCTCCTGATACCACACAACCTTTAGAATGGGACAACCACTGGACAGGAAAGGCCAAACAACTCAATGCCTGCAGCCACTCGTTGCTGTAAGCAGGAACAGAAGGAATTTTGTTGCAAATAATTTTACAAAGGGCACCTGATGCCATTTGGGGAACAGAAGAAGGTGAAATGTAAAACAGTTGTGCTCTTTCCAGGACTAGGCCTGCTGCAGTCTTTACAAACTCTCCATCTGACAGCCAATGGCATCAAGCAGATTGAGCTGAATGATTTCCAGAACTGCTCACAGCTGAAGGACATCAACTTGAGAAAGAACGACATCACTGAAATTCATCCAGATGCCTTCAGGGATCTCCACAAACTGCAGGTTGTAAAGCAGCAGTGCAACTGTTGCCATGTTTTGTGTTAATCACCACTAAAGGTAGTGATTATCAAGTGTCTGGCAGCAGTCCCCTGTACTCTGCTCTTGTGCGATCCCACCTGGATTACTGCTTCCAGTTCTGGAGTCCCCAGCATAAGGACACAGAGATGCTGGAGTGAGTCCACAAGAGGGCCACACAGATGATCCAAGGGCTGGAGCACCTCTGCTATGAGGACAAGCTGAGGGAGCTGGGGGTGTTCAGCCTGGAAAAGAGAAGGCACCAGGGGGACCTTAAAGCTGCCTTCCAATACCTGAAGGGATCCTACAGTAAGGCTGCAGAGGGACTTTTCATCAGAAGGACAGGCCAAGGGGGAATGGTTTGAAGCTGAGGGAGAGCAGGGTTAGACTGGAGCTGAGGAAGAAGTTCTTTGGTAGCAGGGTGGTGAGACTAAAGAACAGGTTGCCCAGGGAGGTGGTGGAAGCCTCATCCCTGGAGATTTTAAGGCTGGGCTGGATGTGGCTGTGAGCAACCTGCTGTAGTGTGAGGTGTCCCTGCCCATGGCAGGGGGGTTGGAACTGGATGATCCAACCCTGACAACTGTGTGATTCCCAAACAGGTGGTGGATCTCCGTGACAACGCTCTGACAACTCCTCTGCCACAGATATTCCTCACTTTGAACTTCTTTCAACTTGAAGTGGATTTGTCAGGCAAGGCCTGGATATTTAACTGCAAACTAAATGCTTTCAAGCAGTTATTTGATTTTCTTTTGGACTCCACAAGGCAAAAAATGAGCATTTCATACAACAAATCTGCCACCAACTCACAGAAACCTCTGCTGTACCTTTCAAGCTTCCAGTGCAACCACAACAAGGATATTTTGCTCAAGAGGGCTGCAATCCCAACAGGGAAGACATCAGTGCTGGACTGTGCCTGGGACAACACAAGGGGTAAGTAGAACAGGGACTGCTGCTAAAATCCAAGTGCATGGAGGATGATCAAGGAAATATGGGTTTAAAAGTAGATCTTAAAACATAATTTAAACATAACTGAACAGCTTAACAAGCAAACCACTTCATTAGGAAGCAGGATAATGCTTGCAATAGTTGAAAGTCACGGTTCCTAAAAACACCCTGCACCTCCTTCCTTACATTACTCTAGGAGGAGATGACAAACTGTACACAAAGGAAACTTCTGGAAGTGCTACTTTGTAATCCTGGAAGGACAAATAGTTCATTTTGGCAGTGCCCTGATGCAGCCCAGCAGGCAGCTGTGTGCTGGGCTGCAGCCAGAGGAGTGTGGCCAGCAAGGCAAGAGAGGGGATGCTGCCCCTTGACACTGCTCTGCTGAGACCTCACCTCGAGTACTGCCTCCAGTTCTGGTGTCCACAGCATGAGGATGCCACAAAGATGATCCCAGGGCTGGAGCACCTCTGCTGTGAGGATAGGGTGAGAGAGCTGGGGGGGTGTTCAGCCTGGAGAAGACTCCAGGGGGACCTTAGAACTGCCTTTGAAGGTCCCTTCCAACCCAGGCTATTCTGTGAATCCATGATTCTAATCCAACCCAGAACACACTTAGATCATTTCAGTGACCACCTCCCTCCCCCACACTGTGTTTCTTGTGAAGTCTGCTAGCAAGACCCCATAAATGTTTGAAACTGGTGGTGCAACAGAGACTTGATACCATGCAAAGTGACTATGGATGGATAAAAAAGAAAACTCATCTTTCAAGTAGATAGTTAAGATTAGCTAAGATTGAAGATCAGAGTATGTTCTTGCAGGAGTGACTTGACCCTTCAAACCAAGCACCCTGTGCTTGGAAAGAAACACCCAGCTGGCATTTTCTTGTCTTTCAGGAAACGGAGTCTCTTGGTGGACACCTAAAGGCAGAATTTCCAAAGATAACCATCTTCCACTTATGACACTGGATAAAATGAGTCATTTAGTGATACACAAGGCTGAGAAGGCTGCTGAAGGGTTGTATTTGTGTGCTGTTCATACAAGGCAGGAGAAGCATCTCATCTACAGCGTGGAGGTGGATGAAAGGCTCTCACCACTCCTGGTTCGAGCAGCCCGGGACACCGGCGCTGCCTTCAGACGAGGAAGCACGGAGCAGGACCTGGCTCTGGCTGTCTGCCTCTCTGTGTTCATCACCTTTGTTTGTGCTTTTTGCCTGGGTGCTTTTGCCAGGCCCTACTTGGTAAACCTGTGGAGATTGGTACGCAGTAACAAAAGCTCAGGTTCAGAACACACATATTCTAATCAAGCTTTTTCAGATGAGACCTGGAGCAGAGCGTGCTCTGCGAGCAGCCTGACAAACACACAGCACAATTTGTTCATTCCTGAGGAGAGGCCCTCAAGGAGCACACAAGCTTCTGCTCTGTATGAAAATGTCACTGCTGGCAGCGTGCATGCCCCAAATAGTGCAGAGGAGTACCAGAAACAAAGCAATAATGGGATCAACGTGAAGGAGGAACCAGTATTTGCAGACCTCACAACCAGTATCAGCAACAATGGAAATGCTGATGTTGATGAGAATGGGCTGCTCTCTGTCAGGACAGGTTACCAGAACATCCCTGAAGTGACACCAAGAAAATTAACAGGTAAAGACACTTCATCATGGAATAACTCAAACTATGCAAACAGTGAAGACTCAGAGAGGAGCAGGTTCCCTCCCGTAGCCAGAAGACTGAACGCTGCTGACTCAAATTGCACTGACTCTTCAGATTCACCTTCATCCTTCCTGGGAGAAACTGCATTTCCATCTTCCACAACACAAGCCCCAGATTCCAAGAAGAGCAAGGCAAGCCCCAGTTCTGGTCTGCTGCGGCCTGGTATCACCAAGGCTACACCAAACCTGGGGAATTTGAGTGTGAACCAAACAGCAGAAAGCTCTCCTCTGACAGAGTCCAACAGTAAAATGGAGCATACAGATGAGAAAGCTGCTTCAGCAGCTATCTTTGGTGATAGCTCTTCAGATGAAGGGACTCCATTCACCATGAGTGACTGCAGTTCCTTATCAGACTTTGAACTGGACCACCATGACGTTAGTGATAACCTGCCAGCCTGTCAGTTGTCACCAGGGGAAGCCAATACAAAAAGTGGCGCCGAGAAGTTCCCAACACTGCCAGAGCCTGCAAAGGTTGCTGCTGAACTTCAGCGTGCTGGGGAAAATGAAAATGAGAACAATGCCTGGTTTGAAACCACTACTGATTATGGATCTGGGACCACCATGCCTGAAGCAGCATCACCTTACACTGATAAATGTGATGGCCACCTAAGCATGGCAGGTTCAGACACAGTTAGCTCCACTCAAGTTCCTGACGACTTTCCTAATGCAGAGTCCACAACACAAAACTCTGATTCTCTCTGCAATCCAAGCACAGATTTCACTAATGTGTTACTTTCATTAAAACATTACCCCACATGTGAGACAGATGCAGAGAACACTCCTCAAGAGGCTGAATCACAGCCCTATCCATTTCCCATTGAACCTCAGCACTCCCTCAGCTTCAGTCCCACAGAACAAACAGAAAATGCGTCAGAGGGAGGTACAGACAAGCACATAGCTAAGAACTCCTCTAAAAAGAATCATGGTGGAGGGGATATTAGATTGGGAAGGCAGGCAAGTGTGTCAGAGGACAGTGGTTTGGTTTTTGCTCCCATTGATACTGGTTTGAATGAGTGTGTTAAGGAAACATCGCTGCTGCACTCCAGCAGTGAGACATCTCATCAGCCTCTGCCTGAACACACAGCTGAAACCCACCTCACAGTGACTACAGAGAAAGATGACTTTATGCCACAGGGGAAGCAGGTGAGCACAGCTGAGGCTTGTGCAGACAGAATGGAAGGAGATTTTCAGGAGAAAGCCTGGGATGGATGCACAGAGTTAGAAGATGGCAGCAGCTGTGGGCTGCCCCAGGAAACTCAGCCTTGCATCCTCACAGCAGATTTGCTCCATCTTGGCTCTTTCATGAAAACACAGTCAGGCCGCCACGCACAAGATCATTTCCAACAGGATCAGAGTGATGAGGATGAGATTTCCTTCTCAGTCCCACAAGCCTCCTTCAACAGAAGCACACAGTACAGCTCATGGCCATTTCCACAGAAGACTACACAAGACAGCACCCCTGAAGGCCCTGACTCCAGCCAGCTGGAGGATGACACTGCTTGGACAGGGCTGAAGAAGAGTTCCACAGCAGCTGTCAACCTCCAGACTCCAAGTGAAAAACTCACTCAGAGTCAGCCTGATTTAGGACAGGGACAGTTCTTTTTTAAGAAGAAAAGAGCATTTGATGGATTTGCCAACATTTTGCAAAGCAGGAGAACAAACTTTAGTAGCTGGGACTCCAATGTGTGAAGTCTCACAGAGTTGATGTCATATGGTAGGTGCAAAAATTCCCGTGCCTTGAAGTTAAGTCAGTAAAAGCTACAAACCGTTAAACACCATGGCTTGGCTTTGTTGTTTGGGGTTGTTCCTTGCCCCCCTCAGTACAACTACTTGCCTTTAACTTCAGAAATTCAAACTCATAGAATCATCACAGAATGGTCATCCAGTCCAACCCCCTCTGCAGTCAGCAGGGACATCCTCAACTACATCAGGTTGCCCAGAGCCCTATCAAGCCTCACTTTGAATATCAGTGAACACTGCTGGAAGGAGTCTGCCTCTGTCTTCCTCACACCCTCCCTTCACACATTTATGTGCATTACTCAGATCCTCCAGCACCTTCTCTTCTCCAGGCTGAACTGTCCCAGCTCTCTCAGCCTTTTCCCATAAGAGACATCCTCCAATCCCTTTCATCATCTTTACGGCCCTTTGCTGGACTCCCTCCAGGAAGCTAGGATGTCTCTGGAACTGGGGAGCCCAGAGGACGCAGTACTCCAGGTGTGGCCTCACCAGTGCTGAGAGGAAGGATCATCTCCCTCAACCTGCTGGCAATACTTTGCCTAATGCAGCCCAAGATACCATTTGCCTTCTTTATGGCAAGAAGATCCTGCTGCTTCACCTTCAACTTGTTGTCCACCAGGAACCCTCGTCCCTTTTCTGACAAGCTGTCTCCAGCTGGATGTTAGGAAGAAATTCTTCACAGAGTGATTGGGCATTGGAATGTGCTGCCCAGGGAGGTGGTGGAGTCACCATCACCAGAGGTGTTTAAGAAGAGCCTGGATGAGGCACTTGGTGCCATGGTTTAGTTGATTAGATGGTGTTGGGTGATAGGTTGGATTTGATGATCTCAAAGGTCTTTTCCAACCTGGTTAATTCTGTATTCTGTATCACTCCCTGACAACCTAAAAAATCCCTCCCCAGCTTTCCTGTAGCCCCCTCTAGATACTGGAAGGCCACAATAAGGTCTCCTGAGAGCCCTCACTTCTCCAAGGCAACAATCCTGCTTCTTGTAAAATTGTGTCTGAACACTACTCTTCTGGTTGAAAACATTTGTACTCCAACACTGTTCACACCATTTCACACACTCCATGTGGAACATTCCTTTTCCCAGTTGAGTTTTAAACACTGATTTGCTTTACTACTGGGAGTAAGGATGGCAGGATTGGACAGGCAGCTTCTCTGCTACTGCTGACAACACAGCACGTTCAGACAGGGCTTTCTGAAGCAGGAACCACAGAGAAACCTGAAGTCAGTTGCTGAACCCAAGAGAAATGCTGTTTATTTGTGGGGATGTCATCTTACATTAACACCAGCAAAAGACCTAAAAGAAACCCCCAACCAATAAAAAATAATCAACCATGTCAGGTGGCACTGAACAGGTCAGGTGCTGAGTCCCAGGAGCTCAGCACACCCTTACTGATGTCAGATTGAAAGAACTGAGAATTAAAGCATTCACAGTTGGAGGTTCCCTGCTCTTCCTGCAGCAGATCCTGCTTTGGGGACAACACACTCACACACTGAGAGGGGAAGCCTGAAAATTCAAACATAAATATAAAATTAAAAGAATAAAAAAAACCCCAAACAACAATGAAGCTAAGTTTTGGTCTCAGTGACAGAAAACAAACTGTTTAGTTGGATGGACTTTATACACTTCCACAGCAGTGTGGAAGGACAAAGATCTAAGGCCTAAGAAAAGGTATTTTAGCAGTTATAATTAAAACTGGGACACAAGCTAACCTTTAAAGCTGTCTACATGAATTCCAAGAGTATTAAACAGTTTGTTAGACTTGTGACCAAGGGTCAACAGAAAGCTGGGAAAACCTTAACCTTGCTTGCCTCCCCACAAGAAGTGGAAAACATTAGCCAGGCAGCAATGAGCTGGAAGTAATTTTGATTGTGAGAGCTTATTTATGAGGAAATAAAGTGCCTGTGTTTGTGGCAACATGGGAGAAGCCTCCAGTCCTTCACAAGTGTTAGAAAAGGTTTATATAAAGGAACCCAAACATTTATTGCAAGCTGAAAACCAGTCTTGAACAGGCCTTAACGGAAAACTCAAGTACATAAAGGATTCCAACAATTCCATCCTCTTCAGCTTGCATTCCTTGAGAAGAAATAAGGTGGGGAAATGGCAGTAATACAGAATTCAATATCATAAATACTTCATATGTTGCTGTATAATGAAGTTTACTTTGTGGAATGCAGTGCTGCAGTTACTGTTCACAGAATTATTACAGTTAGAAAAGATCTTTAAGATCATCAAGCCCAAAGAGCTCCAATTGTCTGGTAGCTTAGAGTTTCCACTGCTACAGCCTCTGGAGGCTGTTTTCCTTTCACTAATTGGCTCTCCACCTTACATCTCCCCAGTACCAAGCAAGAATTGCATAGAGATCATCAAGTTTGTGTTATAAGGGCAGGAACAGTAGACCCAAAGGATCAGCGTAAGACCTGTGGCACTTTTGCCTGAGTTACCTCTCAGTCTTGTCCCACAAGTCTTGTCCAGCATGTTTATAATCTGGATACTACTTCTCAAACAAACAAAAACAAAGCCACCAAAATATAATCAACTCCCCTCTACATCAGCTACATGATGGCACCACAAACCAACCAGCAAATACCAAACTTGTACTAAAGGTAAACCAAGCAGCTGAGGTAAGTTTCCACAATCAGAGCCATAGAATCAGTAAGGTTGGAAAAGACCTCAACATCATCAAGTCCAACCTGTCACCCAACACCACATGACAACTAAACCATGGCACCAAGTGCCACATCCAATCCCCTCTTGAGCACCTCCAGGAATGGTGACTCCACTACCTCCCTGGGCAGCACATCCCAGTGGCCAATCTCTCTTGCTGGGAAGAACTTTCTCTTCACCTCCAGCCTAAACCTCCCCTGGCACAGCTTGAGACTGTGTCCTCTTGTTCTGGTTCTGCTTGCCTGGGAGAAGAGACCAACCCCCACCTGGCTACAACCTCCCTTCAGGTAGTTGTAGACAGCAATGAGGTCTCCCCTGAGCCTCCTCCAGGCTCAACACCCCCCAGCTCCCTCAGCCTCTCCTCACAGGGCTGTGCTCCAGACCCCTCCCCAGCCTTGTTGCCCTTCTCTGGACACGTTCAAGTGTCTCAATGTCCTTCCTAAACTGAGGGACCCAGAACTGGACACAGGACTCAAGGTGGGGCCTAACCAGTGCTGAGCACAGGGCAGAATGACCTCCTGGCCACACTCTTCCTAATACAGGCCAGGATGCCACTGGCATTCTTGGCCACCTGGGCACACTGCTGGCTCATGTTCAGCTGGCTGTCAACCACTACTCCCAGGTACTATGCAAAAAGGAGAGGCAATTTCTTCACAACACCAAAACTGGCAAGGTTAGGATCCTGTCTGCCAGCACATAGAGCAAAACCAGGAGGACGGATAGCACAGGGAAGCTTCTCAAGCCAAACAGGCTCATCTGAAGTCCATTTGCTCTCTATAAAGGTCAACGAGCCCTCTCCCAGCTGCAGCTCCACTTGTGGTTTATTTTCTGAAGATGAATGTTTACAAACCAGCTGAAGGCTACAGATTATCCTGCTTGCAAGTGGAAGAAAACCAAGAAACAAAAAACTGCAGCATCCACCTGATGAAACTTCTAAACACAGTCTTCCTTTCCACCACTCCCAATTCCTTCCAGCCAAGTTAATAAATGAAGTTTGTTTACTTACCCAGTGGGAGTACTTCCTGAGGCTCCTTTTCCTCTGTTACTTTTGCTTTTAATTCAGTTTTGTATTTTGCTGAACCTTAGCAGCAAAGCTTGGAAAAAGAGCACCTGGTTGAGCTGGACAGATTTCAGTTGACCCTGTGACATGAAAGTCAGACCTGTAACAGTCACAGATTGAAAGTGTCTTTGGCTCCTGCTTCCATTCTAGGAAGCCAAGTTTTGTGACATACAAAACCTTGCACTGGTTGCAGGGTTCCTGCCAATTGCTGCTGAACAGTTTTCTGGAGTCAGTAACTAGCTTAATGCTTCAGAACAAGGGCAGTACTGCCAGTCAAATCCTAGCAACCACACAACTCAGCCTCATGTTAAAAGCTAAATTGCTTCTAAGTTCAGCCTCTGAAGAATGAAACCAGCAGCTATAATTATGGTAATAGACACATTTACCTCCAAAGTCTTCCTAAAACTAGGAAGAGGCTCATGGTAAACTTTAAATGCCACACCCCACTGAATCAATTTCTTGTGCAAACCAGCAGAGAAGGATGGAATTAAGATCCTGCACTGTTAGTGGATGAAAAAGCAGTGACCACATGTGTTTAACTGCTGTTAGCTTGCTAAAGAACACTCTTCAGTGCCATGGAAATTCCAACACAACTATTTCACAGGCCAAGGTAGTATTTTCTTCTCAGCATCATGAAATTCCAGGGTCTGTAGATGCACACATATTGTATATTTATGTATACATAAATCTACACAAAGAACTTTGGTCTTTGGCAGCTGAGTTTGACAAACCCAACAGCAGCCACAAACAGATTTCAACACAGCTGACCACCTGTAGCACCACAACGACAACTTCTTGGTCCAGGGCAAGCTAAATTGAGCTTTATCCTGGAAGCTGTCAAGCTAATGAGAGTTTTTCCTCAGAGGTGGTAGCACAGGACTTTCAACACAGCTGAAAATGTCACATTCAACCTCAAAATCCCCTCTCTTCCTCCAGGGCTGCACCCTAGAGAAGTATTGTAACATATTTCTGCAGAAAATGAATGCTGCTCTTTGCTCCAAAACATCCACTAGCCCTCTTTTTTTCTGTTTTCTCTGTTAAATGCTCTGTGAATCAATAGGGATCACTTTCTGAAATCCTTAGGGACCACTTTCTGAAATCCTTAGGGGGCAGAGTTTAATAGCACCAAGGATTTCAAGGACCTAGTCATCGAAATCAACACTAACACTGCTTAAGTAAGGAAGGATAAGGCAAAGACAAAAACTCCAGAACTTAAACAACATCCTATTCACCCATTTTCCCCCAAAACAATCATGAGAACTGACGTAGAAGTAAGTGAAACAGGCCAATGGTCCCTACTAAAAAGTCCTGTCATTTAATGCTGGTGGTGTTTAACCTGCCCATTGCCTGCAACGGACATTCTGCTGGGAAATTCCAATCCCTAGCATGAAAGAGGAAAAAGAAGTTTTGGCTACCCTATCAAATTTTTGATTACTAAGATACACAAAGTTAGAAAACCTTGGGAAAAGCTAATGTTTAAAAAACAAACCCCAAACCAAACAAAAGGCCAAACAAAAGCCAACCCAACCCCCAAATGTAGGTGCTGGGGGTGTCCAGACTTCAGACCCCAAGCCACTAATGTTAGGTAGAACTTTCAGTCTCTCTAGGTAGAGCTTTCAATCTCAGTAAATCACAGCACAGAGCAGACACTCCTGCTACAGCAAATGTTAAAAGGCCCATGCCAAAGGCAATTTAAGGAAGTCTAAAACCCATTTTCAAAAGGTATTTTAATTTGTTCATTTGTACCTGTAATGACTACTGCCAAGTTTCAACATTAAAAAGTCAGCACTATTAATTTTTTTTCCCTTCAGATAATCTGTGGCATGTACAACTATTACAGTGTTCTCATATTTATATGTATATATATATGTCTTCTTTTTTTTTTTAAGACCCCACTGTTCCACTCCTATTCAGCAATAGGTCAGGTTTGGTGAGTTCTGGTGAAGGAAAATAAAAACCATCATCATGAATCACAGCATGTCTCCCCCCCCCCCCCCCCCCCAGAAACTGGCATCTCAAAGAGTAAACAGGAAAATTGACAAAACAGTTCTTCACATAACTCTTGTTCCAAGCAGTCTGCTCATTTCATTGCTCCCCAATGCTACAGCTGAGACACAAAAAAACAAACCAAAAAGAAGACCAACCCAGGTTTCAAACACACACGTCGAGTGAGGACTTAGAAAGATGCCACAAAATATTGGTTTTCTTTCTTTTTCTTTTTTAAACAATACATTTCTGCAGAAATTATCCCTAGGTGAAGCTTGGGGTTTGTAGGGGTTTTGTTGTTTGGGGTTTTTTTTATACACATATACAAAATTTAGACAGCAATATACACATCATCACAGTGAAGACGCTGGCAAGTTCACCCATTGGTAGTGTAAATACAAAATGCAAAGCAGCCTTCAAAGAGAACAATGCTACACAGCAAGGCATAGCTAGCTTGTTAAATAGCAAACATCAAAAGTTCCCTGCAGGAGGGAGGCAGTGCAAGAAAAAGCAGCATGCACTTTGATACAAGGAGCAGTTTATGGCTAATGGTTGACATTAAACTGTGGTAACAGTGACTCTTGAGTGGCTGTGCATAGTTTAAACTCCTATGTCATCTGCTTGCCTTTATACCATTCCACAAACTCATCCAACAACACTGGCCCTGTAGAGAGAGCAAATAACTGCATTTTACAAAGGTGTTGCAAGAAGGACACCGAATGATTAAGCTGAGAGAAAGAAAGGATTTCAGGACACCAAGGTATGGCAGACTACTTACAGGCTCCATCTTCATCATAGTTGCTGAGGTCGAGGTTAATTGTTCTGCTGAATTCAAGAACGTTACACCATTGGTCCTTGTTGATAACTTTGTATTTGGATTGCTGCTCAAGGCAAGGAACACAGGTTACCAGCTT
This sequence comes from Colaptes auratus, assembly GCA_015227895.2. Taxonomy (NCBI): domain Eukaryota; kingdom Metazoa; phylum Chordata; class Aves; order Piciformes; family Picidae; genus Colaptes; species Colaptes auratus. Next base: position 6,533,818 of record CM037643.1, read on the forward strand.
GTCTTTCCAATTCCCTCAAAGTCAGGTTTTCTTACAGAAAACTTAAAAATTTAAGTCAGTCATCCTCACAAGGTTTATCTGCAGGCCCTCTAAAATTTAACAGCACTGGAGAAACCACCCAGCAATTAAGCCAGTGTTGAATAATTAATGGCTTTATTAAGACATCTTTAACGGACAAGCACAGAAATAAAAGCCTAAAAGCACATCAAAGACATTCTATATTTTGTCCTGCATTAAATAAACCTTCATAGAATTGCTTAGGCTGGAGAGGGCCTCAGAGATCATCTCCTCCAACCTTCCCACCATGGGCAGGGACACCTCTCAACTAGACTCAGATGCTCAAGGCCTCATCCAGCCTGTCTTTCAACACCCCCAGGGAGGAGGCAGCCACAACCTCCCTGGGCAACCTTAATAGCATGGGGAAAAGGAACAAAGGGAAAAATAACCAGTTACAGGCTGGATATTAGGAAGAAGTGCTTCACAAAGAGAGTGACTGGCCACTGGGATGGGCTGCCCAGGGAGGCGGTGGAGCTACCATCACTGGAGATCTTCAAGAAAAGCCTGGATGAGGCACTTAGTGCCAGGGTCTAGTTGATTGGATGGGGCTGGGTGATAGGCTGGACTGGATGACCTTGGAGGACTCTCCCAACATGGTCGATTCTATGATTCCAGGTGTTGTTTTGGGGTTTGTGTATTCTAAGTTAGAACAAAAAATTCTTAGCTATTCTGTCTACCTCTGGAGCATCAGAGAAGACAGATCCAAAAGTGTAAACTTCATACCTCTAGAAACTGATGAAACACTGGAAAAAGGGACCATGTTTTTCCTAGAAGAAGGCCCAACATGCACTTGGCAGTATTGATATCTAGGCTGCGCTGATCCTTTTCCTGCAGGAAAAACAGGTCAAAAAGGAAAAAACATTAAATAAAGAGAATAATGTCAGGATTTTTCACTTCCTCTACTGCTTGCATTGCAGCTCACCCAGACAGAAAATAGCAAATAAATAGCAGAATTACTGAACTTCAGATGCTATTAGCCTAATGTTAGTCACAGTTCCCATCAGTATCTTGAACTCCTTGGCCAGTGTCAGTTATTTCCAACCTTTGTGTTTTACATGGAGCCAAACTGGCAGAATAAATCTCCACAAAGCAAAGGAGAAAATTACATCTTGGTATGGCTCTTTCCCCCCCACCTCATACTACCACTGCACATTCTATCACATTCAGCTCTGGGTTTCCTCAGTTAAAAGCAAACTCCATGACTCTCTGCATGCAGAGGCCACTGGAGTAGCACAAATCTCAGCTACTTAGGACACAGTGATCAGAATTGCTACCAGCTCCACTTACTGTCATTATTTTTCCCATGTTACTTTCTCTACTGCTGATTTTCTTGCTGCTTTTGGTTTGCCTGCACTGAAATCCGAGATTCAGGTTTGCCTGTGATTATTTTTATGTTAAATATTCTATCTGTTCCATCATATTAAGCAAGAATGGATGTGCAGATCCCATGTCCAAAGGCTCACTGAGAAAATTTACTGCTCCCTTGAAGCAAGAATATTTTAATGCATAATGAGTTCCAATACTAATTACAATTTTGCCAATACATATTTTACAGTAGAAAGATATCAGGGTATTGTTTAATAAATACTGAAAGCATCATTAATGACCTTCCAGTCTTCTGAACAAGTAGTTGTAATACCATATATCCAATGTCAGTCATGCTTACCACCTGCTGAGATGCCTGACCTGCCTCCTCTTTGAAACATTTATGCTCACAAAATGCATACAGCAAGAAGAACACACAGGTTTATTTGTAAAGCCAATGGAAGCCAGTGGCAAAGCTCCAGTACACAACAGAACATGGACTAAATTATTTCCTTGAAGTCACAGAGTAGCTTGAAGCAGAGAGGCAACAAAACACATCAACACGCTACACCACCGAACATCAGGCATCTTCTTGCATACTTTTCCTCACCAGTTCTGTCATTCCCATATACTTTTTTAGAATACCAGTAACTTCATTTATTAGAAGCAATCTTGAAGCCTGTCTTAAGATAAACATACCTACAAGCGCAGTCTTTCAGCTACTACCCATGGAAACAAAGCTTTGCTTTCCAGTGCCAGCCTCACGCTGTACTTACCCGTGCAAAGTCAAATGCGTATCTATAAATAAGTTTAAAATTGGTAGGCTCATTTAATAAAGATCTCAAGTAATCCAGAGAATTTCTCAGCTTTTCTGTAGTATCACATCTACAAGAAAAGCACAAAGTGAACTTTAGAGTCTGCATTCTCACACAGGGATCTGACGTTTGAGAAGAGAATCTCTCACAGGTGTTGCCAGCAACATGAGGACAGACTGAGGGATTTGGGGCTGCTCAGTCTGGAGAAGAGAAGGCTTTGAGGAGACCTAATTGTGGCCTTCCAGTATCTGAAGGGGGCTACAAGCAAGCTGGGGAGGGACTTATTAGGGTGTCAGGGAGTGATAGGACTGGGGGGAATGGAGAAAAACTAGAAATGGGTAGATTCAGATTGGATGTTAGGAAGAAGTTGTTCCCCATGAGGGTGGTGAGAGACTGGCACAGGTTGCCCAGGGAGGTGGTGGAAGCCTCATCCCTGGAGGTTTTTAAGGCTGGGCTGGATGTGTCTGTGGGCAACCTGCTGTAGTGTGAGGTGTCCCTGCCCATGGCAGAGGGGCTGGAACTGGATGATCCTTGAGGTCCCTTCCAACCCTAACCATTCTAAGATTCTATGTTTTAAATGCATCCCTCTGCACCAAGGCACATTTAAGAGTGTGTCTGCATAAAATGCCTTGATTAAACCCACAGTGCAAAATGGATTTCGATAAAACAGCAAAGCCTGACACTGGTATTCAAGAGAAAAAAAAAAAATGTTCAGCTTTGTGCAAACCCAACAGATTAAACTAAGCTTGCCTACATGTGGCAAACCACAGCAGAGGGAAAAATACTACTATAGTTTTGGTAAAACTCTAGAACTTCCTGCACAGTTTTAGTGCTGCTATTCTGGACTGCAAGTCAGAGCACAGTCATTTCTCCTACTCTCTATGAAACACATGATTATTCACCTACACTGAATGTTATTTATGCCATGAAAGTAAGCTCTCAACTGGGGAAAGCAACTCTTAAGAGCATGGGGTTTATTATTCATCGTTTTAAACTAGCAACTTATCAGTATCTAATAGACAAGTCCAAGCCAGTGACAAAGATGTCCTTGGGGACAGAGACAATGTGAATCCTCATCACACTTGTGTTTTCTTGAGACTGTAGATATTTTAACCCAACTGTATTTAAACATGCAGGTTTCAAGCTTTAAGTGTGTCCACAAGACTATAAATAGAACTAAAAAAATGTATGACACATGGTCCACAGCAGAGCTCTCTGTTTCAAGTGTCTTGAGTCAACACAAAGCATGGGGTTTTTTTACTACAAAACTGAGTTTAGTAATAAAACCTTAAAGAGTTCTTTCAAAGCACTTACTGTAGTGATGTCATTCCTTTCAACCATTCTTGTAATGTAAAGTAGCCCATGTTCTGTGCATCCAACTTCCATGCTAGTACAAGCATAACTACCTGTTTTAAAGGGAGAAAGAGAAAAGTGAAGACTGAGAAGAACCGACAAAGGGATCCACAGAACCCAAAGAACCTAAGAGTGCAAAGAAAGAACACCCAAGCTACCAGAAGCCACCTTACTTCAAGGGAGCACTTGCAGTCATTGAGTGAGCAAATGCAGCGATGATGAATTGGTACAAAAGCTACACAAAAGGTTTACCTAAACAGCTGCAAAATTTAAGCACTCATTTGTCAACCAGTAGCTTTGGATGTTTGTTAAACTGTTATCCAGATAAACATTAGTTGCCACCCATTAGCCTTGGGAAATCCAATTCTAAAGCTCAGTGTTTCACATCTCACACACAAAAGTAATGAAGAACTGGAAGTCATATGGTAAGATACTATAATCCAGGCACTAGTTGGATGTTAGTGCAGCTCTGTATAGTTTTGAGTGTGAAATCAGAATATCATACAATGGTTTGGATTGGAAGGGACCTCCAAAGCTCATCCAGTGCAAGCCCCTCTGCAGTCAGCAGGGACATCCTCAACTAGATGAGACTGCCCAGAGCCCTGTGTGAAGCCTCACCTTGAATATCTCTAGGGATGGGGCCTCAGCTACCTCCCTGGGCCACCAGTTCCAGTGCTCCATCACCCTCAGGGTAAAGAACTTGTTCTTATCTACTCATATGTCTGCATAAATCTCAGGGATTTACAATACTAATAAAACCCCAAATTAGCAAATTACATATTGCATTTCTAGTATATCTTTCAAAGCCACAATTCTCATCTATCTTAGAAGTGTTCTTTTATGAAGCTTGCAAATGATGGGACTTGCATATGGGTTTAAAGACAAAAATATAGACACTAAGAAAAAAAAAAACACTGTAAAAGGCCTAAGTTGTTTCCATTCCTCTCTATTTTTTTTTAATTCCTAAGAATTTATTTGTTTTGGATGGAAAAATGAAGAGATAGAAAACTAGCTCATGTCCATCACAGCAGGTTAGGCAACTTTTTGAATGGACTCTCAACTTACATTTTCAGGTTCAACTCCAATGTCTTCACAAAATTTCTCCATGCCTTCTGGCCCTACAATGTCATCAGTGCCTGCAAACAAACACACTTCAGTTACTTCCAAATATTTAAAGTCTGACCTTTAGAGCAGAAAAGAAATGCAATCACTCAGTAAAACCCTGTAAGAAAGCTCAGGGGTTTTGGGGCTTGTTTTGACATGCAGTATTTCCACACTCATTAGCAGACTTGGATACACTTAAACCTTTGGAAACAGAGACACAACAACTGTAAACCTACTTTTCTTTCACTCCTGACAGTATCCTTTAGTCTACCTATTTACTGAGGTAATCTTGGAAGAGTCAATAAGAAGAAATTTAAGAATCCACTTAAAATTAGCAGAACATGCACATAATCCCAGGCAACCAGCACCAGAACAAGAGGACACAGTCTCAAGCTGCACCAGGTGAGGTTTAGGCTGGATGTTAGAAAGAAGTTCTTCCCAGCAAGAGAGATTGGCCACTGGAACGTGCTGCCCATGGAGGTGGTGGAGTCACCATCCTTGGAGGTATTTAGCAGGAGACTGAATGAGGTGCTCATTGCCATGGTTTAGTTGATTAGAAGGTGTGGGGTGATAGGTTGGACTCAATGATCTCAAAGGTCTCTTCCAAACTGGCTTGTTCTATTCTATTACAAATGGATGATGGCTACTGAAGATTATTTCCTTGGCTTGAATCTCTACTGCCATCACAACATCCTATCACATAAAAATGTGATGCACAGCTACACAGAATACAAGACATGATCATTCCTAGAATCATAGAATCAATAAAGTTGGAAAAGTCCTCAGAGATCATCAAGTCCAACATATTACCTAATACCTAACACCTCCTGACTAAATCTTACTCCTCCTTTTCTCACACACTATCTTTATATAATGCTATCTACAAAAGAGCCTAAAATAAGAATCTCCTGCTCTTTACTATTCCATGGCCATGCATTATCTGAGTTTCAGTAACTGCAGAGGGAAGGGAGAAACAAATCACAGCTTAAAAGGAAAACAAAAATTCAAAATATAGATGCTATTAAAATACACTGCTGTTAAAAACCAAGATATTTGTAACTTCTACATGACTCTCCATTGAAAACATTATACAGGCATTAAAAAAAATGCACTGTGAAATTCTCTTGTAAGTATATTTTAAGTATTTGGACTATTTTGTTAGAATTATTTTACTTGTGTTTTAAAGCCCTCATCTGGGGAAAAAAAAAACAACAACTAAAAATTAGAAGCTGAAAGGCCAGAATCTATCCAACATTAGATCACATGTGCAAGAAAAAGAGGTTTTAAAGGGAAGATCAATCTCTGTTTTAGGATGAGGTGACCCTACTGTATTGAAATAACAAGGTTTAATGCTATCTTTTCTTGCCTTCTCTTTGAGGGTAGAAAACAGTCTTTGAAATGATTCATTCTCTAATGTAAAAAGACAGCAGGGAAAAAAAAAAACCCAAACTAACAAGTGCAGCATCAACTGCCTGCATATATATAGGAGAAGACTTCAGAAGCAAGAACACAAAAGAGATTATCTGTCAAAAAAAATGCATTTTTCAGAATGTTCCTCAACACTGTAAGCAGAACCATACTCTGTCTTGGCATATGCATCCAATGCAAACAGAAAAGTTTTTCATGGACAGCCTTCCTTTAATCCCTTCTTTCCATGAATGTCTTGACAAAAGAATAATTATTTTCTCTTTTTTTTTTTACTGCAGCAACAGAGAGAAATCCAGATCAAGCTGGTCAGAAAAGCAAAGAATTAAACAGGATAGATTCGGCTTGAATTTGTTTGAATCTCTTCTCACAGACTGCCACAGACAAGCTGAGATTTAATTTAGGTTATGTAATTTCATTGGAAAGAAAAAAAAAATACAGCAAATTAAGTCAAGTGTAAGAAGGAGACAAAACAGAAGCAGCTGTGAGCAAGTTATCCAAGACAGTATCAGAAAACTGCAAGATAAGGTGATTTTTTTGTGGTGTGTCAATCACCTATTTAATTTCCTTTTGGTCTTTACAGTCCTAAGATCATTTTGACTGATACTTTGAGTCCTCCCCTTCAGAATACCATGCCTTTAAAAAAAATAAACTTAATATCATGCCCAACTATTAAAGGATCATCTTCAGTGACCACAGATTGTAACTACCAATCCTAGAGGTAATGCCTCCAAGCCACTTCTCACACACAAGGGCAAGAATAAACAACATTCAGTCTGCCTTGTGATGGAAAACTATATAAAGACAAGACTGGTACAGGATGTTTGAATTTATTGACATCTTTGCTTGAAACCATAAGCAAGATTCAGCAGTAACAAAAACTGATGTTACTACCTTCCCCACTCTTTCATTGCAGACATTTCTCCTGAGGGATCAGTCTATGCTCCTCAGCATAGACCACGGCAGATAACTCTCTGGCTTTAGAAGTGCAGTTAACAACATTTTGAGCAGAAGTACAGCTTTAACTATAGATTTTAATAGCACAGCTAACATGTTCAAAAATAGTTAGTTATACACCTTCTGTCTTTTTTTTTTTATAGACCACAGGCAAAGCCCCAAATTTGCCCCTTGAACTTTTCAACTTCACGCTACACAGAACATTAAGAAAAGCTTCTTTAAGACTTTCCCAAAATAAAAGCCTCTACATTCAGCCTTGGGAAAGTTCAGTTAATCCAGTTTTTAATGTGGCAATGTAGAGTCAATAGTTACCGCAAGGTATTTTGCATTTCCCCCTTACCTGCATATTCATAGAACCATTCTAAGCATCTCTTACTTGAAAAGACTTCTTCCTCTGCTTTTATTCTAGTCGAATCATATTTTCTATACATACTTGTGAGGGGGGGAAAAAAGAAGAGAGAAACAAGCAATTAATTAATCAGCTTTTAAAAAAGCAATCTTGTAGTCAACAGCCACTGTAAGCACCAAGATTTGTCCTTTCATGAACCAGCTTACCCAACATTCTGTCCTCACATCTGGCCACTGAGGACATTGCTTAAGAGAGTTAAGAATCCTTGAACCTAAATACTGTTTGCTCAGTCTGTCACACTTCAATTCATTCAGAAATGTTATACCTGTACATAACCTGTCCTCACAACAATTGCAGATTAATTCAAATTCAACCCCACTGCTTTGTGCAAGTTCTAGGAAGGCTTATGTGCACCATGAGTTACTACATCAGCTGATGGCTGCAGCTTGGCTATTGCTCTAAGCCTAGAGTAATTCCATGTCACAGCCAACACAGGCCCCATCTGTAGGCACACACATACTTCGTGCACTTGGAGTTACTAAGAAGTGCACAAACTCTTTTGCCTCCTAAAAATATCCTATAAAAGGCATGAAAGCCAAAACTGACTCAACCCACACTTATATTATTCTACAGCCAGCAAGCTGGGAATACAAAAGAACCACAGAGAGCAGTTACAGGTCCCACTGACAGCAACTCAAAGAACCCCATTCATCATGGGGAACTAGCTGTGAAACTATATCCATAGCAGCTCTTCCCCTAGAGATGACTGGCAAGGTAATGCTCTCCTTCAACAAGAAGCAAAAGGAATTTTAAGTAGACTTGGGAAACAACACTGAGGCACCAGTCTCCTGAATTTAGTGCCTGCAACACAAAGTGTGGAAGGCAGAGCAAAAGCTGAGGAGTTACCCAACCTTGCACAGGCTCTCCTGAAATAGAGACAGTATCTTTTGTGCCTTTTAAGAGGAAAAAGACTCAGCAGTCCAAGTAGCTTTTCAGTGCTGCACATGCATCCTCTGATCCATTTCCACCACTCTGCAGTAGCTTGGCCTCATACAGGCTGAAAAGAGCCAAGTGACAAATGGCTTATACGAAAGGAGGTAACCAAGAACGGCTCCAAGTGTTCCGAGCCTGCGGCCCTTCCTCTCAGTGTCAAACCCTACTGGGGAATGACAGCAAAGTGGCTAATTGGTTCAAGGAGAGTCCCAAAGCTACTTGAGGAAATCAGTTTGGAGTTGATTTTGTCACCGTGTTGCCCTTCTAGAAAGACATTTAAAAGCCATCTGTATTTATGAGCTTAGAGTACACTGATCCCACTGTCCCCCACCTGGCTCACACTGCACACAGCTCAGGCTGACAGTAACTCAAGTAACTATTTCATGCTTCTTGTAGTTCCTTTACAGCAACTAGTCATTAGAAAAAAAAAAGTAAATTTATCCAGAACAAAATGACAAACTGATAATTGTGGGGTTTTTCTTCCAAATGAGGAGGCTCTTAATTTTCTTCCCATCTTTCTCAATGCAGTGCAGCTGAAGCACTGCAGAACAATGCCAGCCATACAGATCTCAGAAACACATATTCACATACCTACAGGTTGTAGGGGTGAGGAGTATTTTAATTTTCATTCTGAAACCACTTTTTTTTGGTTCTGTTTGAACCTACTTGGTGTAAGCTTTAGTGCAGTGGCAAAGGAACAGGCTGCCCAGTAAGTAAACACTAAGCCACAAGGCAGAAGTCAGAGCTGAAAGAATTTTTAATTAATTTTTTCACTAACAGGTCTGATAACTCAACACTCTCATACCTCTCAGTATGAGGGTAGTGGGACTCTGGAATAGGCTGCCCAGGGAGGTCGTGGCTGCCTCCTCCCTGGGGGTGATGAAGGCCAGGTGGATGAGGCAGCTGAGGCTAGTTGAGAGGTGTCCCTGCCCATGGTGGGGAGGTTGGAGAAGATATCCCTAAGGTCCCTTCCAACCTCAACCATTCTATGTTACTTCCAGAATGAAGTGTGATTATTGAAGACCCATGCAGTATTTTTAGGCCATTCTGAATTCAGAGGAATAAAAAAACACCCAAAAAACCCCCAAACCACTCTTGAGACAAAGAGGGCACTCTGCCACTTTGGCAAAAAGTCTAATTATTCAGAATCCCCTTTCCTATAGCAAACAAATGTGACAAACACCAACTGGAATACCAAGTTGAAAAATGACTGCAGCAGGAACTGGTCAACATCTTTTATTCTACTCTATTCCATTTTACACATTGAAGAAATCTGTAAAAGCACTGCTGGGACCAGAACATGCAAGCTCATGCGGGTCCCAAAGACATTCCTCACAAGATTCTGTGAGGAAGATGATAGCCAAGTGCCTCACCCTACTTGTTTACATAACTCATCAACACATTACCTGTCAGTGTGGGAACAGTGGATTTGAGAAGCAACCCTCAAGAAACTAAATTATTGACAGAGCTCTAAGTCATTCAGGTGTTTCAGAAAAAGGATTCCTGCACCTGCAAGTGGCAGGGCTCAATATAGCAGCCTGAACTAAGACTACGATGACAGCAGTAGGTGCAAGAGGAATGGAGACTGAGAACAGAAAGGATTGGTGCTTTTTGTAGTGTCACTGCACCCAAGCCTGGCAAGCTTTCGTGGGACTGGTTGGGACTGAAAGTCATTTGCTGTGCTTAAGGCTAAGGTAACTGGTCAGAAATTAATGAACTACTAAGTCCATGTGCCCAAAATACAGCCAAGTGACTCCAAGCAATACTCTGGCCACAAACTTCTCATTGTTCAAGAAGTTCAGTATCTGACCACTGGAGTTTGATTTGTGAGAAACCAGATCTGGTAGTAGATCTTTCCAAGGCATGCTGGTAAGATAAATTACATCACAAATTCAGAAAATGAAGTCAGAAAGGACTGGATCTTGAGCTATCCTAGTTTCTGCTACCAGCTCATTAGCCAGACACCCATCAGAGGAGATGACACTAACACATTTATGATGAAAGCAGACTGTATGGCCAGAGGTATAAAGCCAGGCAATAAAAATGGCTGGATGAATCTCAGTGTCTTTCTCTTGGACTAGAGCAACTGTGAACAGATCACATTCTGCAAGACAAGGATCACTTGAAAAGGAGTATGATGGAGACAAGCAACACCAAAGCAGACCCAGTGTTACTGATCTCATGTGTAAATATGAAGCCTCTCAGTCTTCCCTTCTCTCCGCTTAGTTAAACACCAAATGAGTTTCTCCCTCCAGTGTAGCCAAACCAGCTAGTTTTTATTAGCAAGAGACTCCTGCTCCCTGAAGTGCTTAGTGAAGCAAGATGAGCAGGGAGATACAAGCAAGTAGACAAGTACCTGAGATTACAGCCTTGGACAACTTGGTTCCATGATCACAGCAAGCCAACCTGTGGCTTTTCCTGTCCACATTGGAGGATGATGTGCCTTTCTTTGTGCCAGACACACAAACACACACTGCACAGGGTAGGTATCTGGATAAATTGGGACCACCACCACCAAACACCTGCTGAGCAAGTCTGAGTTTCAAACAGCAAATCCTCAATGGCTCACAGCTTCCTCAAGATGACCACCACCAAAAAAAAAACAACCAAAAAGCACAAGTTCTACAGATACCTCCCATAAAGGCCCCATAAACCTTGGTGATTTTGCTACCAGAGTTATAGCTCTGCTGGAGAATGCTGATGCTGGATGAGAATTGCCAAAGGGCGTTTTCTCCATCATCAGAGCTAGAAAGGTGCAGGCAAAACTTGTTCCCAGAGTGTCTGCTACACCTACTGGACAACAGCAAACTGAGGCTTTTGAGTTTAGAATTACCCTTCCATTTCTGAACCCTGACATGTTGCCCATCAGGAACAGCAAGGTGAGGGAGGGGAGCCTGAGGCAGTCTCCTATTAATTTAGCTAGTTTAGTTGTGATTAGTCATTGTCAGGACAGTGACAGCAGACTTAACCTTTTCTTTCTTATCTCTAACAGCCTTTTTGTCAGCTAGAGAGAGGGGAGAATGTGGGCTGGGAAAAAGCAACAGGAGATTAACCTGCTTACACTTTAGAACAGGACACCAACTACCTAACCACACTGAAATGAAGTCATTTTCTCAGAAGTGCCTGCATCTCCATCATGACCTGACAGCTGACTCATAATATCCATGAGGCCTTGAGCAACCTGGTCTAGTGGACCCCCAGAGCAGGGGGTTGAAACTCAATCATCTTTAAGGTCCATTGCAAGCCAAACCATTCTATGAAATACCATTCTAAGCTAAGGGATTGTAATATCTCAACAGAAAAGATGGGATAATGTAGTTTGTAATTAAAAAGTGTACACAAACTAATTAAAACACCTGACTGTCCAAGCCTTTCATGTTTCTTTAAATACACCATCATCCATCTTCTCCAGATTATTTCTACAGATTCAGCGAAAGGTTTGGGATTGGAAGGGACCTTCAAGATCATCGAGTTCCAAACCCCCTGCCATGGGCAGGGACATCTGCCACTAGCCCAGGTTGCTCAAGCCAGGCTGGGTGAGGCTTTGAACACCTCCAGGAAGGGGACCAATTGGTGAGAACACCTGCATCCAGCTGGGGTGACTGAGCAGGACATCCCAAAAGTAAATGGTCACTACCAGCATAGAAACAAGGACACAGTAATTCTGTGCAGTCTTCAAAGTTGAGAATCTACTCCTGCTCTGAGTGTGCTTCAGCAGCTGCACTGGAATTTGCTAGAGCTCCCCTCCCACAGCACTAACTGTGGGCTGTGTGTCTGCAGAACATTCAAACTGAGATCAGTGAAAGCATAGAGTTTAAGTCACACAGAATCAACCAGGTTGGAAGAGACCTCCCATCACCCACCCTATCGAATCAACTAGACCATGGCACTAAATGCCTCATTCAGACTCAAACACCTCCAGGGACATCAACCCCACCACCTCCCTGGGCAGCCCATTCCAATGGGCAATCTGTCTGTGAAGAGCTTCTTTTAACAACATTCTCTGGATTGTGGGAACTCATTCAAGACAGAGGTGAAGAAAGCAGGAAAAGGTACTGTTACTTACGGTAACCCAAAAGCTCAACTGATGAAGCTTTACACCCTGCTTATTTCAAATGGTCAATGTTTAGTGAATAAAAACAAGAAGAATTTACCAACAGTAGCTTCATTTCTGTGGAGCCAGAGCCTATTCAAAAACTTCACCTCATTTTGATTTTCAAACTGAGTAACTAAATATATTTTATATCTGGGGGTGCTGGTGGAGGAGAAGCTCAACAGGAGCCAGCAGTGAGCACTTGCAGCCCAGAAAGCCAATCACAGCTTGGGCTGCATCAAAAGAAGCAGAGCCAGCAGGTGAGGAGGTGATTCTCCCCCTCTACTCTGCTCTGGTGAGACCCCACCTTGAGCACTGTGTCCAGTTCTGGAGCCTCTATTCCAGGAAGGATCTGGAGGTGCTGGAAGGTGTCCAGAGAAGGGTCATGAGGATGAGCAGAGGGCTGGAGCTGCTCTGCTATGAAGACAGACTGAGGGAGTTGGGGCTGTTCAGTCTGGAGGAGAGAAGGCTCTGAGGAGACCTAATTGTGGCCTTCCAGTACCTGAAGGGGGCTACAAGAAAGCTGGGGAGGGAATTTTGAGGGTGTCAGGGAGTTTCATAGTTTCATAGTTTCCAATTCACCAGTTTCCTTTCTGAGGGGGCCCACACCTTCCCTACTCTTCTTCTTACCATTAATATACCTGTAGAAGTTCTTAGTGCTCCCTTTGATCTCCCTGGCTAGATTCAATTCAAACTCTGCTTTGACTTTCCTAACCAGGCCTCTTGCTGCTCGGGCAGCTTCCTTATATACCCCCTGTTCTATCTGTCCTTCCCTCCACTGCCTGTAGAGTTTCTTTTTAAGTAATAGTGTGTCCAGGAGCCCTTGTTCATCCAGGCAGGTCTCCTGGCGTTCTTCCTGTTTTTCTCTTTGTTGTATCATAGCTCCTGGACACAGAGGAGTTGGTCCTTGATAGGAGTGATAGGACTGGGGGGAATGGGAAAAAAATCAAACAAAAAAAGCACTAAACTAGAAGTGGGCAGATTCAGACTGGATGTCAGGAACAAGTTCTTCCCCATGAGGGTGGTGAGAAGACTAGCACAGATTGCCCAGGGAGGTGGTGGCAGCCTCATCCCTGGAGGTTTTTAAGGGCAGGCTGGATGCAGCTGTGAGCAACCTGCTCTAGTGTGAGGTGTCCCTGGCCATGGCAGGGGGGTTGGAAGAACTAGATGATCCTGGAGGTTCCTTCCAACCCTAACAATTCTATGATTCTATATGTATAACTTCTATTTGAAAGCTGTACACTTCTGATTGAAGATGCCCCTGACAATTTCCATTAGTTCTAATGAGTTAATTTCATTTTTTGGCTAAGAATTTTCCTCAGTGCAGCACAATGAATTTATTTTTCTAAAGCTTTATCTGTTCATTCCCAATTATGAATTTAGCACTGCAGTAGAAACAGGAAGGGGGAAGAGGGAGATGTTTCACCATTTGCAAGGGTGACAAACCCCATCTAAAGCATCCCCAAGACAAACTGTCTTCATTGGCAAGCTTTGTGAATTCATTTGCCTTATCCCTCCCTATTTAAAGGCTTACAATCATCTCTAAGCTTCTAATTTAGTGTTTCAAATTTCATCAGGGTTACTAAGGAGCAGTATGCATGCAGGCTGAGAGTCACAGATCCTGCTTAAGTTTCTTCACACTAAGTTCACTGAAAAGGTGTAGAAGCAGGGGAAAATATACCAGTGTGTACTTGAACATCTCCTCTTCAAGGTGACATTGATTGCAGCTGGTAACACAGGCTGTCTGTATGGGGCAGGACCAAGCCAGCTGGCACCAACAGAACCAAAAAAGTCCTCACAACACTACAAGTTTTGAGAACTTCCAAAGTTAGCACACTCCCATTTTACCTTCTCATGTTACAACCAGTGTGTTGACTCAGTTTTCAACATGCTATAGACTATGGGGCTCACTACAAAAGGAAATCTGGGTTGCATTTTAATAGGCCCTTACATGGTCCACAAACACATCAAGCACAAATTAGCCTCTAGATCCAATTGCTTGAAAACATAACTTTCAGGGAAGCAGACAAACACTCCTAGTTTTCATCCTTCTGAGGTCCAAGGATCCATTACTGCAAGATTTTTGCCCTCAGCAAGATTCTGGAATAAGGAGCACAATTATTTTTTGAAATGAGACTATCAGAAAGAAGGTATCACATTATACAGCTGATTTTTCCCTCAGGCTAGAGACTGTGTAGCAGATCCACAGCATTAGATAATGACACAGTGAGGACTAAATTCTTACCTAACGAGCATCTTGACACAAAACTTGGTTTACCTTTCCTAAGAGCCTGGACACAGCAATGGAATAGCAAGGTACAGAGCATGTATTTTTAATTCCTGCTTGAGAATCCTCTATACTTTGAGAGTTGTAGCTACAAGCCAAGACTGTGAGACCGAGAGGAAATACAAATTAAGCCTTCACATCATTATGTTCTGGTGTGTGTGTGCTTAACTGTTTACTTCCAACACCTGTTCTTTGAGACTGGGTGAATCTTACTGTGACCCAGAAACAAATACACAGGGTCCTGCATAAAGAGTTGTTAAACACTGGCAGAGGCTCCCCAGGGAGGCAGGTGAACCCCCATCCCTGGAGGGTGTTCAAAATACACATAGATGCAGTGCTGAGGGACGTGGTTTAGTGCCAGACTTAGTAGTTAATGATTTGACTCAAAGACCTAAAAGATCTCTTCCAGCTGAAACAATTCTGATTCTTTTCATTATACATCATCTGGTACAAAGATTCCCTCCCAAGGAAAAAAATCTATTCATGGTTCAAAGTGATGTTATGAACATCGATGAACAAATTCAAACTCTTCCATATAAGGGTGCAATTCTAAAGGTGGTGTTTGGAATCCTTCTTTTCCATTATCAGCCTATGCATGAGATCAGCATTTCCAACTAAGAACTAGATTTGTTCCTACAAGTTTTCCAGTGTCATTATTTCACTAATCCTTCCAAGAGGAGGCTGTATTCCTAACAGCCTGGAACTGAAGGTGAAGGCTATTACAAGCTCCCCATTATAAGATGTGCTTGAGTTTAAGCCTTTAGAAATCATCGTCTTTTTCAGCACAGAGCCCTACTGAATGAACATGCTAGTAAGCATATATATATATATAAAAAAATATCACTACCAGAGTTGAAGAGATGGCAGGAACACACCACAAACAGTCAAGGCAAGTATCTCCCAAAGCTATCCATGGAAGGATTAAAACAAAAAATCCTTGAGTTTTTCCTTAGAAAACCAAGGAGGAATCATCAGCATTGGTCTCAGCTGTGCTAACACCACTGATGACAGTCCTTTGACAATCTTCAGACTACTACTATTTTGCACTGAAGGCAAGCAAGAGACTCACATTCCTAGATCTCTTTGTGTTGCTCCTCTAAGTGTGCCACTGTAACTGAGAAACACAAAGCCTGCATCACTCCATAAGCATTTGAAGCCACAGATCACCTCTGTTAGGCAACAGCCTCTTCTGGAGAACACACATGGTTTTTTTCCCCATGAAAGCAGACATTAAAGAAGAGACACTAACTACTTTTTTTGCTTAATGCTGGATCCACACAAGCTCATGTCCCCTGAAGGGTTATCCTGTGTTACCAGTACACAGCTTCTGGGAAGTTTGCCTCTATAGCAGAAGCAATGGTAAACAAGCAGGCCTAGCAGCCCCTGATTCCATAAACTGGTGTTATTGTATGCAGCATTCTCTGGGTACAATGTAGGAGGAATGGCTTTGCAAACAATTCGCTCTGCTACAGCACGCTGCTGTGGAGGTTCCCAATTTCAGAATGATTTCTGCTTGACAACAGTGAGATGTCTGACCTCCAAAGAACAAACATGACAAGCCCAGCTCCACCTGAAGAATAAGCATGGGAGGAGGAGAGAGTTTGCTCTTTGTTCACAGAAGGCTACAGGGGCGTTTTTGCCATTTGACACTGCAGCCACATTGGAAGAAACCTTGCCTTGACAGAAATAGAGCTCCAAGACTGGGCTGACTTTCAGCAAATAATTTCACATTGCCCAGCATGCTGAAATTAAAACAAAAAAAGAAAGTCTTTTCCTGAAGACCAAACCCAAAAGAGGCTTACACACTGGGAAGCAGAGAAAACCCCAAGACCTTTAGAAGAGGACAGATAAAAATCCAAACCACACACAATCTCCTGTGGCCCACAACTGGCAGACCTGGTTTAACCTCCTCTTCCAAAAGCAGGCTGAGGTCTTTTCCTTTAATATAGCCTTACACAGGGATAGAATGAAGGCTAGAGCCATCAGTTATAACTGAGAGGCAGAAAGCTCTTAATAACTATTATTATACCTAATTACTGAATAAGAAATCAGGCTCTCAATTTTCTGATCTGAATTACACCCATCAATCTCTCTCACAACCAATCTTACTTTCTAGGGGTTTTACCATCAGGGTTTGGCGAAGGGAGAGCTAAATTTCATGAAGCTCTCCACTTAAGATTCCAGAAACGCTCTGTCCTTGCTTCACCTCCATATGTGTGCAGGTCTTTGGCTAAGGTGTAAAGCCTTCCATCAACTGCTTACCTTTGTAGTTTCCTATTTCTGAACAGCAATAAATAATGTTCAGAACACACACTGCTTTTTTGTTCTCCTAAGTGTTAAGTATGCAAAGCAACGAAAGGGAGAGTTGAATCTTCCCTCTTCTGCATCAACAGATCATTTAATAAATTGCAGTGTAGCTACAGTTGTGCAACCCTATTAAACACAATGAGCTACAGAGGCATGACCAGAGGCTTAATTTGGCTACCAGCATTTTTCTTACTCATGCCAGATAATGAAAGGAAAAGCTCCCAGCCCCATTTGAGGCTGACAGAAGAAATACATCTTTTACATCTCTCTTCTGCTTGCAAATCTATCTTCCTGAAGATACTTGGTATGGAAACGTGGGTTTGAGTCACTGGTGAAACACCAGCATAAACAGAGCTCAAATTCTACTGACTGGCACAGTGGCAACCAAGCTTTCTGGCTGCATGAATCACTTTCCAGCATCAGGACAGTCCTGCACCTATGGTGCAAGTGTGTACAGTCCTGTACTCCCACAGGTTCTGAATTCAGTGTACATAAATACTGAGTGTCTTGCACACAGAGGAGCATATTCAGTGGTTTCTGAGTGCCTGAGGCAGACTGAACATACACACACTGAAAATCCAACACTCAGCTCTAGTTTCAGTTAGGCTACACCTATTCCAAAAGAATACACTGCTGGTGCACATGGTTGTAACCCATTTGCACATCTGTTGCCCAGAGGAAGTGGAGCAGCACCACCTTAATTACCACTTGACTGCTGGCTATCACCTTGCCTGGGCAATCTTCACCTCTCCCTCACCTGATCAGCATCAAATCACAGTATGACAGGCAGAGACTAGTTGGACTTCATGTAAGAAGCGAGTGGGCTCCAACTACCTTCACTTTTACCACAGGGTGTAGATTGAGAACACGCAAATCCAGACCTTGTGCATGTACACAGGAGGGTATTCTTCTGTCTCTTACAAGTTGTTTTTTGAACAAGCAAGTTTTTCTATTTTGACAGCTATATCTAGTTCAGAGCAAGAGGAGTTCCTACAAGCTTCCTGTATGACCAGGAAAAGGTGAGCTGTGAACTCTGTCTAGATGTGCTTATCATATCCCACAGGTCCATCACAGGCTATGGTTCCACGGTGAGAAACCAAGCAGATTCAAATACCATTTCCATCAGTATTTAAAAACACAAATCATATCAGCTATTCAACTTTAGATATTCCAGCAGTCTTAGCTCATGGTAAGATGACATACCCATCATGTCTACTTTTCTAGCAGATAAATCATCTCCTGCTGCAGGTCTCCTCTTTTTCCTTGGAGGCATCACTTTACTAAAGCAGTCTGAGGAACTGCAAGACGGAGACTTCCTACAGAGGGAATTAAAAACACCAGTACAAGAAATGAAACTGTTGCAGACCAGTTAAACTGTGTCCACTAATAGGCATATCACAAAGGGAAGGCAGTAAATTACTGGATTTAAAAGTTACCCCCCCATAAATGGTCTCCTTTAAACAGCAGAAGCCATCTCACTTTTATGTGGTGTTCTATGGTCAGCTTTCCGTTCAGGCCAAAAGTACTACACCAAAATGTACAGCAGTGCTACTTCAGTCTAGCAAAGGCTGAGACTGTCCTGAACAAATCCTCAAACAGGCATTGCTTTCAGTCAGTTATTCAAATCAGAACTTCTGAGAGCTGTTCTTTACTTTTTTAAATACAAATGTGACTCAAAAACTAGAGCACCTACCTCTAGAAAACAGAACCTTTTTACTTTTAAGCCCCAAGTTTCTTGTGATACAGAGAGCAGGAAAGGTTTTGGTTGGTTGGGGTTTTTTTGTCTTTGGGAGACGAGGGGGGGAGAACATTCAGCAAGCACTAGGGAAGAAAAACAAGTGGCTGGCTCTGTCATACTGGATAATTCTCAAAGCATGAAGGTCCCCAAGTAGTAAACGGCCAAGACAAGACACTGATGCAAATCAGATGGCAGTCTTTCCCCCCTTCCCCTCAGCTGCATACTCCTATGGTTCTGGCAGCCTTTCCCCCCTCCTCTCTCAGCTGGATACTCCTACGGCCTTGGTCATTGTGCCAATCCAGCTCACCAAACCTGTAGATTAATTAACCCAAGCAAAACAGAATAACAACTTTCTACACATTAGCACAAGAAAGAGCACAGGACCAGCCCTTCTGACCACAGCAGGTCGTTAAATTGCCTTTCTGTCTCATGAGAACTGTAGGCCAACACTCCAGGCAAAATTTGTCCTACTTTCATACACTGAAGACCACAAGGACACCTGAGAAAGATGCAAGAGCAGCCCCGAGAGCTCTCAATGCTCCAAGTGTCACACAAAGAATTGTAAAAGGAAAGGAAGAGAGAGGTGAGGTATAAAAATCCAACACAAAGCGATGCAAAGACACTTGCAAGAAAATGCAAAGAACTCCAGCACACCTAAGCTACTTTCCCTCAGCTTCAACAGCATCCAAGTGTAGCTATGCTTTATCCCAAAATAGATGCCCACAAAGTCTTTTATTAAATCACAGCACAGAAGCAAGTAATAAAACTGACTGCTTCTTGAGACCAAGGGGAGCAGACTGAAATCAGAGGCCCAACTCCCACCTACTACCTGCAATCTTTTGCTTACCTATTTTTGGTACCTTTAAAGTGCCTCTCCTGTTGTAGGAGAAACCTTACAGCCTCACAGGCTTTGCTAGTGGTATTTTAATTCCAACATGCAATGAATCTATTTGTGATGGCCACAGGCACTGGATGCTGGTAAGATGTAGAAAAAGAAATCACACACACAAACCCTGCCCTGGTTTTGGGCAGCTGATGGTTATTTGATTGGGAAAAGAATATGCAAGGCCTCTGTGTAGAGAGAAGCATAGCAAAAGATAAATAAAAATACAAACCAAACCAGCTACAGAATCACAAAAATCATTGTCAGATCTGCAACCCCATATGAACCAAAGAGTTTAACCCAAGAATTCCTGCTTGAAGTCCTTTCCTCATTAAATGACAGGACATTTTTAGGAAGATCACAGCTTTGCTTAAAGGCTCAACTGACAACCAGAATCCACCAAAACCCAATTTCTCCAATGACTCACATGAAAAAACTTCTACCTTCTCTTGGTTTGGCTGTAGCTAGTGGTAGCTCTCAAGCTAACAGAAAGGGAATCACAGAATGAAGAAAAGAGATAGCTCAGAAATTGGCAAGTGGCTGTAAAAAGCACATGGACATTCCTCTCACACATACAGACACTTGGTGGACAAACACTGCACATGCTTGCAGAGAGCTAACATCCTAAAAGGTAGCAAAGACTTGGTCCAAACTTCACTGAACGTGTTGCATGACCTCCAAGCTACTAAAATACAGGGCACAAGAACACTATTTCCTTTTGCTACTGGAACCAGTACACTAGATTTGAAGGGCAGTTATAATTCCTCTGTAACAAACTCAAAATTGAGCTAGCAGCCTATTTCTGTTTTTTATGTCCCTCTAAAGCTAAAAAAATATCAGAGTCTGGGGGTTTTGTTTAAACTCTTGCAACCTCTTATTTTACTCTATAACTCACTACATTCAGTATTAACCTTCCTTACACTTTCCAATTCTAAATGCAGTTTCTAAGTTAGCCTTTCACAACTCATTCCACTTCTGAATCTTCACTTCTGCTCATCTGCAAACAAACATGCAGTGCCCTCTGACTCCATGCAAAGTTTGACAGGAACTTTACTTACCGTGAGCAGCTTCTCTGATGGGATTATCTTCAAAGTTTCTTAGTCCTGGGTCTCAACTCAAGATTGGCAGAACCATCCTAGTTCTCACTGTTTTTTTGACACTTGAAGCTAGCATTTGCAAGATAGAGCCTCCAAATGGCTGCTGATAGGCCACCATCAGCGAAAAGCCTGCCGAGTATAAATGTTGTTTGCCAAAAGTTCTATTCAGTGCTTCCAGATTTGCAGGAGACAAAGCTACCAAAGGGGAATAGCAACTAGAGAGCTAAAGTTCACCCTAAGAAATTTAAAACAGTATGCAAGATAATCACCACGAGAGGGACACTCCTAAAATAGCAACAAAACCAGAACAGAAAGAAAAAAACCAGAGGTCAATAAGTAAGAGTTCTACCAGCTGTGCCCCTACAGACACAATTTCTACAAACATGATTCTTCACCTTCTCTCTCAATATGCCTGTGAATAATCCTGCTCTTCTGATGCTTAAGAGGGATGTTTCAAAGGAAAATAATTAGAAGCCACGAACGCTGAAGCCATAGGAAAGATAGAGCTGCTCACTTAATGAGCCAGCGAGATCGCTACAAGCGCGCTTAACCATCGCCAATTTTCCGATACAAGATGAGAACACTAAATCCTCATCAAAACATCAACAGCTTGTAATTTGCTGTAAAGGGGGGGGGGGGAAATCACCTTCTCTATCTTGAATTCCACACTACAGAATTGCTTTGGACTAGAGGGTTTTTTTTTCCCCCCTCATCTAAAACAAGAAGAAAAGAGCAGAAGCCAAAGTGATTTTTCTTCTACCCCTACAAGGCTGAAGAACTGCACTGGAGTCTTGTTTTCATTGAAGACATGACCTCATTCTTTTCAACAAGCCAGGTGACAACAGAAAGTGCACTTGCAAAGACATTTTTAGTCTGGGTAGATAAATAAAGACAGAATTTAATAACCAAATCATGACTTGAAGCTATTAACACACGTTGATAGATTTGTAGTCATGATACAATACACACACACACACCCTCTTATTTCAAACTTGAGAAGGAGAGATTTCAAGCTCATCCACGTTAGAAGAAACTGTTTAACAGAATCTGAATGCCTGCTTTTCTTACCCTGCAAACATCTGAAAAGGCTGCCCAGGACCATTTACAGCCTACCTTATTTTTCAGACATATATGCACACTGAATCCGTCATCAGGTGAGTGGAATTTTGAAACAAGCTCCAGCTTGGCTCCCAAATCACTGAAGGGATTTTCAAACTACCACCCTCTAAGCTCTTAGACATTTCAGATCATAGATACTTAAGCTCTTAGATATATAAGACTAAGCCAGACAAGAAATCTGGCTAATAGTTAGAAAAGATATGATCTGCTTAATGTAATTTAATGTCCAGTACATTTATTGTTAGCTCAGAAACAATTCCTTTGAAGTGCAATAGTGCTCATTAGCACTATTAGCACCTATTTTTAAAATAGCTTTTAGAAATCTCAACCAAATTTAGATACAAGTTTGTATTAAATCATACTAAAAGCAGGGCCCACAATGTAATAACATTAAGCAGGACAGTTATGTCAGAAATCAAATACCAGTCTTTAAGGATAAGTCTTGCTCCAGAGATTCAGAGTGAAAAGCAAACAAAACCAAACCCAAAACAACAAAAACCTCAAAACTGAAAAAAAATTATCTTGAGGTTGCTCTGGCAACACTCAAAAGACTCTTTTGCAACAGTCATTAACATGATTTGGACACGAGTTCTGGACACAGAACCTCGAACTCACTGCGGTGCATGCAGTTCTAAAACTTGCATTACACAAATAATAACAACAGTAGGTCTTGACACTTCTCACTCTGCAGTCAGGAACACTGTAAATACACTTTCACAAAACCGAGGGACCTTGAAGCCAAGCAATTTGCAAAGGTAAGCCTTTTACCTTACACAAAGCCCTTTCAGAACTGTCAAGTCCCACAACAAATGGGCCCAGGGAACTGCACTATACGATGGCCAAAACAGCTCCTTGCATCCATGTTTGGCCTTCTCTGAGGAAAGCCAAGCACACCTTCAGACTGAATTCTCCTGCAAGTTATGCAAACACTGCAGCTTCATCTTCTTCTACAAGGAGACAAAACAGTTATAGAAGCATAAGAAATGCTAGAATGAAATCTCAAGAGAAGCCTGCCAGCATCCACCTCAACTTCCATTTGCCATTTCCTACTTCTGCTTGAAAGGGTTTTTTAAAATTATGGGGGGAGGGGGGGGGAAGGAAAAGAAATAAAATAAAACCCCCCAGGCAATAGGGTAACCACGAGTACCAGTCTAAAGTGGTTCATCAAACTCATTACACACTCAAGACCTTCCAACAGACATGAGGAGAGCTCTGAGGCTACTTTCTTATACTGATCTTTATGACAGACATGCTAGGCAAGAGACAAGACAAATTCCAAATGCTGTAAGCACACCTACTCTTATTGGTTGATTAGTAACAGAAACCACTACCTCAATACTTCACAACAGCTTTTTGTGATCAAAAGTAGACAAAGATTATGGAATATATTTTCATACATGAAATCAGTAGATCACAAAGGGGAAAATTCCAAGTTTCCATCAGGAGATGGTAGAAGGCATCAGCTCCAGCATATGGACAACAAACCCTCTCACTGTCTCAATCTACTGGCACTGACCTCTTTGGCAGAGGCTCTTCATTTACATGCTCAGCGAATTGCAAGTATCAAGCAGCTAACCACACTGAAGAAAAATATTTCATAGAAGCATTCTGTGGCTAGAGTTAAGATGAAACAAGTCACCTGTCACAGTATGGAAGAGGGTACGTAAGCCCTAAGCAAGCTCTGTCCAATCTGAAACAATGCAGCCCTACGCATCTCTTCTCCTTGCTCTACGCTAAGAGGGCTAGACTTGCATGTCCCAAATGTCCAGGAGGAGCTGACAGCTCTCCCCACTTTCCCAAGAGCTCAAGGTAACATCAGCAAACACAGCCAGCACCTCAGGATAGAGAAAAACTTTGAGACAGATGGTAGGACAGATATGGTCAGTTTTAAAGAAGAATTCTGCTGAGTGATCAGGGCCTGAAGTCAGTTAAGTTATTTTCCTTCCTCCTTGTGTATCATGCCTGAAACACAGAAAAGGAAGGAAGAGAAACAAATCAAAGATGCCAGCTGGTAAGTAACAAGCATGAAATGAGGTAACAAAAGCTGAAAGATACCAAGTCACAAAGCACAAATGCTGATCAACCAAGAATGGCAGCAAGCTAGTACCAGGCAGCCGAGATGAAGGCCTCTTAAATGACATTTTAGTGAACAGAAAACATATTTGGTCTAAGAAACAGCCCTTAGACACTGACCAAAAATCTGCATGAGACACAGAACAATCTGCATCAAAAACCCCCCTAAGACAGAAAAGCTGGGGTGTTTGGAGCACAGCATTTAAACTCGGTCACAGGCATCACAATATCCACAAAAGGTCTCTTGCTTCTGCTCTGTTTCACCCATGCTCTTTCAAGAGTCAAAACACTGTAAGAATGTGGATATTCTGCTAGTCTAACAGGTTGAGTCCAAGGAGTGAGGCAATTTTTTCACGAAGTCTTCTAAAGTACTTACACTAAGAAGCAGTAAAATGACAGACACTGCTGAAACCTGTGCAAGTCCTTCTTAACTGGAGGAACTGAAAGCAAAAACTTATTTTGAAGAAAGCTTTGGGGGGAAAACGAGAATTCACAGCACTTGTTCTCTAAAACTCCTCTAGGCTTCTGAAATGTGATGATGTTAGAGAGACTTTCCTGATGAAGTTTGTTTCAATCTACTTCTACCACATCCTTATTAAATACCTGTCTGGTGATCGTCTTGACCAACGTCCTCTGTCAGATTCTGCAAGAGAGTAGGAAGGATACAGTTAAACAAGACAGCAACCTTCAGCATTCACTAAACATTTAATACTAATTGCTTCAGGAGCATCTAGCCAAGACTGCAGAGCCTTTGTGCTTTCAGTTCCTATTTACCTAGAATGTTACCCTTGCAAATTTAGCTTTAAAGTGCAAGGACAATCTGTAAATTCAACTGGAAAAATGTTTTTGATAGCTTTGGTTTTTAAAAGTCTGTTTCAAGAGCCAAGGCAACTCATATCTGGATGGGGAAAGCTCCATTGTTGTCCTGAACAATTCTATTGACAAATGTAGCATTAGAAAAGAAATGAATTTGCCATCTACTGCAGAAATGGCTTTGCTTAAGGATAAACACACAGATGTGTTCTAAAGAAACTGATACAAAACCAGCTGAAATCTCAGAAATGAGTTACCCCCTTCTGCAGTCAGTGTCTTTTCCACTGCACTTGCAGTGCATGCACAGAAGCCATACTGGCATTTCCAGCCATGGCTGCACTACAGCAAATCTAAATGCACAGCAAATGAGCAAGGACAGTCTTCACTCTTTTCATGGTTGTAAGAGGATACCTTGCTCAAGAGCTGTAAGGAACAGGATAACAATTATGATTACCACTATTTGATCTAACTAGGAAGTTGCTTCTGTGGAGACACCACTAACTCCAGTGCTGCAGTGCACAGTGCTCAAACTCCTCTGACTTCGTTAGTCTAAACTTTACTAACACTGCTTATCACTTAAGGGATACAAACCCAGCAGCCTCTCATATGAAAAAAAGGAAGCCGTGCTCTTTGGGCTGCCCAGGGAGTGGTGGATTCACCATCCCTGGAAGTGTTTAAGACGACACCGGATGGGGCACTTAGTGCCATGGTTTAGTTGATTAGATGGTGCTGGGTGATAGGTTGGACTCGTTAAGATCTATCTAGCCTTTTAAAAGTGTAATCACTTAATGGTTTCAATACAACATTCAACTGAAAGCCCAAGCTACTCTGCTGAGAGAAAATGGCAAGTCATTACCAGCTATTGAGGGTGTGGTAAATCTTGTGAATATTTGCCAGTGTTGATAGGTGAGAATTCAGTTGAAAATCTAGAGGGGGGAAAAAAAGAAGAAAAAGAGAAAGTTTATACTTTCTGGCTTCCACTGCAGCAGAGATGTTGTGGTTGTTTTTTAAAAAGCAATCCCACAGCTGTAAGGCAAAAGCCAGAATCTCTGTTTCTCAGCATCAACATTTTCACTATTGAGTGAAATCTGCCGAAGATATCCTACATCATGCATGTTTCTCAAGGCATGGATGGCCCTCAGCAAAACAGAATGACCACTGCATGCAAAATTCTGTTTCAAACAAACAAAGCAAGCTACCTGGGTTTCCCTTCAGCATGGGAATTATGCTTCCCGGGTTACCCAGTCCGTCTGTCTGATCTAATCCAAAACTAACTTAAGCACCATGGAAACACCCAAAAGCATTACTAAAATGCTAGGAGAATTCATTAACACACATGTCCTTGCCGTTAGAGCACTCTCCTTGCAGAACAGAGTGACTGCTCTACAAAATCTCATGTTTCAGCCATGGAAGGCAACGAACCAAAGGTCACACACAGCAAAGACCAGAGCAAACAAAACCAAAAATAGAATAAAATACCCTGACACTTCATGAAACAAGACATAGCATAGATATTAACTTTGTTTCCTTGCTCCAAAAGAAAACACTTGAGCTGATTCAGTTGCAAAAAAATAAATTAAAACAAAAAAAAGCTACAAACTGGTTTGTTTTTTTTTTTCTATTCTTTTAAATTCCCTATTTTTGCTAGAAATACATCAAGGACAAAACTGGAAATAAGTAACTTACAAAAAAAGATCAACTGAATCCCTCCAGAGAGCATGCAAACCAACAAGAATCTCAGAAGCCGGCAAAAGCCACCTGACAGGGGTCAATATCAGCCACTCCTGCGCAGCGCTTCCAGTGCACTGAAGCAGCTTATCCACCAGAACCCCTGTGCAAAGGCACTCTGTTTGAACAAAGACAGGTGCTGTATGACAGGCAAAGTATTTCCAGCTAAATTCTTGCCTCTGTTACGTGCCTAGTGTCACCTAGTTAACACACTAAACCATTTCTACTATGAGACATTTAATTTGGCTCTGCCTAGTAGCTGATGCAAGGCACAAGGTCAAAAACATCATTCCCACGTTTCCAATCCTAGCACTTCAAATGAGTGTTTTCAACAGACACTTAAGATGAGCCAGAATCCAAGACAAAGAGAAGACACCATTAAATTTCAGATCCCCAAGTCAGTGAACCACACTGCTATGAAGGTAAGAAGTGGATCTGAAGCAACTGCCTGCTGTAAGCATACCTGCCGCACATACTGCTATGGAATTCTCTTGTCATGGGGAATAGTAACTCAGAAGATACCTTTAGGAAACATAGATTTCATTTAATTATTGTATTTTTGCCAGAGAGTATCATTGCACCAATTGCTACCTATCTTTTATGGCTGCCCCAAATCCACTACTACTACAGGCAATTTCTCTAACCTTGCTAAAGTGCTGAAGATGGAGCTTCCAATGCGAGATACACTTATCTCTATCAAGCCAAAGACAGCTCACAGATCTTCTTACCAAGACCTTGAACAAGGTGCTACATTTTTTCCTGCAGTAGTAAGTGCTCAATAAAGTTCCATTTTTGCTAGTCAATACTAAGCAAAACCATTCTGCAAGCAAAAAAACCCCAACCAACCCCAAGTTTCTTAGCCCAACCTTCAACGTGACATAAAGGATTAGAAAAAAAGAAGAGGGGGTGCGGAAGGAACATAAAAGCCATTCTGAGGAAGGCCAGATGAAAGCTAAGCTTTCTGGAGTATTAGTTTTAAATTTCTCCCTATCACTCAGCCTAAATCTACAACGCACAGGAGTCTTTAGAGAAG
>CM037643.1:6561846-6668105 GCA_015227895.2 Colaptes auratus
TTGATGGCGAAATCTGCAAGACACAGAAAGCCTGGGCAGGATTTGAGTGTTTACATACAGTGGAGATCTCTGCAGTGACAGTTGCCTATGGAGACGCAGGGATAATAGAGCCCCAAGTCTTTAGCTGGGAGCTGTGCTGCAGCTCAACCCATATGTTGGCATAAAATGCATGGGAGAGCTGTCTTCTGCTCCTCTTCACGGGGTTAGGGCCCGGCATCGCTTCTTCAGCCCACATGCAACATCTCTATCTAATGCTGAACTATTCTGGCTTTTTGCAGGGGTTGCTTTTAATCCTGCCTGAGCTGCTTTAAAGTATATTATCTTGCAAGCCGTGATTCAGACTTAACTGTTCCCACTGCAGTGTGTAGGACTCTCCTCCTATTTCATTGACATAAAAATACACACCAGCGCGTTATAAATAGCTCCTCAGTGTTCCTGAAGATTTATGGTGGCTAGATGCTTTCTGAACATCCATTGAGGGGTAAGCCCAAATGGTCATATTTAAAGTTAATTGGCCTTCTTACAACGTGCTGCATTTTATTGCAGGCAGTGGTGTGAAGGATTCTCATAGGATCTTTTGCTCGCAGAGCCTGGCTTGATGAAGTGGTGCAACACCTTCATTTCGGAGGGCTGCTTGAGTCTCCAGTTAAAAGTAGGTTAGGTGACTACAGATCACCTCCTCCTTGACAGGAATTCCCATGATTAATAACAGTTAAAAAAAAAATATACACTCAGAAAAGAAGGAATCATGATTCACTATTTGTTCCCCTGCTATTGTTACCAACCGGAGTTCTATTTTCTTCCAGAACAAGAAGAATGAGAGAGAGAGGTTTTGGTGTCGCCATAGATACCCCTGGGTTGGCATTAAATACTGGATGTGCTGGAGGATCCAAGAGTTGGCCTTTAGAGATGTGAACTCACAATGTAGGTGGAAGATGTGGAGCATGACAGGGCTGCAGCTGGAGAAAAAGCATTAGGAGGATAATCAGCTTCTTTGTCCCTTGCTGCTGCCTTCACTCCTACCAAAGGTTTTACTGTTGGCCCAGATTTGGAGGCAAAGCAAGCATTTGCACGTCAGTGCTAGCTGGAAAACTGTTATAATCCCCCCAGTTTTTTTCAGATCCCCCTTTAGCTACTGTTTTCTAGTGGCCTAAAGTGTGATTTGAGCATTATTTTTGCTGTCACGTTAGGTAGACTTTAATTTCAGCCTTGTTTTCTGGCATCATTATTGTCTGAGATTTCCTGTTCCCTTCTTTCTCATGGGTCCTGCCATAAAGGTTTGAGAGCACAAGAGCAGTTACTGAAGAGTGAACTCCAGCATAGCTTTCAGTCCTGTGCTGCTGCCATAGTATTTCTAATAGCATTAGGTTGTGGGCTTGCTGATCTGGAGATTAGCTTCGTGGTCTTAGCTCTCCCCTTCCAAGAAACTTCAAGAAATAGGCTTGCAAAGAGCATCTGAACACTTAATTACCCGTGAAGCTGTAATCATTTACTAAAACAAAAGAAATCAAGGCCTGAGGAGAAGCAGCTCATGCCTGTGGGGAAAAAATCTGTCCCTTCCCTCAATTTGATCATGATTATAAAATTACAGTGTTCTGTGAGCAGAGAGGAAAGGAGATCACCAGAGAAAAGCAGTTCAAGGTTCACTGGTTGGTTTTTGGATTTGTTTTGCTGTGGCTTAGTTTTGTGGGGTTTTAAAAGGAATATTCCTGTTTAGTCCCTTAGAACTAACAACAAGCAGTTCCTGAAAGAGATTCAGGAATCTCCTGAAAGAGATTCAGGAACTGAGTGCAATATTCTGTATTCAGCTATTGGGTTAGAAACTAATTCCTCATTTACTTATTAGAGCTGTGTGGGAAAAGGGCTTTTTTAATTTCCAAAGAACTTTGCTTTCAGAAGCAATTCAAGTTCAGATGAAACAAATGTTGCTGTCTTGCAAACCAGCCCTCCATAAATGGCAGGTTATAGGAGATCAGATAAGACTGAGCAGGGAGGGAGCTGGGGGTGTTTGTTTATCTTGGAGAAGAGGAGACTCAGGGGTGACATTATTGCTCTCTACAGTTACCTGAAGGGAGGTTGTAGCCAGGTGGGGGTTGGTCTCTTCTCTCAGGCACCCAGCACCAGAACAAGAGGACACAGTCTCAAGCTGTGTCAGGGGAGGTTTAGGCTGGATGTTGGGAAGAAGTTCCTCCCAGAAAGAGAGATTGGCCATTGGGATGTGCTGCCCAGGGAGGTGGTGGAGTCCCCATCCCTGGAGGTGTTCAAGAGGGGATTGGATGTGGCACTTGGAGCCATGGTTTAGTTGTCAGGAGCTGTTATGTATTAGGTAGTAGGTTGGACTTGATGATCTCTGAGGTCTTTTCCAACTTTATTGATTCTGTGATTCTATGACTGGATAGATCTATTTCTTCTGCGTGGTATGATTGAGCTTTTCTCACGTATTTCCTAGTGCTGCAGATGAATGTCTTCACTTCCACTATCTTGACAGCTCTAGTATGAGTTTTTTTCCAGTCTCTTGAAGCTCCTCTTCTCTCCAGAAATGGTTATGCTCAGGAATTGCCATTGGACTACACTGGTCTAACCACTCTGGCTTTCCAGACATGCCAAACCATCCAACTCTCTAGGGACTGATGAGTTATCAACTGTCTTAGAGTGAATTTCCTTTGGATTTTATCTTGGTACAATGTCCTGGGAAACTCTTAACTTCCAGCAAAGTTGTTTGTTTTTTTTTTTTTCTTCCTTGACATTGGCTGAGAAACATTTAGCTGATCTGTGAGGTGTCTTTGAACCTTGGTGATTCTGCGATTCTCTTCATCTCTACATAATTGCCAAACTGTTCAGTGAAGTAATTTTGCATGGTTTTGCTGTGCTTTCTGTTCAGCCTTGCTCTAGCTGCAAGAACTCAGGGAGGTGGTCAGCTACATGAAGGGAGGTTGTAGCCAGGTGGGGGTTGGTCTCTCCTCTCAGGCACCCAGCACCAGAACAAGAGGACACAGTCTCAAGCTGTGTCAGGGGAGGTTTAGGCTGGATGTTGGGAAGAAGTTCCTCCCAGAAAGAGAGATTGGCCATTGGGATGTGCTGCCCAGGGAGGTGGTGGAGTCCCCATCCCTGGAGGTGTTCAAAAAGGGATTGGATGTGGCACTTGAAGCCTTGGTTTAGTTAGTCATGAGGTGTTGGGTGACAGGTTGGACTTGCTGATCTCTGAGGCCTTTTCCAACCTTGTTGAGTCTATGATTCTAAGTACAGGTTCCTTGCTTTCCAGCAGCTTATTTCTTTTCCTCCTTTCAACATTTGCTACAAAGTGACATCTCTGAACAGGGATTTTGATCATTATTGTTTTCTATATTTTTCTTTCCTCCTTTCCTTTTTTAGATTGCAGATACTGTGCTAGGACCTGCATTAACAGCCACTTCTCCTCTGTACAAATTGGAGTTGTAGGGGTTTAGAAGCTGCTGAAGTCAATTGGTAGATGATGCCTTTTATTTTTTTTTAAGAGAATACAGAATTAACCAGGTTGGAAAAGACCTTTGAGATCAGCAAGTCCAACCTATCACCCAACACCATCTGATCAACTAAAGCATGGCACCAAGTGCCTCATCCAGGCTCTTTTTAAACACTTCCAGTGATGGTGACTCCACCACCTCCCTGGGCAGCACATTGCAATGGCCAATCTCTCTTTCTGGGAAGAGTTTCTTCCTAACATCCCTTTTCCCCCCAGACAGATACTGCTGGATAAGACCATCAGTAGATTTGTGTGTGTGTGTGTGTGTGTTGCAATTTATAAAATGTGAAAATGATGTGAGTTAATTGCCTGATTTAAACCATTAGCTAATGGCTTTGATCACAGACTCATCATCATAGCTGGTAATGATTAGCAGCTCCCTAGCCTTTAACGCTGGGAACAGACCTAAAATCCCAAGAAATTAGTTAGTGCTTGAGGTGCTCCATGGTTTAAGGGGAACTGTAGTGTGTACACTCTGGAGTGAATGCCCAGCTGAAAATTCAAGATGTTTCTGTCCTGTGGCAAAGGAAATAGAATGTTAAGGTATTCCAGCTGGATGTGGCTGCATGTGGCATATCCAGCTGGGAGAGTGCAGGACCTCTGCTCAGTGCACTGTTTTTTAAGTGTCCTAAGTATCACTAGTTCACCCAAGGCAGGCATGTGGAACCAAATTCTGACCCTCAGAAATGTAAATATCCTGCTTAGGCCACACCTTGAGTACTGTGTCCAGTTCTGGGCTCCTCGATTTAAGAAGGACATTGAGATATTTGAACGTGTCCAGAGAAGGGCAACAGGGCTGGGGAGAGGTCTGGAGCACAGCCCTGTGAGGAGAGGCTGAGGGAGCTGGGGTTGCTTAGTCTGGAGAAGAGGAGGCTCAGGGGAGACCTTCTTGCTGTCTACAACTACCTGAAGGGAGGTTGTGGACAGGTGGGGGTTGGTCTCTTCTCTCAGGCAAGCAGCCCCAGAACAAGAGGACACAGTCTCAAGCTGTGCCAGGGGAGGTTTAGGCTGGAGGTGCGGAGAAAGTTCTTCCCCAGAGAGAGTAATTGGCCATTGGAATGTGCTGCCCAGGGAGGTGATGGAGTCCCCATCCCTGGAGGTGTTCAAAAAGGATTGGATGTGGCACTTGGAGCCATGGTTTACTTGTCAGGAGGTGTTAGGTAATAGGTAGGACTTGATGTTCTCTGAGGTCTTTTCCAACCTTATTGATTCTTTGATTAAAGCACTAAAGTCCATGGGTGCAGTTCTTGATCCTCAATACTAATCTGCCCAGTGCATGACATGCTGTGGTCCAGTTAGTATCAGCAGGACTGAAAATTAGTAATAAACACCTTGGGGAGTGTGGGTTTCCTGCATTCAGTCCTTGTTAATCAGCATGGTGTTTGTAGTGAGTCTCTTAGAATCAGAGAATCAATAAGGTTGGAAAAAGACCTCAGAGATCATCAAGTCCAGCCTGCCACCCAACACCAGGGAGGTGGTGGAGTCCCCATCACTGGAGGTGTTTAGGAAGAGACTGGATGGGGTGCTTGGTGCCATGGTTTAGTTGATTAGATGGTGTTGGGTGGTCGGTTGGACTCGATGATCTCAGAGGTCTTTTCCAACCTGTTCTGTTCTATTCTACCTCCTGCCTGGTTTTGGCAGCTGTTACCTGCTGAGGCAAGGCTGATTTTTCTGGATGGGGATTTGCATGGAAATGTTGGTTGTGATTTACCGAGGTGGTCAGAGGTTGTTAGGGACCTGTGTTTGCCTTTTCCTCTTGCTCCTTCGCAGAACCCTTGAAGTGATGACTGTTCACAGCTGCCAGGATCATTTGTGGGAATTGTTGGCCTGCAAAATTAATCTCTTTTTCTTTTCTTCCCTTGCTCACTTCCTTTTCCATCCATTAGGTCCTGTTACCGAAGTCAAAACAGATATCTATGTCACCAGTTTTGGACCTGTTTCTGATGTAGAAATGGTATGTATCTCTGGGATTAAAGTGCCATTTCCTGGTTCTAAGAAACCATTAGCTCTGCAGTAAGGAGTGGATGCTTCATCTGTACTGTTCTGTCAATCATGCAAAGCAGGCAAGATTAGTAACAGCTTAATTTACAGGTTATAATTAGCTACATCAGGCCTGATTCTGGTCGCATTTTCGCTGGTTTTTGGCTGGCTTAAGGAATTCGCTTCATGGGATTTAAATCAGGTTTTGATAGAGTAGAGAGGCAGAATCAGGCCTTGCAGGGAGCTGTCTCAGTCTGTCTGCTGGGGGAAAAATGTGCACTGTCTTTGCAATTGCCTCTCCTTTGTGGAACTGGTGTTACTCTCAGGTGAATAATAACCATGGCATCGTTTCACAGCGCTTGTTGATGTTCTCCTTTCAGATGAATGCCCTTTGCTGGTCTCTCTGCCCCTTTCAGCAGCACTTTCAGCAAATGTTTGGCTGATAAATGTTTTCAGAAGCAGGCTGCAGAAACTCAATGTCAAAAGCCACACTCATGAAATAGAAGAGAAATGTTACATTTACACCTACTGTGGTGTTTGTGTATGTGTGTGAGGGGTATCTGCACTCATTTGAGGTCAAATCCAGCAAAATTGTCATTCACTTCTTTCATCCAGTGGTATTTCCTTCTATCAGACAATAACTTCTTTATTTAATATAAAATATCCAAGAATTCCCACAAAACTCATACAGCAGAGCCAGCAGGTTGAGGGAGGGGATTCTCCCCCTCTACTCCGCTCTGGTGAGACCCCACCTGGGGTACTGCATCCAGTTCTGGAGTCCCTAGGACAGGAAGGAACTGGAGTTGCTGGAAGGTCTCCAGAGAAGGGCCATGAGGATGGTCAGAGGGCTGGATCTCCTCTCCTATGAGGGCAGACTGAGGGAGTTGGAGCTATTCAGTCAGGAGAAGAGAAGGGTCCAAGGAGACCTAATTGTGGCCTTCCAGTATCTGAAGGGGGCTTCGAGAAAGCTGGGGAGGGACTTTTGAGGGTTTCAGGGAGTGATAGGACTGGGGGATGGAACAAAACTAGAAATGGGTAGATTGAGATTGGATGTTAGGAAGAAGTTCCCCATGAGGGTGGTGAGAGCCTGGCACAGGTCGCCCAGGGAGGTGGTGGAAGCCTCATCCGTGGATGTTTTGAAGTCCATGCTGGATGTGGCTGTGAGCAACCTGATCCAGTGTGAGGTGTCCCTGCCCATGGCAGGGAGGTAGGAACTGGCTGATCCTTGAGGTCCCTTCTACCCTGACAGTTTCTATGATTCTGTGTCAAGATGTCTGTGGTCTTCTTTTGAAGAACAGTCTCTTGTTGCAATGCATTTTACCATCTACAGGATGATGCTGTTCAGCGTGATAAGGGGGATGAGAATCTGGTCCCAAGGAGGTCTAGTAAGGTGTGCCTCAAGTCTAAATTGAGGGCTGCATGGCATCACTCAGGTTTCACTGAAGCATTTGATGTGGTGCAACGTGGTAAACTATAGTGGACTGAAGGTAAGGAAATGGTAAAAGGAGAGTTTAGGGCAGATGTTTCCCCTTTTGTTATTAGGAGTTAGCTAGGAGACTATTCAGGGATCAAGGGATTGTTTTGAGACCTCACCTGGAGTACTGCATTCAGTCTGGAGCCCTCAATATATGAAGGACATGGACCTGATGGAAGGCCATGAAAATGATCAGGGGGTTGGAGCAGCTCTGCTATGGGGACAGGCTGAGGGAGCTGGGGGTGTTCAGCGTGGAGAAGAGAAGGCTCTGGGGAGACCCATTAACAGCCTCCCAGTACTTGAAGGAGGCTACAGGAAGGCTGGAGAGAGTCTGTTTACAAAGGCCTGGAGTGACAGGACAAGGGGCAGTGGCTTCAAACTAGAGAAGAGCAGATTTAGGTTGGATGTTAGGAACAAGTTCTGCGCCATGAGGGTAGTGGAACACTGCAACTGGTTACCCAGGGAAGTGGTTGAGGCCCCATCCCTGGAGATACTCAAGGTGAGGCTGGACAGGGCTCTGGGCAGCCTGATCTAGTTGAGGATGTCCCTGCTGACTGCAGAGGGCCTTGGACTGGATGACCTTTGGAGGTTCCTTCCAACCCAGACCATTCTGTGATTCTATGAAATGTTAGTTAATGTGGCCATTAGTGACCCAGGTTAACCTGAATGTGGCAGCACTCATGAAACTCCACCAGCCAAGTGTGACACAGCCTTAGTAGAGGGGATGATCAGAATATCTTAGTGGAGGGGATGATCAGAATGTCTTTTTCGAGCTGGATTACTTTGGTGCCCAGGAAAATGAAAGCACTTGAAAGCTTGCGTTGCAAAATCATTCACATAGAAGCTAATAACAGAAACTGCTACTTAGGAGCTATGAAGAAGTCACCATCAAGAGATGACACTAGAAAAGAGACTTTTCACTGATTAAACTGTAATGGAAGATGCAGACATGGCAAGGAAGGAAGCTGTAATCCTCAAATGCATCCAGCCAGCAGACGTGTGGCCTTGGCACTGCTGATAGATAATGGCCACACAAGTCAGAGGGCTGGGTCACCTCTCCTGTGAGGACAGACTGAGGGAGTTGGGGTTGTTCAGGCTGGAGAAGAGAAGACTCCGAGGAGACCTTATTGTGGCCTTCCAGTATCTAAAGGGGGCTACAGGAAAGCTGGGGAGGGTGTCAGGGAGTCACAGGACTGGGGGGAATGGAAACAAAATAGAAATGGGTAGATTCAGATTGGATGTTAGGAAGAAGTTGTTCCCCAGGAGGGTGGTGAGACACTGGCACAGGTTGCCCAGGGAGGTGGTGGAAGCCTCATGCCTGGAGGTTTTTGCAGCCAGGCTGGCTGTGGCTGTGAGCAACCTGCTGTAGTGTGAGGTGTTGGAACTGGCTGATCCTTGAGGCCCCTTCCAACCCTGACAATTCTATGATTCTAAATACAAAGGAGTCACTGAAAGGTTGCAGTTTAACTTTAGCTCTCTATAGAGCTCTAGGTTATAGGTCGCTCTGATACCAGGAAGCCAGATTTCAGTGCAAGGAAATTTTTGACTGCACAGCTATAAAACCTATGAAAAGAAATTGCACAATATAAATCCCCAGAGACTACTATAACTGTAGCAGGGCAAACAAGCCACTGCAAGAAAAAATATGCCTGGGGATGGAAGTAGCTGATCCTTGAGGTCCCTTCCAACCCTGACAATTCTGTGATTCTAAGTTCAGATGCAGGAGCTGCGCTGCGCAGAGGACTTGGAAATCAAGTCAGAAAACATTGTTTGATTTAACAACAAAACTCACAGCCCTAAGTTAGAAAGCACTTCAAGCTTTTTTCTTTTCCCAGTGCCACATGATGCTTTTTGTTTTGGTGCTGAGAGAAATGCATTCCTGTGCCCTTTCTTTCCCATAGGGTCTCTCATGGTGTGCCTGTGCTTGTGCAAGTGGTGCTTGCATGTTTCCCTTTGGAGCACCTGGAAGGCTTTTCTGAGGAAGTTTGTGGGTTTATTTATTATCTCCATAGCTAAAGACAAATCTCTGTGTATGAAATTTCATTATCTGTGTTTAGTGGGCGTGGCAAAGGAAATATTTAGCTTGCCTCAGTTAAAAGCTCACTTTCCAGGAGTGGAAATCGACTTTTCTTCCCTAACTTTAAAGTGGAAGTAATCATTTCTCCTGGTAGCTTTAATTTAGCCAGCAGCAGGAAAAGAAAAACAATCCCTGGATAGCTTTCATTTAAAAATCTGTTGATGTTTGTTGTCAGAGACTCTTCCATTTCCAGTTCCATGCTTGACTACAAATTCAGTTGCCTGCTTCCTGCAACCTAGTTAGATTAATGATGCCCTAACGATGAAATCTGTGTGGCGATTTATTGATATGACTAATGTGGGATACTGAGCTGCTGCACACTGTAATGGATGGAAATATGTTTGTGTAGTGGACTTGGCATTTTCTTTGCTACTGATTGCTTTGCTCTTGATTTCTTTGCTCCTGAGGGATTACAGCTACCTGAAGAGAGGTTGTACCAGGTGGGGGTTGGTGTCTTCTCCCAGGCACTCAGCACCAGAACAAGAGGACACAGTCTCAAGCTGTGCCAGGGGAGGTTTAGGCTGGATGTTAGGAAGAAGTTCTTCCCAGCAAGAGAGGTTGGCCATGGGGATGTGCTGCCCAGGGAGGTGGTGGAGTCACCATCCCCGGAGGTGTTTAAGAAGAGACTGGACGAGGCCCTTAGTGCCATGGTTTAGTTGATCAGATGGTGTTGAGTGATAGGTTGGACTTGATGACCTCTGAGGTCTTTTCCAACCTGGTTAATTTCTATTTCTATTTCTATTTCTATTTCTATTTCTATTTCTATTTCTATTTCTATTTCTATTCTATTTCTATTTCTATTTCTATTTCTATTCTATTCTATTCTATTCTATTCTATTCCTATTTCTATTCTATTCTATTTCTATTCTATTCTATTCTATTTCTATTCTATTCTATTTCTATTCTATTCTATTTCTATTCTATTCCTATTTCTATTCTATTCCTATTTCTATTCTATTCTATTTCTATTCTATTCCTATTCTATTCTATTCCTATTCTATTCTATTCCTATTTCTATTCTATTTCTATTTCTATTCTATTCTATTTCTATTTCTATTTTATTCTATTCTATTTCTATTTTATTCTATTCTATTTCTATTCTGTTCCTATTCTTGTTTGTTGTCCTGCAATTTGCCCCAGGAGTACACAATGGATGTCTTCTTCCGTCAGACCTGGGTGGACAAGAGGTTAAAATACGACGGCCCTATTGAAATTCTGAGGCTGAACAACTTGATGGTTTCCAAGGTGTGGACTCCTGACACGTTCTTCAGGAATGGGAAGAAGTCTGTGGCACATAACATGACAGCCCCAAATAAGCTCTTCAGAATAATGAGGAACGGCACCATCCTGTACACCATGAGGTATCGAACGTGCTCGGTTCAGCTTCTTACCAATGACTGTATGCAAAAGTTGTACTGCCCAGACAAAATGGCAACCAGAGACTATTCAATTTGTTCCATTATAGGCTTACAATAAGTGCAGAGTGTCCCATGAGATTAGTGGATTTTCCCATGGATGGTCATGCTTGTCCTCTCAAATTTGGGAGTTGTAAGTTGCAATTACGACATTTCTTGTAACTACAGAGTTTAAGTAGTAGAAGTAGAGTTCTTTTTTTTTCTTTTTTCTTTCCTTTCTTTCATTTTTTTTTCTTTTTGGAGCAATTGCTGAGCTTTCTGGGTATTAGTCTTGGTGCTACAACAATCCTTATGCAGACAAAACTCCTGTTAAGTTGCTTGGGAATTTTATTCAGGGCCTCCAAATTTAAGCCCCGGGAAGAGAAGCGCAAAGCAAGCAGGGATCCAGCTGTTCTGTTAAACCACACTGCTGTGGCTACACAACTGCTTGAAATCAGCATTTGTGTTTCCTGATTCTCAGGGAGGAATTGTGTGCTCGGAGTCTTTGGAGGAGGCAAAGAGGGTGGGCTCCATCCCAACTCACATCATCCTAGGGAAGGAGGTTATTTGACTCTCTACAGCTAGTGGGGGCACATTGGCAGCCTAAGGATAGCTGTGTAGGTTATGTGCAGGGATTTGATCTTTAAATGTCTTTGTCTGTCTTCTGGACTAAAATGGGAGGCCGCATGACAAGCTTAGACTAGATAAATAATTCTTAGACTGATGAGAGGAATTCTCAGTGCCGGTGACTTTCCTTTTCTGCTTTGAAGTTAGAGAGAAAGTTTTGGGTAATCTCCAAACTATTTTGGGACATCCATGCATAATAACCAAGGGAGGTGGTTACTCTCTGATTTGAATCCACAGCAAGGATCTCTGAGGCTGCCTGGGGATGGTTAGTGCACTCCATTCCCTACCTTGTCATGCGTCTAAGCCTTCTCGGTCACTGACTTCTCTGCTTTACACTCCGCTGTAGTCAGTGGCTGGACATTAATCTGTTTGCCTTGACCCCAGAGCTCTGAGGCTAGAAATGGCTGAAAGTTCCTCATAATGTTTGCTTAGCATAAATTTGGCTTGTACAGATGGGTAGTCAGCCAAAAGGGCAGCATGAACGACGTGGCTTTGATAAGGCTTTTCATCCCCCTCACGAGGAGCCTGGAGCCGAGGTGCTGCCAGGTTTGGCTTTGGTATTAGCGGTGTGATAAGGGAGCTTCAATACTTGAGGGCTCCTCCACGGGCACGCTGCTTCAGGCAGAATCACCAGCCAGCAGAAAATTGTGCTCTACACTAATCTGATCCTTTCCCTCGGTGAAACTTGAAATGAAATGTAGCCAATTCCAAATGCAAGACTGAGTTCAGTGCATTTTAACAGGAGTTTGGGCTGTGTAGGGATTGAATGCTAGCCCTGAGTTATATGTCTTTGGTAGTACATGTGCAGTGTTTCTTTGGGTGAATTTATTTATTTGGGCTGCTGTGAGGTGGTTTTGGGGTTTTTTTGTTGTTGTTGTTGTTGGGGTTTTTGTTTGGTTTTTTTTTGTTTGGGTTTTTGTTGTTTTTTTACTGGTTTCTGGCAAATATTTTAAACCCAAGTTTAAAATATTGCAGCTTGTAGTCCATTCTAGTTATAAAGTGCAATCATTCTTGCCTGTGAAGAAATGCAGAGCCAGCCTCCAAAGTGTGTCCTCCTCCTTATACATGCTGGTTTTATATGCTAGCAGATTGGAAGGATACATTTATGTTGTTGTTTTTTGTTAATAAAGCTTCCTAAAATCATGTAAAGATAAACCTTTCATGCCCAGTAAGGGCTGATCCAGAAAGAACTCGGTGTTCAGACATCACATTTTAATGTAAAGCTGTGGTGCAGCTCTTGATATATGACCTTAGCTGCCATTTAATTCTCCCCTGCGGGGTGGCTTTTCTAACGTGGTTAGTGTGAGCCTTGCCGTTCAGTTGCAGTAGGTTTGGAGAGGGGTCTGAAGTCAGGCATGAGAAGTTTCCTATTTATGCCTGTTGCTACTGTGTTGTAGATGCTTATCCAAAGAGTGAAATGATTTATACCTGGACAAAAGGACCTGAGAAGTCTGTGGAAGTTCCTGAGGAGTCTTCCAGTTTAGTTCAGTATGACCTGCTTGGGCATACGGTGTCCACTGAAACCATTAAATCTATCACAGGTAGGAATCTCGTCACGGGAGGCCAGCCTGAGGTAAAACTAAACCCTGGGAAATTGCACTTTCTTTCTTTCTTTCCTTCCTGAGAATATTAAGCTTGGCTGCCTTTCTGACTTTTGCAGAGTTGAAACGTTTTCTGAAACCATCTGATGACACTTAGCAGTGTTGGGGTTTGCCCTACCGAAAAAAAAGGAAGAGAAGGAAAGCATCCAGGCTCTCCTGCTCACATGGCAGTGTCATTGTGTAGTAGCTACACTACCGAGGCACTGCCTTGGTCTAGCAATAAGCACTGAAGTCAGTGGAGATATGAACCAGGTGCCAGGTTGCCAAGAAGCAACGGCATCCTGGCCTGCATCAGGAACAGTGTGGCCAGCAGGAGCAGGGAGATCATTCTGCCCTGTGCTCAGGACTGGTTAGGCCACACCTTGAGTCCTGTGTCCAGTTCTGGGCTCCTCAAGTTAAGAAGGACATTGAGACACTTGAATGTGTCCAGAGAAGGATAATGAGGCTGGGGAGAGGTCTGGAGCACAGCCCTGTGAGGAGAGGCTGAGGGAGCTGGGGTTGCTTAGCCTGGAGGAGGCTCAGGGGAGACCTTCTTGCTGTCTACCTGAAGGGAGGTGTAGCCAGGTGGGGGTTGGTCTCTTCTCCCAGGCAAGCAGCACCAGAACAAGAGGACACAGTCTCAAGCTGTGCCAGGGGAGGTTTAGGCTGGATGTTAGGAAGAAATTCTTCCCAGCAAGAGAGATTGGCCATTGGAATGTGCTGCCCAGGAAGGTGGTGGAGTCACCCTCCCTGGAGGTGTTCAAGAAGGGGTTGGATGTGGCACTTGAAGCCATGGTTTAGTTGGTCAGGAGGTGTTAGGTATTAGATAATAGGTTGGACTTGATGCTCTCTGAGGTCTTTTCCAACCTGCTTGATTCTATTCTATGAAATTCTATGTCAGGTGTTCTGCTGGCTGCCAGAGGGTTTATGTTGGGGTCTGAGGGCACAAATCTGAACTGGGTTTCTGCCCTTCAGCTTTACATTGGTAGATTCATTACCGTCGATTGCGACGGCCTTTCAGAGAGCTGGAATGAGATCATTACTCCAAGGGACAAAATGAGCATTTAATCACTGCTTAAAATGCAGTTTGAAGAGTCAAGAGGATGCCTGGGTGAGGAAGTAATTTCTCAGCACTGTATCCACATTATGTGCAAAAGACTTCCTTTGTGTGGCGGTGCAAACAGCTCAGCACAGAAGTGCAGCGCACAGAGTGGGTTATTAAAGCCATAAAACCCCTCTAGTCAGATAAGGATAGGCACAAATGCATTAGTCACAATAGATGCTTCTGCTGATTTGTGCTGTAAGAAACAAGGCAAATGGCAGCCACAGGCCCTGCAGAATGAGTGAAGGATCCCTGATGAGCAGTGTGGGGATAAACAAGCACATTCCCCAAGTATTTTTAACGTTTGGAATGCTTTCCTGAGCCATCAGCGAGTTTGGGTGTTGTGAGAGAGGGTCAAAATGAAACACATAAAGCAAATAGATTTGATGTATGGCTCTAAGGAGTGGTTTGTTGGGGTTTTTTTTTGCTGCTTCTCAAAGATAAGCCAGCGTTTTTGCCATCCACTCAGAATTTATTCTCAGCCCAGAGTTTCTTTACCGTCCCCCCGACTGCTACAGAAGGAGTGTTTTATGCAGGCAATTTGTTCAGCTTTATGGCAAAACTGCCCCTTTTTTTCTTTTGGGGGAGGTTTTATTTCATGTGAATGCCAACATTTTAGATGAACACCAGAGCATTGTTAAGTGCTGTCAGGGAGGTTTGCATTTTGCGTCGTTATTGCTGCGGCGCTGATGTAGAAACCTAGCGGAGAAAGCTGAGATGCTTCCATAACATTTGATGTGCAGCACTGTTGGTACTGTTTGGTTTGGCAGGTAGGTACCACAACGTTGTGGGTGCTGTGGGAGGTAGAGAGCTTCTGCCTTGGGACTCTTTTATTCAACAGAAGCCAAAACAGACAGACTGAGAGAGTTGGGGCTGTTCAGTCTGGAGAAGAGAAGGTCCCGAGGAGACTTAATTGTGGCCTTCCAGTATCTGAAGGGGGCTCCAAGAAAGCTGGGGAGGGACTTTTGAGGGTGCCAGGGAGTGATAGGACTGGGGGGGATGGAAAAAAAATAGAAATGGGTAGATTGAGATTGGCTGTTAGGAAGAAGTTGTTCCCCATGAGGGTGGTGAGACTCTGGCACAGGCTGCCCCGGGAGGTGGTGGAAGCCTCCTCCCTGGAGGTTTTTGCAGCCAGGCTGGATGTGGCTGTGAGCAACCTGCTGTAGTGTGAGGTGTCCCTGCTCATGGCAGGGGGCTTGGAACTGGCTGATCCTTGAGGCCCCTTCCAACCCTGACAATTCTATGATCCCCTGATTTTTAGTCATGCTTATGCTGTAAAATGTGATCTTGTACTCTGATATTAGCTGTCCATTTGTCACATTTTTGCTGTCACCTTCTGAATGGCACTGTAAGGACCTACTGCTTCCAGGGGGTTTTCACTTGAAACTTTCCATTCATCCCAAACTTTCCATTGATCCTTGCCTCTAAGGTCTGCTGTGCACGTTCAGGGGAACGAAGAGCAGCATCTTAAACCATCCTGGGGGAGAATCTGAAGCAGTTATTCTGCAACACAAATTTTATACACAGTCAAAAAAATCCCCAACAGACCAACGCACACCAAAAGAGCCAAACCCACCTGTTTTGTTTTCTCTTCCATTCTAGGTGAATATATTGTTATGACAGTTTACTTCCACCTGAGACGGAAAATGGGTTATTTTATGATCCAGACCTACATCCCATGCATCATGACCGTGATCCTTTCTCAAGTTTCCTTTTGGATCAATAAGGAGTCTGTTCCAGCCAGGACTGTGTTTGGTAATTGCTGCTTTTCTGTTTATTTCTTCCTCATACTTCCTCCTTCTTTAATGACTTTCCATAGAATAGGCCTTTTTACTCCATTGCTTCCGTGCTGGATTGGGCATTGAGCAACCTGGTCTAGTGGAAGGTGTCCCTGCCTGGGGCAGGGGGGTTGGAGCTAAGATGGTTTAGGTGACTGATGGAGCAGGTCCAGAGGAGGACCATGAAAATGAACAAGGTGTTGGAGGACAGGGTATGAGGACAGGCTGGGGGAGCTGGGATTGTTCAGCCTGGAGAAGAGGAGGCTCTGGGGCGACCTAATAGCAGCCAGTACCTGAAAAGGGGTACAAGAAGGCTGGAGAGAGACTGTTTACAAAGGCCTGCAGGGACAAGACAAGGAGCAATGGCTCCAAACTGGAGAAGAGTAGATTGAGATTGGATGTTAGGAACAAGTTCTACACCATGAGGGTGGTGGAGCACTGGAAGAGGTTGCCCAGGGAGGTGGTTGAGGCTCCATCCCTGGAGATGTTCAAGGTAAGGCTCAAGAGGGCTCTGGGCAACCTGATCTATTTGGGGATGTCCCTGCTGAGTGTGGGGAGGTCAGACTGGATGATCTTTGGAGGTTCCTTCCAGCCTGGACCATTCTATGATTTTTAAGGTCCCTTCTCACCCAAACCATTC
This sequence comes from Colaptes auratus, assembly GCA_015227895.2. Classification (NCBI taxonomy): domain Eukaryota; kingdom Metazoa; phylum Chordata; class Aves; order Piciformes; family Picidae; genus Colaptes; species Colaptes auratus. The sequence goes on from CM037643.1 coordinate 6,578,001, forward strand.
TATGATTCTTCGATAGTGAAGGAGCAAGGAGGGCAATGTAAAGTCAGAGCAATTTTTGCTGCCAGTGTATGAAGAGTATTATGTGAATCCTTGCAATCTGAAGAGGAACTCAGAACACAGAACCTGAAGGGAGTGGCATGGTTGCCTGTGGCAAATAGATGTGCATCCCTGAGGATTCTACTTGCTTTGGAGAGCAAACTGGGAAGACCTGGCCCTGAATAACACAGTCGGCTCCTTTGTCTGCATCCAGAGAAGTTTTATCCTCCAGTGAGCAGTAGCATAATTATGTGAACTCACACTATCTAAAATACATTTAAAATCATTTGACTGGGAGTGTGCAAGATGTGCAGATGTCTTAGTATATCAGTGTCCTCAGGAGAAGCTTGCAATGAGTAAGTCTTAGATCCTCTTTCTGCAATGTCCTGCTGAGTGCTCTTTTCTCCTTTCTGCTAGTGCCACTGCAAAAATGAATTTAAAAGAAAAATGATCACAAGATATTAGAATTGCCTTCATCAAAACACAGCTGGAATGAGCTGGCCTTCCAGTATCTTAAGGGGGCCTACAAGAAAGCTGGGGAGGGACTTTTTGGGTTGTCAGGGAGTGATAGGATTGGGGGGGAAGGAAAAAAAACTAGAAATGGGTAGGTTGAGATTGGCTGTTAGGAAGAAGTTGTTCCCCATGAGGGTGGTGAGAGACTGGCACAGGTTGCCCACATCTGGAGGTGCTGGAAGGTGTCCAGAGAAGGGCCACGAGGATGAGCAGAGGGCTGGAGCTGCTCTACTATGAGGACGACTGAGGGAGTTGGGGCTGTTCAGTCTGGAGAAGAGAAGGCTCCAAGGAGACCTAATTGTGGCCTTCCAGTATCTGAAGGGGGCTACAAGAAAGCTGGGGAGGGACTTTTGAGGGTGTCAGGGAGTGATAGGACTGGGGAGATGGAAACAAAACAGAAATGGGTAGGTTGAGATTGGCTGTTAGGAAGAAGTTGTTCCCCATGAGGGTGGTGAGAGACTGGCACCGGTTGCCCAGGGAGGTGGTGGAAGCCTCATGCCTGGAGGTGTTTGCAGCCAGGCTGGATGTGGCTGTGAGCAACCTGCTGTAGTGTGAGGTGTCCCTGCCCATGGCAGGGGGCTTGGAACTGGATTATGTGAGTTTTCCCTCTAATGTGAGGGGGTCTCTGCTCATGGCAGGGGGGTTGGAACTGGATGGTCCTTGAGGTCCCTTCCAACCCTGACAGTTCTGTGATTCAATGAGATGCTACAGTGAACACTGAAAATGAAAAATAAGAAGCCCAAAGAAGCTTCTGTGGAAAACCCAAAACATAAGAAATTAAATGAAAATATGATTTGATTCCTAACAAAGAAGTGGGAGGAAACCATTTCTTTAAAGCAGTCTTTATAGAGCAATATCTTGACTTTATTATGTACTGTAGTCTAAAGCAGGACTTAATCAGGAAGAGAACGTTCTGCAAAAAGCCTTTCTATAGAGAGATGCTGGCAAGAGTGGTAGGGATTAGTGTTCCTATGTGCTGGTCCATTCAAACCCCTGAGTGTTTAATACACAAATTAGACCAGGTTAATGATTAGTTGTAGCAGGAACAACCTGTAAACCTAGTAAGAACCCCACTAGCTCTCAACTCAAGCATTGCATTAGGCAAGCTGGTACATCACTTCACAAGCTTTTGGAAACCTCAGATCCAGGGGAAGTTTAGGCTTGAGGTGAGGAGAAAGTTCTTCACAGGAAGAGTAATTGGAGGATTGGATGTGGCACTTGGAGCCATGGTTTAGTTGTCATGAGGTGTTGGGTGATAGGTTGGACTTGAACCAGCACCAGAACAAGAGGACACAGTCTCAAGCTGCACCAGGGGAGGTTTAGGCTGGATGTGAGGAGAAAGTTCTGCACAAAAAGGGTAGTTGGCCACTGGAATGTGCTGCCCAGGGAGGTGGTTGGAGTTACCATCCCTGGAGGTGTTTAGGAAGAGACTGGATGTGGTGCTTGGTGCCATGGTTTAGTTGATTAGATGGTAATAGGTGAGAGGTTGGACTTGATAATCTTGAAGGTCTATTCCAACCTGGTCTGGTGTGGTCTATCCTATCCTATCCTATCCTATCCTATCCTATCCTATCCTATCCTATCCTATCCTATCCTATCCTATCCTATTCATTGTTGCTTGTCCTATCCCAGGGTGCAAGTGAACAGAGCCTATCCCATCCCTCTTGACACTCAGCCCTCAGACACTTGTAAACATTTATTAAATGCCCTCTCAGTCTTCTCCAGACTAACCACCCCCAGGTCTCTCAGCCTCTCCTCACCAGGCAATGCTCCAGTCCCTTCAGCATCCTAGTAGCTTTCCATTGGACTCTCTCAAGTAGATCCCTGTCTCTCTTGAGCTGGGGAGCCCAGAACTGGATGCAGTATTCCAGGTGTGGCCTCACCAGGGCAGAGCAGAGGGGAAGGAGGACCTCCCTGGATCTGCTTGGCATACTCCTCTTAATGCACCCCACCACTGGCCTTCTTGGCTACAAGGGCACAGCCTCCCCTCTCCTCCCTGTGCTTGGGAAGTGGTTGGTCATTCAAGTCACTTCACCCTATTCTTACATCTGTTAAACAAATGTGTTTAGAGTGGCAATTCAGATAAACCCCTTGCTTGAAGTGGACACAGGTAGAATGAGGAAGAATAGGGCTAAGCAGGGATCTGAAGATTCCTTTCTAGGAGGAAAAATAACTTCTCATAAGCTTTCTTTTCCCCCCTCAGACTTAGTGGTGTGTTTCTGGTCACCTCCCCACTAAAGAAGGTTTGGTGAGCTTCCAGCTGTGTTTTTATCCTACTGAGTTTGCTCTGAGAGCTTTCTTTGTGCTTTCATGAACTGGCTATTGCTTTGCCTTTTTTCCTTCTTCAGTGAGAAGGACTGATTTCATTGTGTCCTGTTCTCCATATGGTGGTGTCTAGGTGAAGCTTTTTCCATATCAGATTACCCAGATGGAATGCCACCAGTCAGGGAATAGAAGGTTGGAAAAGACCTTTGAGAACATTGAGTCCAACCTATCACCCAACACCATCTGATCAACTAAACCATGGCACCAAGTGCCTCAGCCAGTCTCTTCTTAATCACTTCCAGTGGTGGTGACTCCACCACCTCCCTGGGCAACACATTCCAATGGCCAATCTCTCTTTCTGGGAAGAATCCCTTCCTAACATCCAGCCTGAACCTCCCCTGGCACAGCTTGACACTGTGTCCTCTTGTTCTGAATAGGAGATGGGAGGATCCTCTTGGCAAATGTGCTCCTAATTATTTTGAATTCTTCTGAGCCTGTGCATTTAATCTTGACTTTAAGTGAGGACAGTGCTATTTTCATGAGAGCCATGGCACTTGTGGTCAGTCTTTGTTGAGTTTATTGTGGTAGGACTTAATAGATTCATAGAATTGTTTGGTTCAGAAGGGACCTTAAACATCATTTAGTTCCAAGCCTCCTGGCATTGGCAGGGACACCTTCCACTAGACTAAGCTGCTCAAGGCCTCATCCAAGCTGATCTTGAACACATTCAATCACAGGATTACAGGCTTACAGGATGTCAGGGGTTGGAAGGAACCCTAAGAGATCATCGAGTCCAAGCACCCTGCCAGAGCAGGACCATACAATCTAGCTCATGTCACAGAGGAACACATCCAGATGGGCCTTGAGAGTCTCTGTAGAAGGAGACTCCACAACCTCTTTGGTGAGCCTGTTCCAGTGCTCTGTGACCCTTACAGTAAAGAAGTTCCCCCTTGTTTTGAGGTGGAACATCCTGTCCTGCAGCTTGCTTCCATTGCTCCTTGTCCTATCCCAGGGAGCAAGTGAGCAGAGCCTGTCCCCTCCCTCCTGACCCCCAGCCCTCAGATAATTATAAACATGTATTAAATCCCCTCTCAGTCTTCTCTCTTCCAGACTAAAAAGCCCCAGGTCCCTCAGCCTCTCCTCACAGGGCAGTGCTCCAGTCCCCTAATCATCCTGGTAGCCCTCTGCTGGACCCTCTGCAGCAGATCCCTGTCCCTCTCGAACTGGGGAGCCCAAAACTGAGTGCAGTACTCAAGGTCAGGTTTCACCAGTGTTCACTGTGTCCATGCAGTGTTTATGCAGTGTTCACTGTACACTTGGTAATATCCATTTGTGAACTAGGGGGTATTTTGGGTGCAACAGGGAAGGAAGAACAAAAGTGACCCCATAACATGGGGTCTTTTATACAGCATGCAGTTGAAACATTACCCTGAAGTGGCCACACTCTGAGTTCAGTGCTCGTGCTTGTGCACTTCTAATTAAAAGGTCACTCTTTCAGAAGATGAAAATCTAATTCCATTTCATTGGTTGACTAGTAGCAGAAGGGTTTCAAAGATGAGGTGGTGGCCTCTTAATTAGCAGAGTTGGTGACATAATATTATTGTTTTACCGTGGCACCAAAGTAATTTTCCGTGACTTAATGGCACCTGGATGATGAGTGGGATCAGGGGAAAAGACACAGGCTAATAAGTGGCATCCTGAACCCATTACAGGCAACATCATGGTTTTGTTGTAGCCTGACAGCTTGACTTATGTTCAAATGTTGGGAGAGTAGCTCAGTGTAAGAAATTCTACTGATCTTGACATGGAAAAAAACCTGTGAAGTGAAGGCCTCCACGTTTTCTCCTTGGGAGCTGCTGCTGATCTGCGGAGGTCATGGCTTCCCATGCCTCCCTTGAAAGCTGCTTAACTGTGCATAGGTGTATGATGGTTGTCATATATAGTCTGGAGAAGGGAAGGCTCCAAAGAGACCTCATTGTGGCCTTCCAGTATCTGGAGGAGGCTACAAGAAAGCTGGGGAGGGACTTTTTAGGGTGTCAGAGAGTGATAGGACTGGGGGGAGTGGAACAAAACTAGGAATGGGTAGATTGAGATTGGATGTTAGGAAGAAGTTCTTCCCCATGAGGGTGGTGAGAGACTGGCACAGGCTGCCCAGGGAGGTAGTGGAAGCCTCATCCCTGGAGGTCTTTAAGGCCATGCTGGATGTGGCTGTGAGCAGCCTGCTGTAGTGTGAGGTGTCCCTGCCCGTGGGACAATCCTTCCAACCCTAACGATTCTATGTTTCTGTGACTTAAATCTAAAGCACTGCTCACAAGCAGCATAGAAAGACTCCTAAGTGATTTAAAATTCTTTGTTTGAAGCTGCTTGCCTGATTCTCCCTTTGTTTCACCTGGATTCAGCAGAGCTCTTTTGCTTTGTCTCCTGGCAGGAATAACCACGGTGTTGACGATGACGACGCTGAGCATCAGCGCCAGGCACTCACTGCCAAAAGTCTCCTATGCTACTGCCATGGACTGGTTCATAGCCGTCTGCTTCGCCTTCGTGTTCTCTGCTCTCATTGAGTTTGCTGCTGTCAACTACTTCACTAACATTCAGATGGAAAAAGCCAAGAGGAAGACGGTAAAATCCCTCCTTGAATTCCCGGTTGCTCCAATACAAAGAGAGAGAAGCACAGAAGAGACGTTCACGGTAGGTCTCCAGCTTGTACGCAGGGTTTCTGCTCTCCTGGTGGTGGTGCTCTTTGAAAATAGGCCTTCTCCTTCCTCCCAGGTCCCATCTGAGCTAACAAAGGAGTGTAAGTCAGGCTAGTGGAAGGCTGATGCCACCCAACAGTTGTGAATTGGTTCTTACTTGCAGTATTCCCAGAATGTTTGGGGTTGGAAGGCACCTTCAGAGGTCATCGAGTCCGCCCCCTCTGCTTCAGAATACAGAACACAGAATTAACCAGGTTGGAAAAGACCTTTGAGATCATCGAGTCCAACCTATCACCCCACACCATCTAATCAACTAAACCATGGCACCAAGGGCCTCATCCACAGAATCACCAAGGCTGGAAGAGACCTCAAAGATCACCCAGGCTCTTCCTAAACACCTCTGGTGATGGTGACTCCACCACCTCCCTAGATACCTATCCAAGGGACTTGTTTGGAAGTATCTTTATTTTCCTTGTCACACCCAGTAGTGATTTATTTATATTTTACTACTTTTCTGCTCAAGATCTGTGAAAAATTTTACAGGCAGAACCTAATACTACCACAATCCACCCCAGCATCTACCTCCTCTCTGGGCAGCCTGGGCCAGTGTCTCCCCACCCTCAGTATAAAACATTTCTTCCTTGGCTCTAGTCTAAATCTCCCTCTTTTAGCTGCAAGCCATCACCCCTTGTTCTACCACAACAGACTCTGCTAAAGGTTGTCTTTGTCAGCCCCAGTTTTCTTATCAGCCCCTTCAAGGACTGAAAGGCCACCAGAAGGTCTTCCTGGAGCCTTCTCTTCTCCAGGCCTGGTTAGTTCAGGGGGAAGGAGGAGCTCATGCCCATCCATACCCACAGCCTCTTCTATATTTAGCTTGGTTTTGGTGGTGGTGGTCACGTACTGTGAGTGTCCTCAGGAAAATTTCTTTCCTTTCCCGCATTGATTCTGACTGAACTGATTATACAGACCAAGGTGTTACAGATGGGCAGAGTCCAAGGGCATGAGATTTAACACATCCAAGTGCCAGGTTCTACACATTGGCCACAACAACCCCATGCAGTGCTACAGGCTGGGGTCAGAGTGGCTGGAGAGCAGCCAGGCAGAGAGGGACCTGGGGGTACTGGTTGATAGTAGGCTGAACATGAGCCTGCAGTGTGCCCAGGTGGCAAGAAGGCCAATGGCATCCTGGTCTGTATCAGGGACAGTGTGGCCAGCAGGAACAGGAAAGTCATTCTGCCCCTGGACTTAGCACTGATAAGGCCACACCTTGAGTCCTGTGTCCAGTTCTGGGCCCCTCAGTTTAGGCAAGATGTTGACTTGCTGGAAGGTGTCCAGAGAAAGGCAACAAAGCTGGGGAGGGGTCTGGAGCACAGCCCTGTGAGGAGAGGCTGAGGGAGCTGGGGTTGCTTAGCCTGGAGAAGAGGAGGCTCAGGGGAGACCTTCTTGCTCTCTCCAACTCCCTGAAGGGAGGTTGTAGCCAGGTGGGGGTTTGTCTCTTCTTCCAGGCACCCAGCACCAGAACAAGAGGACACAGTCTCAAGCTGTGCCAGGGGAGGTTTAGGCTGGAGGTGAGGAGAAAGTTCTTCCCAGAAAGAGTAATTGGCCATTGGGATGTGCTGCCCAGGAAGGTGGTGGAGTCCCTGTCCCTGGAGGCATTCAAGAGGGGATTTGACATGGCACTTGAAGCCATGGTTTATTTGTCATGAGGTGTTGGGTGCTAGGTTGGACTTGATGATCTCTGAGGTCTTTTCCAGCCTTACTGATTCTATGAGAAGGGCAGCATGTCGTTTTATGTGACTAATGCCTTTAAGGGAGTTAAATAAGCTAAAGCATTGCAGTTATGTCTTGGACATCACAGGACTCCTTTGCTTGCCTGTATTACCTACCTGGAGCCTTCTTCCTTCATGAGTTTCAGGAGTATTGAAGAATGCAGGATGAAAGCTTCGTGTCCAGTAGAGATTTCATTTTGATGTCATTTGTGTATCTTTGCAGCTCAACTCCTGAAAAGGTTTTGGGGCTCTGGCAAAATAGCTTTGGGTGTGACTTGTGTGGTAGCTATGGTGATATGTGGAACAGTTAATAATGGCTTGACCTCCACCTTGATCTTGGATTTCCAGCTGAGCTCACCAGTGATTCTCCTTTGCTCTGTTTTCCTGTTCCTATGCTTTACTCTCTGCTGCATCAGTTTGTTAGCTACTTAGCTAACAAAGTCATTACAGCACTTTTACCAGCCATGCAGAAGGCTGTAATTCCCAGCCATGATTGACTCTTGGCACCACCACTCAAGAAGTAAGACTCTGACAGCAGCATTGTAATTTGCTCTTCCTGTCAGGCTGATTTTGTAATATCCTGTGCCTGAGCCATGATTTAAGAAACACTGTTTTAGACTAAGTCTTGGTAATTTGCTCCTTTGTCTCTTTTCACATCTCATTTGTCTCCTTCCCTATTCATCTGCTCTTCCTTGCCTTCCCACCCCTTCCATTTGCTATCACTGCTCAGCTGCTGTCCACCCACTTCCATTTTTCTTCCTCTTCTTTTCTTTCTCTCCTACTTCAGATCATTACTGTTTTCAATCTCCTGGCTGTGTTGTTCTGCTAGCTCCCATTTCTGCCTAAAAGGATAGATGTGCTCCTGAAGAGTTGGTTACTCATCACTCTGTTGCCTGCTAGTAGGAGACAGGAACAAGAAAAAGTGTGTTTATAGTAGTGTGGAGTTTGTCTTGTACACAGAGGTATTGGTCCATGTTAAGCTTCATGATTGTACAGCCTGCATCTCAGGCACTCCTGAGGAGTGCTAATAAATGATTCTGTGACTGGTTCAATGAAAACCATCATAGAATGGCTTGGGTTGGAAGGGAGCTCAGAGATCATCTACTCCAACCTCCCCACCATGGGCAGGGACAGCTCTCAGCTAGACTTGGCTGCTGAAGGCTTCATCCAGACTGGCCTTCACCACCCCCAGGGAGGAGGCAGCCACAGCCTCCTTGAGCAGCCTATCCCAGGGCCTCACCTCTCTCATCCTGAAGAACTTCTTCCTAAGCTCCAGTCTAAACCTACTCTCCCTCAGTTTCAAACCACTCCCCCTTATCCTAGACACCTTTATGAAAAGTCCCTCTGCTGTCTTAACCCACTTAGTGTTTAAACAAGGTTGCACCACATTGCCACCATCCTCCTAGAAATTCTGCTGGTAGCAGTGCAATTGCCAGAACTCAAGGAAAACTTCTGTTTCAAACCTGAACTTGTTTTGTGCTTGGCTTTGGCTGGTGCTTGGCTTTGGGGCTGTGCTTGGCTGTGCTTGGCTTTGGGGCTGTGCTTGGCTGTGCTTGGCTTTGGGGCTGTGCTTGGCTGTGCTTGGCTTTGGGGTTGTGCTTGGCTTTGGGGTTGTGCTTGGCTTTGGGGTTGTGCTTGGATTTGGGGTTTTGCTTTGTTTGCTTTGACAACCTCACTCACCCCTTCAGTCAAGCACAGAGAGATAGGACTGGAGTCTGTCTAAGCCAAGAGAGATGCCTTACACTACAGTCCTCTATGGTTTCCTTCTCTTGGGAGCAAGTTAAAATGCATTCAGGTCAGAAGGAATCAACCTGTCCCTAAGTGTTCTGAACTCCTGTCTTACTTAAAAGCAGCAGTGTTGTTGCAAGTCAGTGTGTGTGATGGAAATGAATGATTTAGGGTTTGTTATTGTGCCCCTGAGTCTATTTTTATGCTCCTGCACTATTTCCTTTTCCCTGTATTCCTATGAAGTGGCTTTTTAAAGACCTACCCCATTATGGAGATTAAGAATGCTACTGGAGTGAAAAAAACCCAAACTCTTTAAAACCTAGGCTGCAAACCCCTGTGAGCAGGAGCTTCAACCTCAGCTGTTTGTTAAAGGAGTGTGAAACTTGGGAAAAACCAGGGCAGACTCAAATGAACCTTTTGAACTGAATGATGTCTTCAGACTCGGTCACGAGTGGGCTGTAACCCTCAGAGCTCCCTCCTCTTCTCAGAAGATAGTTAAGTATCACATGGTCAGGAGTAAAACCCTGTAGCATCTGATGGGGGAACTCAAAGGTTAAGCTCTTCACTGCCTTGTAGGTGCACGCTCCTTTCCTTAACAGGAGCCCCGTGCCGGGGTGCTATGTAACTGGCATGTGCCCGAGGAGTTTACAAGCAGCTTTGTCATGTGCACAACCTCATGAGCATCCAGAAAACCACCTTACCCTTCCTGCTGCTTCATGAGAGTTTTCCAGACAATACCAGCCCCCAGGAGAAGCAGGACTCCAGCAGCTGCAGCTCCTGAGGGAGAAGAGTCTGTAATTCTCACTGTCTGTTTTAGCACATAAGGACACAGCTGTTGGAGTGAGTCTGGAGGAGGGCCACAAAGGTGATCCAAGGGCTGGAGCACTTCTGCTGTGAGGACAGGCTGAGGGAGCTGGGGGTGTTCAGCCTGGAGAAGACTCCAGGGAAACTATAGAGTGGAAGGGATGCCACAGGAAGGCTGCAGAAGGACTTTTCATCAGGGTGTCTAGAGGCAGGACAAGGGGGAATGGTTTGAAGCTCAGGGAGGGTAGGTTTAGATTGGATCTTAAGAAGTTCTTCAGTACAAGGGCAGTGAGGCTCTGGACTGGGTTGCCCAGGGAGGCAGTGGCTGCCTCTCCCTGGGGGTGTTGAAGGCCAGGCTGGATGAGGCCTTGAGCAGCAGCATCTAGTTGAGAGGTGGGGAGGTTGGAGTAGATTGTCTCTGAGGTCCCTTGGAACCCAAGCCATTCTGTGATTGTGTGTGCTCTCACGTGACTGAGAGATGTTTTCTGTGGTACTCACCTTTCCAGTCATGTGATGGACACAGCTCAAGTTCCATGATGTGGGGATGTGAGGAAGGTGGGGATCCTCTGGCAGCTTTTGGTTATCAGGCATCTAAGAGCAGCCTATCTAGAGCAGTTAATCTGGCTCATGCCCAACTCTGTGCCCACCTCACGACTTCCAGAGCAAGGATTGGGCTGGATAAACTGTTCTGATGGGCTGGATGTAGACTGGACAGGAGGTAATGAACACAAACTTGAACATAGGAAGTTCCATCTAAGCATGAGGAGGAACTTCTTTACTTTGAGGGTGGCAGAGCACTCGAACAAGCTTCCCAGATTGCTGGTGGAGTCTCCATCTCTGGGGTCATTCAAAACCCACCTGGATGCTGTCTTGTGCAACCTGTTCTAGGTGAAGCTGCTCTGGCAGGGGTGGTTTGACTTGATCTCTAGTGGTCTGTTTCAACCCCTACCATTCTGTGCCTCTGTTAAGGACAGCAAACAAGACATAGTGCATATGTGTGCCAATTTTTTACTTCTCAGTCCTCCAACAGCAGCAGATACTCCTGTGCCTAAGGCCTAGAATGCAAGTGACAGTGAGAATGTAACTCAGAACTTCTTCCTGAATATGTAGACATGTCTGTAATGAAGAGATGTGCATAAAAATTGCACCACATTTAGAGTAGTGCCATGTAGTTTCTTTATTTCTTCCTTGGACTAATAGAATAATCAAAGAATCAACCAGGTTAGAAGAGACCTCCAAGATCATCAAGCCCAACCTATCACTCAACCCTAACTAATGAGCTAGACCATGGCACTAAATGCCTCATCCAGTCTCTTCCTAAACACCTCCAGTGATGGTGACTCCACCACCTCCCTGGGCAGCACATCCCAATGGCCAATCTCTCTCTCTCTATGAAGAATTTCTTCCTAACATCCAGCCTAAACCTCCCCTGGCACAGCTTGAGACTCTGTCCTCTTGTTCTGGTGCTGCTTGCCTGGGAGAAGAGACCAACCCCCACCTGCTACAACCTTCCTTTAGGTAGTTGTAGAGAGCAAGAAGGTCTCCCCTGAGCCTCTTCTTCTCCAGGCTAAACACCCCCAGCTCCCTCAGCCTCTCCTCACAGGGCTGTGCTCCAAACCCCATTAAGATCCAGATGCTCTCCACATAACTCCCTCCACATAGAGGAAGGGGATTTAGCTCCACTTCTCCTTTTGCTGGGACAGGGGAAAAGGCACTTAGTGCCATGGTTTACTTGATTAGATGGTGTTGGGTGATAGCCTGGGACTTGATGATCTTTCAGGTCTCTTCTAACCTGGTTAATTCTGTATTGTATTGTGTTCTGTACTTGACCCACAAGGTGTTGGTCTGTTTACTGAAGCCCTCATGGTAGATGCACAGCCTGCATCCTCTGTGTGAGTTTGAATAGTCTTGCAGCTGGAATAGCATTTCAGCTCTTCAGTGTGATGATCATTTCTTGCTGCTTCACTACTACTTCTTCTTTACTGTTTGGGGGGTTTTTGGCTGCTGTTTGGGGGTTTTTGGCTTCTGTTTGTTTGGGTTTGGTTTTAGTGCACAAGGCCCCCAGGAGTTTAATTTCCCCACCTAATTTATAACTAACCAAAAAGTCCTGATGGAGTGCTAACCCCTCCAGCCTTTACTAGGACATCTGGTAATTGCTCACTCTTCTGTAAGTATGACAATGAACTACCACAACAGTAGGCCAGGGAATGTGAGGGATCTGCTTGGCTGTTACTCATCTGCTGCTCAAATGCCTGACAGTGTTTATTGTGGACCCTGGAAAACTTCACAGGCTTAGAATAATGCTTTGCTTTTGGAAACTTCAGCATAACTCAGGGAAGTCAAACTTCAGCAAATGCTGAACCCCCTTGGTTTTAACTGTAAAACTAAATGCCTGACAGCTGCATGAGGTTCAACAAGTCAAAAGTGCAAGGTGCTGCTTCTGGGTTGGGCCAATGCGTTCCTGTGTGCCCTGTGCTGGACTCTGGTCCTGCTCTGGTAGGGTGGGTTGGATTTGATGATCTCCAGAGGTCCCTTCCAACCCCTAACATCCTGTGATCCCCAGCACAAATCCAGACTGGGTGCAGAATAGGTTGAGAGCATCTCTGAAGAAAGAGACTTGGAGGTGTTGATAGCTGAGAAGCTCAGCATGAGCCAGCAGTGCCCTCATGCAGCCCAGCAGGCAGCTGTGTGCTGGGCTGCAGCCAGAGGACTGTGGGCAGCAGGGCAAGAGAGGGGATTCTGCCCCTTGACTCTGCTCTGTTGAGACCACACCTTGAAAACTGTGTCCTGTTCTGGTGTCCTCATCATAAGAAGGACACAGAGCTGTTGGAGTGAGTCCAGAGGAGGCCACAAAGATGATCCAAGGGCTGCAGCACCTCTGCCATGAGGACACGCTGAGGGAGCTGGAGGTGTTCAGCCTGGAGAAGAGAAGACTCTGGGGAGACCTTAGAGCTGCCTTCCAGGACCTGAAGGGATCCTACAGGAAAGCTGCAGAGAGACTTTTCATCAGGGTGTCTAAAGACAGGACAAGGGGTTTGAAGCTGAGGGAGAGTAGGTTTAGACTGGATCTTAGGGAGAAGTTCTTCAGTTAAAGGATGGTGAGACTCTGGAATAGGCTGTCCAGGGAGGCTGTGGCTGCCTCCTCCCTGGGGTTCACCAAGGCCAGGTTGGATGAGGCCTTGAGCAGCTGAGTCTAGTTGAGAGGTGTCCCTGCCCATGATGGGGAGGTTGGAGGAGATGAGCTCTGAGGTCCCTTCCAACCTGAGCCATTCTGTGATTCTCCATGCTCCAAATAACATAACCAGAAGGAATATTGGAATAATATTTGAGTAACTATTATTAGTATAATTATTTAGAATGATTAGACTGTTAAGCTATTAGAATGAAAAACCTTATGGCTAGTAGAATAAACAGCATATGTTCCTGTTTAATAATGAAAGGTGTTGTCAAGCTAATACCAGTTGCAGGTAGTAAGATAAGTCTCATATTGATCTAATTTTTAGGCTGGGTGTTAGGAAGAAGTTCTTCACAGAAAGAGAGATTGGCCAGGGGAATGTGCTGCCCAGGGAGGTGGTGGAGTCACCACCACTGGAGGTGTTTAGGATGAGGGACTTGGTGCCATGGTTTAGTTGATTAGATGGTGTTGGGGGAGAGGTTGGACTTGATGATCTCAAAGGTATTTTCCAACCTGGTTTGTTCCATCCTCTCCCATCCTCTCCCATCCTCTCCCATCCTCTCCCATCCTCTCCCATCCTCTCCCATCCTCTCCCATCCTCTCCCATCCTCTCCCATCCTCTCCCATCCTCTCCCATCCTCTCCCATCCTCTCCCATCCTCTCCCAACTGTAATTTCTTCTTTATTTTTTTAAAGTGGTCTCAAAAAAAAAAAAAGGGAAAAAAAAGGTGGTAGTATTTCAGAAACACCAAATCAAACCAAATCTGTATGGTGACAAGGATAAACATGTTCAGATTGTTCAACATCCCTTATAGTGCAAGCTGTCAGGGAGTTAATAGTTTTCCCTACGATGTGAGTTTTCCATCTAGTGTGAGGTGTCCCTGCCCCTGGCAGGGGGGTTGGAACTAGATGATCCTTGAGGTCCCTTCCAACCCTGACAATTCCATGATTCTATGAGGTAGGGGTCCTACAAGAAGGCTGGAGAGAGAATGCATCAAGTTGGAAGGGACCCTCAAAGGTCATCTTGTCCACCACCCCCTGCAGTGGGAAGGGATACCTCTAACTAGGTCAGGCTACCCAGGCTCTGCTTTTGAATGTCCCCAGGGATGGGGGTGTCAATCCTACCCCTGGGCAGGCTGTTCCAGTATTTTACCCCTCTCATTGTAAAGAACTTCCTCCTTATGTCCAACTGAAATCTGCCTTGCTCCAGTTTAAAACCATTGTCCCTGGTCCCATCACCGAGCCCTGTGTCCAGCTGTGGGCCCCTCAATTCAAGAAGGACATTGAGACTCCTAAATGTGTCCAGAGAAGGGCAACGAGGCTGGGGAGGGGTCTGGAGCACAGCCCTGTGAGGAGAGGCTGAGGGAGCTGGGGTTGCTCAGCCTGGAGGAGGCTCAGGGGAGACCTTCTTGCTCTCTCCAACTCCCTGAAGGGTGGTTGTAGCCAGGTGGGGGTTGGTCTCTTCTCCCAGGCAAGCAGCACCAGAACAAGAGGACACAGTCTCAAGCTGTGCCAGGGGAGGTTTAGGCTGGAGGTTAGGAAGAAATTCGTCACAGCAAGAGAGATTGGCCACTGGAATGTGCTGCCCAGGGAGGTGGTGGAGTCACCATCCCTGGAGGTGTTCAAGAAAGGATTGGATGTTGCACCTGAAGCCATGGTTTAGTTGTCAGGAGGTGTCAGGCATTAGGTGATAGGTTGGACTTTATGCTCTCTGAGGTCTTTTCCAACCTCATTGATTCTGTGATTCTATTGTGGGGCTCTGTAAAGCAACCCAAAGCCTCCAGTACTGTTCCAGTTGAATTTTGACTGGCTCTGTAACAGTAGAGTAGACCATGGTAGATTTTTCTCCTCCAAGTTGTGCATTTGCTAGCAGCATGGCAATATGGTGACTCAGTGGGATTTGGGACAAGCAGCATTATTTACACTGGTGACAACATGCTACTTCCCTGGTAAATGTCATATGGTGTGAAGTTGGCAGGCTATCTGATGTCCTCCCTCCCAGAAGAACAGACTGTTTTCTTAGGAAGGAAGGGTGAGGATAAAAACCACTGTGGTAGAGTTTAATAGGAAAATATTACTGAAATTGCCACACAAACAATTTCCCTGTTGCAGCTAAACAGCAAGTAATGCCAGGGTTTGGGGTGCCTTAAGCCTGCCCAATCTTGCATTGGGCTTGGTTTGAATTAACAGAGGTTTCCCTGTTTGGGAAAGCAGAGCTTGCACTTGGCACAGCACTGACCATCCTGTGCATTAACTCCCTGTGTCTCACTGAAGGTTTAGTGACATTGGCATGGAAGGCTGCCCAGGGAGGTGGTGGAGTCTCCTTCTCTGGAGTCTTTCAAAACCCACCTGGATGTGTTTCTGTGTGACCTGCCCAAGGTGCTCCTGTTTAGCAAGGGGGTTACACTGGATGATCTCAGGAGGTCCCTTCCAGACCCTACCATTCTATGATTCTGTTTATTTACAGAATACAGAATTAACCAGGTTGGGAAAGATCTCATTGAGTCCAGCCTATCACTCAACACCATCTAATCAACTAAACTGTGGCACCAAGTGCCTCAGCCAGGCTCTTCCAGGGATGGGGACTCCACCACCTCCCTGGGCAGCACATTCCAAGGGCCAATCTCTCTTGCTGGGAAGAACTTTCTCCTCGCTTCCAGCCTGAACCTCCCCTGGCACAGCTTGAGACTGTGTCCTCTTGTTCTGGGGCTGGTTGCCTGGAAGAAGAGACCAACCCCCACCTGGCTACAACCTCCCTTCAGGGAGTTGTAGAGAGCAAGAAGGTCTCCTCTGAGCCTCCTCTTCTCCAGGCTAAGCAACCCCAGCTCCCTCAGCCTCTCCTCACAGGGCTGTGCTCCAGACCCCTCCCCAGCTTCGTTGCCCTTCTCTGGACACCTTCCAGCATCTCAACATCTTTCCTAAACTGAGGAGCCCAGAACTGGACACAGGACTCAAGGTGTGGCCTAAGCAGTGCTGAGTACAGGGCAGAATGACTTCCCTGCTCCTGCTGGCCACACTGTTCCTGATGCAGGCCAGGATGCCATTGGCCTTCTTGGCCACCTGGGCACACTGCTGGCTCCTGTTCAGTCTACTATCAACCACTACCCCCAGATCCCTTTCTGCCTGGCTGCTCTCCAGCCACTCTGACCCCAGCCTGTAGCACTGCCTGGGGTTGCTGTGGCCAATGTGCAGAACCCGGCACTTGGATGTGTTCAATCTCATGCCCTTGGACTCTGCCCATCTGTCCAGCCTGCCAAGGTCCCTCTGCAGAGCTCTCCTACCTGTACAGTTCACTTTTCATTACAGTAAGACCTCTTTGCTGCATGCTTGGTTATTCTGATAAGTAGAGCTGTGTGCAATCTGAAAGCTGTTCTAACTGTGGGGCCCTTTCAGGGTGTGTTGTTTGGGGCTTTTTTCCATTGGTTGGTTGGGTTTCATGTGTTGCTTTGGTTTTCTTGTTGGTTATTTTGTTTGCATGTGGGTTTTGTTTTGGTTTATTTTGTCTTGTTTTTCTTTTAACTTAGATCACAGGATGTTAGGGGTTGGAAGGGACCTCTGGAGATCTTTGAGTCTGGTCCTGCTCTGGCAGGGGGGTTATAGAATCCAGCACAGGTCACACAGGAACACATCCAGACAGGGCTGGAAAGTCTCCAGAGAAGAAAACTCCATAGCCTGTCTGGGCTGCCTGCTCCAGTGCTCTGTCACTCACTGAGAAGTTCTTTCTCCTGTTGAGGTGGAGCTTCCTGTGCTGCGCTTTACATCCAGTGCCCCTGGTCCTGCCCCAGGCACAGTGATCAGAGGCTGTCCCTTCCTTCCTGACACTCAGCCCTCAGATATTTATAGACATTTATTAGATCCCTTCTCAGTTTTCTCCTCTCCAGACTGAACAGCCCCAGGTCTCAGCCTCTCCTCATAATGCAGTGCTCCAGTCCCTTCATCATCCTTGCTGCCCTCCATTGCACTCTCTGGAGTAGATCCCTGTCCCTCTTGAACTGGGGTTTAAGCATTTAAGCATCCACAATGGTGATGAGGCATGTAAAAATCTTAATTACTAATTTTCCCAGGGTAGGCATGTACAGAACTGACTTGCTGCTTCCAAAGTGTTTGCCTTGCATTCGAGGTGGAAAAATAACTCCTGTGTGTCACCTGCGTGGCCAGTTTACCTATTGGGTACTGGCTCCCATGGGGGAGTGTGGGCAGGCTTGAGTCCTTCCCATTCTGTCCTGGAGAATTTTAGTAGTAATTGGGCTACTCTGGGGATGTTAAATGCCTATTGAGGCAGCTCTTGTTACAATAAGTAACTTTTAGGGGGTCAGAGAGAAGGAGCAGAGCTGTTTCTGGAGCCAGCTTGTGGGTGCATGCGCTGCAACAGGAAGGTGAGATTGAGATGGATGTGTGTAGAACACAGCATCTGTAACAAGGGCCTCTTGTCCTAAAATACCCAGTAGACTGGTGAGGGTAGCTTGAAACAGAAGAGAGCAGAAGAGAGCAGAGTAGAATAGAAGAGAGCAGAGCAGAAGAGAGTAGAGTAGAGCAGAGCAGAAGAGAGTAGAGTAGAGCAGAGCAGAAGAGAGTAGAGTAGAGCAGAATACAAGAAAGTAGAAAAGAAGAGAAGAGAGTAGAAAAGAAGAGAAGAGAAGAGAGTAGAATAGAATAGAATAGACCAGACCAGGTTGGAAAAGACTTTCAAGATCATCAAGTCCAACCTATCACCCAGCACCATTTAATCAACACCTAAACCATGGCACCAAGCACCCCATCAAGTCTCCTCCTAGACACCTCCAGTAAATGGTGTGAAGCCTGTGCTGATCACAGAATCACAGAAACATTCAGGTTGGCAAAGCCCCTCAGCATCACCAAGTCCAACCCAGAGCCCTGCTCTACAAGGTTCACCCCTAAACCGTAGCCCCAAGCACCACATCCAAACCACCTTTAAACACATCCAGGCTTGGGGACTCCCCCACCTCCCTGGGCAGCACATTCCAATCCCTGACCACTCTGGCAGGGGAAAAAAAATGTTTTCCTAGTGTCCAGTGCCACAATCAGGGCAGATTTGAGAGGAGGTCTCCTGTTATTATTGAAGTTCATCAAGGGCAAGTGTGGAGTCTTGCACCTGGGAAGGAACAACTCCATGCACCAGTATAGGCTTGGGGGCAGACCTGCTGGAGAGCAGTGAAGGTGAAAGGGACCTGGGGGTCCTGGTGGATGGAAGGATGACCATGAGCCAGCAATGTGCTCTTGTGGCCAGGAAGGCCAGTGGCATCCTGGGGTGGATTAGAAAGGCTGTGGTTAGAAGGTTGAGACAGGTTCTTCTCCCCCTCTACTCTGCACTGGTGAGGCCACATCTGGAATATTGTGTCCAGTTCTGGGCCCCTCAGTTCAACAAAGACAGTGAGCTGCTTGAAAGAGTCCAGCACAGAGCCATGAGGATGATTAGGGGAGTGGAACATCTTCTGTACGAGGAGAGACTGAGGGAGCTGAGGGCTCTGTAGCTTGGAGAAGAGGAGTCTGAGAGGTGACCTCATCAATGTTTATAAAGATGTAAAGGGTGAGTGCCCAGAGGCTGGAGCCAGGCTCTGCTGGGTGGTGCCCAGTGACAGCACAAGGGGCAGGGGTGGAAGTTCAGGCGCAGGAAGTTTCATGCAAATATGAGGAAAATGTTTTCCCTGTGCGGGTGCCAGAGCCCTGGAGCAGGCTGCCCAGGGGGGTTGTGGAGCCTCCCTCTCTGGAGATATTCAAGACTTGCTTGGATGTGTTCCTGTGTGACCTGCTCTAGGTGATCCTGCTCTGGCAGGGGGCTTGGACTGGGTGAGCTTTTGAGGTCCCTTCCAGCTCTGAAATTCTGTGATTCCCAAACCTACTCTCCCATCCTGCTTGATGGCTTCCTGTAGAGGAGGACAGTCTTTTTGTCAGTGCCCTTTACAGTCTGACTCAGTAAGCTTCAGGAAGGAGCTGAAAGCACTTGGTACACTTAGGTGGATGCTTCTGTGGAGACATAATTTAGACTGTGATCTTACCCAGGGTGTTTCTCTCTGGTTTTTATAGCTGCTTGCTGGATGCCATGGTGTTGGCTTTCTCCTGCTAGCACTGGTACCAGATGGTGGTGTTGTGACTGGGAAATTCTGCTTTCAATTATCCCTGAGAAAACAGAGGCTTCAGCTTTCAATAGTGTACTGCCTCTGTCTCAGTGATATCCCAGTTTAGTGCTACCCCATGCCAGAGATCTGCTGAGGACCTGGAAGATGTATTGACCTGCAGCACTGAGCGAAGCAAGCAAATGGTGCAAACCCTGGGAGCTCTGCTCAGTGCTGCTGGGAAGGTCTGCTGTGGGAGGAGGCTGACGCAGGGCTTCCGAAGTGTCTGCACATCCGACCCCAGGGCTGCTGAGCTCTCTTCCAGAGTGCTGAGGCAAGTTGGAATGCCTCTCTGTGGCAGTTTGAGGCTGGTGCCTAGGAAAAATTTACACAGATTGAGTAGAGAAGTGGTGGAATGTAAATAAATTGCCATTGGATGTAAAAGGGAAAAGAGTGATAAGGTCTGACTAATCCCATGGGGCTGAAAACAAGCACAAAGTTCGTTGTATAAACGAACTCGTGCTCTCTTTGGGCTTCTCCACTTCAGCAGATACTTAGCTGGGAGCTTTTGCTTGGCTGTTGCTGACCTTGGCTGAATTCTTGTTGTGACTAAACACTAACAAACTACCATCTGCCCTCCTCCTCCTCTTTCTGCCCTCCTCCTCCTCTTTCTGCCCTCCTCCTCCTCCTCTTTCTGCCCTCCTCCTCCTCTTTCTGCCCTCCTCCTCCTCTTTCTGCCCTCCTCCTCCTCCCTCTCCTCCTCCTCTTTCTGCCCTCCTCCTCCTCTGCCTGCCCTCCTCCTCCTCTGCTGCCCTCCTCCTCCTCCTCTTTCTGCCCTTCCCCTTCTCTGCCTGCCCTCCTCCTCCTCCTCTTTCTGCCCTTCCCCTTCTCTGCCTGCCCTCCTCCTCCTCTCTTTCTGCCCTTCCCCTTCTCTGCCTGCCCTCCTCCTCCTCCTCTTTCTGCCCTTCCCCGCCTGCCCTTCCCCTTCTCTGCCTGCCCTTCCCCTTCTCTGCCTGCCCTTCCCCTTCTCTGCCTGCCCTTCCCCTTCTCTGCCTGCCCTTCCCCTTCTCTGCCTGCCCTTCCCCTTCTCTGCCTGCCCTTCCCCTTCTCTGCCTGCCCTTCCCCTTCTCTTGTCCCATGTACAGGGCAGAAGGGGGAGAAGAGGAGGAAGCTGTTGGTAACCCCCCTGGTTTTGTCCAGGGGGGTTCTTGTGCTGATTGTAAAATGCAAATGCATGTAAATATTGTCTGTTTTGTACAGATTCATTGCATTCCATATTTCTAGACTGTAGTTGTGCTTGTAAATGTAGCTTCATTTTCTTTCCAACTGAGCTGGTCTGGCAATTGTGTTTTAGGGGGTACTCTCTCCAAATTAGTTTGGGAGGTAATTTTTCAACCCACCACACTCTCAATTCTATTGTCAGTACTACTGCAAATGCTGTTGCAATTTCTGATGCAAGCACACAGCTGCAATGTGTACCTCTTCCTCAGCAGTTGATGGTGCCTATGCTTCCCACTGGCAAGAGGGGCTGCATAGGGGGTTTTTGGTGCTCACTGATTGTCTTTTAGCTCTGGCACAGGAATTGCTGATTTTGGCTTCCCATTCCAATGGGGTGCATCCATTAGTAAAACTGTGGAGGAATTGATAAGTGCAGGCTGATTTAAAGCTGCTGTGTAATAGGCATTCCACTCTCTGAAAGGGGCCTACAGGAAAGCCAGGAAGGGACTTTTTACAAGGGCTTGTAATGATAGGGTGAGAGGGAATGGAGTGAAGCTTGAGGAGGGCAGATTTAGGCTGGAGATAAGGAATAGTTCTTGATAGTGAGGGTGATGAGACACTGGAACAGGTTACCCAGGGAGGTAGTGGATACCCCCTCCCTGGAGGTAGAATAGAATAGATAGAATAGAATAGAATAGAATAGAATAGAATAGAATAGAATAGAATAGACCAGGTTGGAAAAGACCTTTGAGATCATTGAGTCCAACCTATCACCCAACACCATCTAATCAACTAAACCATGGCACCAAGTGTCTCATCCAGGCTCTTCCTAAACACCTCCAGTGATGGTGACTCCACCACCTCCCTGGGCAGCACATTCCAAAGGCCACTATTCACGAGTGGCCTCACCAGATCTCAGTTAGAGGAGACTGTTTCTTGTCCATGAATAATTTCTAGTAAGAATAAGGAAGGTGAAGGCATTCACAAGGCTGATGTCTCCCTGTACACCACACTGGGGAGACCCCACCTGGAGTACTGTGTCCAGTTCTGGAGCCTCTATTACAGGAAGGATCTGGAGGTGCTGGAAGGTGTCCAGAGAAGGGCCACGAGGATGAGCAGAGGGCTGGAGCTGCTCTGCTATGAGGACAGACTGAGGGAGTTGGGGCTGTTCAGTCTGGAGAAGAGAAGGCTCTGAGGAGACCTAATTGTGGCCTTCCAGTATCTGAAGGGGCTACAAGAAAGCTGGGGAGGGACTTTTGAGGGTGTCAGGGAGTGATAGGACTGGGGGGAATGGAACAAAACTAGAAATGGGTAGATTGAGATTGGCTGTTAGGAAGAAGTTGTTCCCCATGAGGGTGGTGAGAGACTGGCACAGGTTGCCCAGGGAGGTGGTGTCAGCCTCATGCCTGGAGGTTTTTGCAGCCAGGCTGGATGTGGCTGTGAGCAACCTGCTGTAGTGTGAGGTGTCCCTGGCCATGGCAGAGGGGTTGGAGCTGGCTGAGCCTTGAGGTCCCTTCCAACCCTGATAATTCTGTGATTCTATGTTCTTGTTTGTTTTACAGGCTCTAGGTTGGCTTTATCACAGGGAATACACTCTGTGGTTGTTACCAGCTCTCTTTGTTCTGTAACAAGATGACTTAAGTTTGTCAGCTCAGTGTTGCTATATTGCTGTGCTGATGATCCCCTCCTCATGAATCTCAGCTCAGCTGCTGTATGCTGCTTCAGTTCATGCTAAATTTGCAATCTTGACTTCATTGAAGTGCAAAATTGGCTCACTTGTCAAAAACTGGTAATACAGAGAAAACAATCCAGTACTTTTTTTTTTGAGAGGCTTAAGTCAAGGCTTATGTAGGCTTAGAGAAAGTTTCAGGATCTCCACATTAGGAGAGCAGCTGTTTATAGTGTGCAAACCTTGTTAAATATTGATGAGCTTAGATTGAATCAGCACTGGTTAAGCCACACCTTGAGTACTGTGTCCAGTTCTGGGCTCCTAAACTTAAGAAGGACACTGAGACACTTGAACATGTCCAGAGAAGGTCAACAAGGCTGGAGAGGGGCCTGGAGCACAGCCCTGTGAGGAGAGGCTGAGGGAGCTGGGGTTGCTTAGCCTGGAGAAGAGGAAGCTCAGGGGAGACCTTCTTGCTCTCTACAACTTCCTGAAGGGAGGTTGTAGCCAGGTGGGGGTTGGTCTCTTTTCCCAGGCAACCATCACCAGAACAAGAGGACACAGTCTCAAGCTGCACCAGGGGAGGTTTAGGCTGGAGGTGAGGAAAAAGTTCTTCCCAGAAAGCAAGATTGGCCATTGGAATGTGCTGCCCAGGGAGGTGGTGGAGTCCCCATCCCTGGAGGTGTTCAGAAAAGGCCTGGATGTGGCAGTTGGAGCCATGGTTTAGTTGTCAGGAGGTGTTGGGTATTAGGTGGTAGGTTGGACTTGATGATCTCTGAGGTCTTTTCCAACCTTCTTGGTTCTATGATTCATATCTGTGCATCATTTTAGTGCAGTAGTAAGGAGCAGTAGCCCTCAGAGTTGAGCTTCAATGGAAAAGCAAATGACCTGCAGACTGGTTTTTGGGGATAGATTTGTTGCAGAGGGATTTTTGTTGTTCTTTGCATTGTCATTTCTTTCACAACTATTTTCAGAGCTTGGCACTGCTGTGCATGGGTACAAAAGCCCACTGAAGGCAACAGGGCATCTCTTAGAAGGCCTTCAGCTTAAAGCCCCTATACACTGGGCAGTCCTATATGAGATAGCTGATGCTGCTTCCATATCCCTTCTGCCTTTACACTGAGGTAAGCCTGCTGACTTCAGCACATGGACTCCTGGAAAACCAGAGCAAGGATCAAGAACACTGGCCTGCAACTCCTGATGCCAAGGTGATGCTCGATGAGGCCCTGGGCATCCTGGTCTAGTTGGATGTCCCTGCTGACTGCAGGGAAGTTGGACTACATGGCCTTTGGAGGTCCCTTCCAGCCTTGACCATTCTATGATTCTAAATAGTCATAGGAGCTGACCAGCAGTCTTGCTCCACAAATCTGCCACTTGGTTAACAGTAAGTTGTATAGCTTGATCTTGGAAGGATCACAGGATGCTAGGGGTTGGAAGGCACCTCTGGAGATCATCAAAGCCCAACCCCCTGCCAGAGCAGGACCATAGAATCTAGCACAGTCATACAGGAACACATCCAGATGGGGCTGGAAAGTCTCCAGAGAAGGAGATTCCTCAACACTGCTGGGCAGCCTGTTCCAGTGCTCTGTGACCCTCACAGTGAAGAATTGCCTCCTCATTTTGAGGCTGAATTCTCCTGATGGGATCAACAGCGAGGAGGTTTCCTCTGGCAGAGGTTCCAGCAAAGCAGAGCACTTACAGCTTTGGGTTTGGTGGTGGTTGTGAAGCGTGGAGTTGGTTGGACCAAGTCAGAGTGAAAGGGTGAGGTGTCATTTACAGAAGCAGCAAGTTGTTGTGCTAGTACAAAGGCAATCTTTGGCACATCTATTAAGGCTTCTGTTTCGTGCTGTAATGTAACTTCATTTTGGGGAAGCTTCCAGGCTCCTATTTTACATTCCTGAGTGACACCATTTTAAATATCTCCCAAAAATCTCCCTGAAGTGCCTCCAGAAAAATCAGATCTTTTCTCAGTCTAGAATGAGAATGTAAAGAAAAAAGTGGACTCAGTGTTTCCTGTGGAGCCCCATCTGGACTAGCACAGCAGCTCTCTGTTGGCTCAGGATAATGGAGCAGTTTCTTGGCTTGCCCTCAGAAAGGCATCTTTATTTGCATAATCCCTTCATTTCTTGGATTGCATTTTAGCTTAGGTTCCATTTGATTGTCAGGCTTTATATTTGGCTTTTGTGCCTGTGGTGACTTGCCCCTGTACTCAGTACTGCTTAGGCCACACCGTGAGTCCTGTGTCCAGTTCTGGCCCCTCAATTTAAGAAGGATACTGAGACACTTGAATGTGTCCAGAGAAGGGCAATGAGGCTGGGGAGAGGTCTAGAGCACAGCCCTGTGAGGGGAGGCTGAGGGAGCTGGGGTTGTTTAGCCTGGAGAAGAGGAGGCTCAGGGGAGACCTTCTTGCTCTCTACAGCTACCTGAAGGAAGGTTGTAGCCAGGTGGGGGTTGGTCTCTTCTCCCAGGCAAGCAGCACCAGAACAAGCAGTCTCAAGCTGTGCCAGGGGAGGTTTAGGTTGGAGTGAGGAGAAAGTTCTTCCCAGAAAGAGAATATTGGCCATTGGAATGTGCTGCCCAGGGAGGTGGTGGAGTCACTGTCCCTGGAGGTGTTCAAAAAATTCTTGGACGTGGCATTTGAAGCCATGGTTTAGTTAGTCAGGAGGTGTTGGGTGCCAGGTTGGACTTGATGAACTCTGAGGTCTTTTCCAACCTTATTGATTCTATGATTCTTTGACCCTGGCTGGAGCCAGGTGCCCAGCAAAGATGCTCTATCATTCCCCCTTCTCAGCTGGACAGGGGAGAAATACATAACCAAAATCACTTGGTGATTACCATCAGCTCTGCTTTCTCTGCTTCCTTGGGCAAACCAGCTAAGCACAAGTGATGCAGCAGACACACTTCTCACTACTCAAGGCACTAGTAGTACCTTGAATAACACCTGAGTTGTTCTCTGCTGCTGCTCTGGCACTTAGCTGGAGAGAACTGCTGTTGAGTGAAAGAAGGAAGAAAGATTGCTTCCCACTTTCTCTCCCTTTTACTTGTGCTGTGAGCTTTGGCAGCGTTTCCTGGTAGGGATGAAAGGAGGGTGGAACAAAGGCACAGTAAGTGCAGGGCAGTGCTTGGGAATGCTGTCATAGAATCACACACAGACCAGGTTGCCCAGAGCCACATCCAGCCTGGCCTGAAAAACCTCCAGGGATCTGGCATCAGAGGGGGGCTAACTATGTGATTTAAAATCTATTTATTTTTGATAGCTAAGAAGTAATTGCTTGCTCCTGCCTGGATTTAGACCTGTGTTGCTGCTGTTGAGTGTATGCACCCTGTCTGCCATGAAATAGTTGTCTTTTAGGAAAGCAGTGAGTCTTTGTGCAGAATAGAATAGAATAACCAGGTTGGAAGAGACCTTCAAGATCATCGTGCCCAACCTATCATCCAACACCACCTAATCAAGTAAACCATGCAGCCAAGCACCCCAGCATGGTGTATATTCACACATTCCATCTAAAATCTCTCTATACCTGGATTTTCTCTAAAGCATCATGTGTTTTACATCACACTTTGGGTGCAGGGCTGAAGCTTCAGAAGTCTGTTCTTCAGGTACGCTTCCAGAAGGAGATTCAGGTCACATTAAGCTTCCTCTTAAATGCAGAGAAGGAAAGCAGAGCCTGAGTCCCACTCCCAGAAGCCAGTAATATATTAAACTCTGCTGGATTTCTCATGTCTAATTCCTTATCTCTATTTCAGTTTCTCATCCTAATTCCTTATCTCTATTTCAGTTTCTCATCCGGCCTAATAAGTACTATTTGGCTTAAGTTATCTTTCAGGAAGACATCTAAGGCTTGCCTGAAGACATCAAGTGATGGAGAATTCACCACTTTTCTTAATTAATGGGAAGGAGTAGTTGATTAAAGACTGATTTATTCAGTGGTTGAGTTGCAGCTGGAGAGTTTATTGCCTGTGGTTGATGGAAAAAAGCATTGCCTTTATTTCTGACAGAGCAGCAATGTGGTGACTTGGTTTGGTGAACACTTTGCATTTTAATAGCATCTGCTCCGGATGTGACAGGCTAGAAATCTTAATATGTGGTAGTTGCTTTTCTGGAGATAGAAAGCAGAAGGAAACCACAGTGGCTGGTAAGTTGCCTCCAGAATGGTTTTATGTCATCAGAGGAATAGGTAAGCATCAGATCATTTTGTTGGGAGCGTGAGGCTGGCAGTAAACCTCAGCTCTAACCCACGAATCCTTACCCTGATGGTGGTAAGTTTGCATGTGGTGGTAACCACATGGCATGGAGTGTGATGCCTCAGATGTGTTCACCCTGGTGTCCCAGCCACAGGTAAAGAGAGCTCTTGTTGATCACTTTATATGCTGTGCAACCTATTTTCCTGAGCATGCAGCATCTTTGTGCTTCAGGATCAGGTCACTGATTATATTTATGCTCTTTACTGATGATATTTATGAGTGTTTACTGATTCCATTTGTGAGCATTATTCTGACAGTGCTTGACTGTGAAGCTTGCACTGCTTCTGCTGAAGTGCTGATTTTAAAGATGACTTGGTTGTTGTTGTGTGTTTTTTCCCCCCGGTCACTCTGCAGAGCACAGACGCCAATTCAAACGTGAGGAAAAGAACCAACGCCACAGTACAGTCCGAAGCTGACGGTGGGAGCCGAATTGACACAAGGCACAGCTCCATCCAGCCTCCCTCTGTAGCTCAGGGGTCTTCTGACATTACACCCCACTCCCTTTCTGCATCAAGCCCCAACCCTTTCACACGCCTCAACGCATCAGAGACATTATCTTCCGCAAGAGCTACCCCTCCAGCTCCTCCTTCCACCCCAATTTTAACTGGATTTGTATCCCAGCATGCCACAGCTGGATCCCCTTCCATTCAGCACTTGCTTGGATCTAGACTGGAGCAGATTCAGACCACCACACCTAACACATTAGGAGCATCTGCAAAGCCATCTGCTGTCACACCACCTGCTCCCCCTGCCTCCCACTCTGGCACGAGTAAGATAGACAAATATGCACGCATTTTATTTCCTGTTACCTTTGGAGCATTTAACATGGTCTACTGGGTGGTGTATCTATCCAAGGACACCATGGAAAAATCAGAAAGTCTAATGTAGTTTTGCTGCTATGTAGTAGTTCCTAAATTATACTCATATTTGATGCAGAGTTTCTTCTTTTGAAACTATTTAAAGAAAGAAAGAACAAATAATAAGGGTCAGTAATTCTTACTTATAAAAGCTGTGTGCAACTTTCCCGTTGTAAAGGCTGGAGGTAGTGGGGATGATTTAGTTCACTTCTACCAGAGGAATGGGGAACAGGTTTGCCTTCCTCCCTTCAGCTAGCAGGCAAACCATCACTCTTCTCAGACAGACTACCCTGGCTGCAAAGAAATATGCCTTTTGGGAGGAGCAGGCACCTAATATGCCTTTGGGGGAGAGCAAACAGGTTTGCCTTCCTCCCTTCAGCTAGCAGGCAAACCATCACTGTCCTCAGACAGACTACCCTGGCTGCAAAGAATTATGCCTTTGGGAGGAGCAGGCACCTAAAGCAAGTGAAAGGCAGAGGTGCCCAGCTGTGCAGTGGAACACATCTGGACTGCTAGGAGGATGCATGTTGATTATTACCACTCCCCAAGGCACCCAGCACTGCTGTCTGGGACAGCGGATTGCATTCTCAGAGTGCCAAGGGCCACCACGTCCTGAGTATTTTGGCAGGGCTTGCTAGAAAAGGACTTAACCCTCCTAGATTTCAATTGGCAGAATGAGGGGCAGGGGGGGGAAGGAGGAAAATGAGTGTTGGAAAAAAGAAGAGAGAGTCCAGCCTGGGAGAGTGCAACTCCAGAGAAGTTATGCAAAGGAGTTGTAGAGCTCCGAATATTTTTACTGAGCGTTCTTTTGCGTTGCAACCTGGGAAATTCTCACTCCAAAACCAACCAAACCCAAAGCAAAACCCCAACGAGTGAACCTTGTAAAAATCTGACAAACCTGATGTAATTCTCAGAATTGGAGGTTTTCTTTCTCTTTGGTAAGGTGATCTGCAGTGTGTGATTCTTCTTGGAGCTTGCTGACCAGCTCGAGTGGGTTTACTCCTCGATTAAATCCATTGCGGTAGATTGAGAACCAGGCCTACAATGTTCAGCTTTTTATTTGAAGTCTTCTTTCTTTGGATGCTTTGGGTTTAGTTTGGGGGTTGTTTTTTTTTGGGGGGGGGGGGGGGGTGTCTTGTTTATTTGTTCCTCCCTGATATTTTTCAGTCCCACTCCTTTGATTTCCCTTTAAACACAAATCTCTGCCTGTGTGCGAGTCGAGCTGAATTTCCAACCCGGGGTTTAAAAGTGGCTTCCAATCGAGCAGAACCAATTTTCCTGTGTTTTGATAAGCATGGCTATGGCACACCTTTGAGTCAATGAGCAAAACCCTTTTGTGAAGGAATGCTGTGACATGAAGAAGTGAAGAAAGTTTCTATGTGGAGCCTGAGGGGGTGGAGAAAAAAAATTGTCTATGCTTCATTTGTTTCTCTTAAACTATGGCACAGGTAGGCACTTTCCTTAGTGGCTCAAACTGCAATATACAAGCAAGATGCTTCATTAAAGAATTAGTTACAACCTGATAGAGATCTGGATCAGAAGTGTTCTTTTCACCAGACTGGGTGCAAGATACGCTGACAGTGAACCTTGTAAGGATCCATCTGGTGGAGCAAATGGTTTGCATTTCTCTGCAGGTGACAAGTGAAAAGCAAAGGCCAAATTCTCAGCTGTGATCTGGCTGTGACTTTACAGGGTCCGGGCTGACCCTTAGCTTGGGTTGATTGGAGTAGCAGCTTGCTTGCCTGTTGTCAAAGTTTCATGTTGAAGGGCAGATCAGGTGAGTGTGGAGCGGTTCCATGCCCAGGTATCGATCAAGTGACTGATGGAGACCACAGGTGGTGGGGGAATTGAGGGCGTGCACAAGACTGCCCTAGATTATGCTGGGACAGGAATCAGAGTAAAAAATGCCATGGTGGTGGGACTCTGACTGTCTCTCTGTGCCTCTTTCTGTCTCTCCAAATCTTTTAGCCAGCTTATGGCTGAGAATCTGACCTTTAGTTTACCTGGGAAGCTGCAGGAGGTGTTTACTGCAGCGTGCGGTGTGGATCCCCAGCTGCTATGTCCTGTCCAGCAGTGGACTGTCAATGTTTGAATGCACAGGGTGGGGGAACATCTTGCATGGCTTGGTGATGATGTAGTGATGTAAACACTTACCTCAGTCTTCCTGACTTAAGTGATGTTCTCAAAAGGCCAGGGATGGTCCTTTCCTTTTCCCCCTTCAAGTCTGGAATCACAACGCTCCTTAGGCAAACCGCAGCACAGAGCTGGGGATGCAGAACCCATGCAAGATGTTTCAACGCAGCAATTTGCATCTTTGAATGTCTCTCTAGCTGCTGTAGCTCTTTCTCCCCTAATTTGGTCACATTTGTGGTATTTGCTTGTTTCTGTGTGGACTGGCTGAACAGAGGATGGTACACAAGAGAGGATTTGTTGTGTGAAGCCAGAAGAAACAAAGCTGACCCTCTGGCAATTACTGATCAGGACTGCACAAATGATAAAACATTTCTAGGATGAAGAACAATGGCCTTCTGTGTTGAGAACCTAGTGTGTGTGCCAGAAGTGTACTTCCCTCTCTGGTGAAAACCAAGGATGCTTCCTCTCAGTCAGAGCTTTAAACAATTCCCTAGGAACAGCTGGCTCTTCCTTCCACCCAGCCCGGGATACTGATTGTGTGATCAACTTTTTCAGTGTATTCCTCAGCAGGATCAACACTGGTTCAGGTTGTTTGACCAAGATCAGTCTGAATACGTGTGGGGGGGTTGAAATTAACACCCCCCCCCAAAAAAAAAATTTGAGAAAACTAACCCCCCCCAATAAATTGCCAGACCAGCTCAGTTTGGGATGGAAGCACAGGAAGCTCCATTTGCAAGCAAACTGCAATCTAGAAACAGAAAATGCAATGAATATGTGCAAAATGTACAATACATGTACTATATATATTTACAGTTTATAAACAGCAGAGAAACTCCTCAGCCCCCCTCCCTGGATGTATCCAGGGGACCCATTCACCTCTTCCCCCCACTCTCTCTCTGCTGGTGCCACATCCAGCTGGCAGCCAGTCAGTATGGTGTTCCCCAGGGATCAGTGCTGGGCCCCATGCTCTTTAATATCTTTATTGATGATCTGGATGAGGGGATTGAGTCCATCATCAGTATTTGCAGATGTCACCAAGTTGGGGGAAGGTGTTGATCTGTTAGAGGCATCTTTGCCAGGCTGGACAGATGGGCAGAGTCCAAGGGCATGAGATTGAACACATCCAAGTGCCGGGTTCTACACACTGGCCACAACAACCCCAGGCAGTGCTACAGGCTGGGGTCAGAGTGGCTGGAGAGCAGCCAGGCAGAGAGGGACCTGGGGGTACTGGTTGACAGAAGATGGAACATGAGCCAGCAATGTGCCCAGGCAGCCAAGAAGGCCAATGGCATCCTGTCCTGCATCAGAAATAGTGAGGGCAGCAGGAGCAGGGAGGTCGTTCTGCCTTGTACTCAGCACTGGTTAGGCCACACCTTGAGTCCTGTGTCCAGTTCTGGGCTCCTCAGTTTAAGAAGGACATTGAGACACTTGAACATGTCCAGAGAAGGTCAACAAGGCTGGGGAGGGGTCTGGAGCACAGCCCTGTGAGGAGAGGCTGAGGGAGCTGGGGCTGCTTAGCCTGGAGAAGAGGAGGATCAGGGGAGACCTTCTTGCTGTCTACGCCTTGCTGAAGGGAGGTTGTAGCCAGGTGGGGGTTGGTCTCTTCTCCCAGGCAAGCAGCACCAGAACAAGAGGACAGAGTCTCAAGCTGTGCCAGGGGAGGTTTAGGCTGGAGGTTAGGAAGAAATTCTTCCCAGCAAGAGAGATTGGCCATTGGAATGTGCTGCCCAGGGAGGTGGTGGAGTCACCATCCCTGGAGGTATCATAGTTTCAGTTAGGGTTGGAAGGGACCACAAGGATCATCTAGTTCCAACCCCCCTGCCATGGGCAGGGACACTCTACACTAGATCAGGCTGGCCAGAGCCTCATCCAGCCTGGGCTTAAACACCTCCAGGGACGGGGCCTCAACCACCTCCCTGGTGTTTAGGAAAGAGCCTGGATGAGGCACTTGGTGCCATGGTTTAGTTGATTAGATGGTGCTGGGTGGTAAGTTGCACTCCATGTTCTCTAGGTCTTTTCCAACCTAGTTAATTCTGTATTCTATATCCTGTATCTCTATATACATGTATATATAGATATACAGACACACACACATACAAAATCTCAGTTTAGTTTAGGTCTCATTTGTTGTACTCTGCTACATTTAATTTTCTCTGTGTGTGTGTGTGTTCTAGCATATGAAGAAATTACCAGAATTAGCTTTCTGAAGTACCTACAGACCATGTAAACAGGAATTTGCAGTGAGCAGTGTTTCTCTTCCTTATCTTTCATCTCCTTGTAGAGCCATCAGAAAGAGTGAAGAGCCTGCAGTGTACTTGGGTAGCACTGCCAGGTTCTGAGTGCTGTGCAATTCAGAAGCACAAGCAAAGCAGTAATATGCTAAATATAATGGCCCAAATGTTCAACCCTGCTAACTACAATCCTGAGGGAGAATGCTGCTGGGATCATTTCAGTGACCAAATGGCTTATTAGGGATGGATTTGAGTGAGCTGAATTCTACAGGAGGTATTTTATGTGTGGGTTTTGCTTTTCCCTCTCTCCATTGGTTTGGTCAAACAATCCTTTACTTCTTGTTTGTTTTTTTTTGAATGACAGAACCACAGTGGTTCCAAACTAACCAAATGCTTCAGAGAAGTCAGCTCCACCAACAGGAAACTAGAAACTAGTTAAAAAGCCCCCCCAAACCCAACCCCCCCGAAAAACCCACCCCCAAACCTTGCCAGGAAGCAGGGATGGATCTCCACTGACTGCTGTTTCCTCGGAGACTTTGCTACCAACAGCAAAACTCCCACAGATTGCAGTGATGCAGCCCCAAACACCAACACAGTCACTGGAGGAAAAAAGCAGTTGGAAAAAGCTTGGCACTGGAAGTTTGCCTTCCCAGGAAGCGCAGGGGATTTTACAGTCAGCTGCCAGCGAGGTCAGATTTCTCACGGCCCACTCTTAACAGATTTCCACTCCCAAGTGTGAAAGTCATGAAGCTAAGTGAGGTGGCAAACCCCAGCCCTCCATGGTGACCTCCCATCAGAGGTAGCTTGAGGTTTTGACCTGTTGTGATAAGGGAGGTGGTGGAAGCCTCATCCCTGGAGGTTTTTTAGGCCAGGCTGGATGTGGCTGTGAGCAACCTGCTGTAGTGTGAGGAAAGAAAGAAATACTGAGAGCCCTGGGGCTGTTCAGTCTGGAGAAGAGAAGGCTGAGCGGGGATCTGATCAGTGTCTATCAATATCTGAGGGGTGGGTGTCAAGAGGAAGGTGCCAGGCTCTTTGTGGTGGAGCCCAGTGATAGGACAAGGAACAGTGGGTACAAGCTGGAACACAGGAGGTTCCACCTCAGCATGAGGAGACACTTCTGTATGGTGAGGGTGCCAGAGCCCTGGAGCAGGCTGCCCAGAGAGCGTGTGGATTATCCTCTGGAGACTTTCCAACCCCACCTGGATGCATTCCTGTGCAGCTTGCCCTGGGTGATTCTGCTTTGGCAGGGGGTTGGACTTGATGCAGGCCCCTTCCAACCCCTAACGTTCTGTGATTCTGTGTACCAGGATCCACTGAAATCAAGAGGTATTTTTCATTGACAGGATGTTTATTGAAAGGGAAAAAAAATCACAGGATCATAAAATTATTAGGGCTAGACTAGACCTCTGAGATCATCAGCTCCAGCCTATCACCTAACACCACCACTTCGACTCTCCTCCCAGGCAACCAGCACCAGAACAAGAGGACACAGTCTCAAGCTGTGCCAGGGGAGGTTTAGGTTTGATCTTAGAAAGAAGTTCTTCCCAGCAAGAGAGATTGGCCATTGGAATGTGCTGCCCAGGGAGGTGGTGAGGTTGGAGTCCCTGGAGGTGTTTAAGCAAAGCCTGGATGAGGCACTTCGTGCCATGGTCTGGTTGATTAGTTAGGGTTGAGTGACCAGTTGGACTTGATGGTCTTGGAGGTCTCTTCCAACCTGGTTGATTCTGATTCTGTGAGTAGACCATGAAGGAAAAAGGCATGATTTTGAAAGAGTCTGATATGTCTTCATTTTAAGAGTCTTTATGAGAGTCAAGCTGTGGCTTTCCTTTTGGTGGATGAGAGTGTGGTAAGTTTCAGCATGTTCTGAGTGAAGCAGACTCTGAAAGTCAGTTTTTGCCCACATCCCAGGCGAGTGAGAATGGTGTGAAGCACTGAGCACTCTGAGAAGCTCTCTCTTTGCCAAGGGTCTGTGCTCTGTGCATAAGTGGAGAGAATGAACAATGCAATTCTTGTCAAATGGGCAGAATGTGTAACATATATTTGGCCTCCACATGGAGTGGACAATGCAGTAGGTATTGATTTCAGAACTGACTAGCACTGCATTCCAGTCTTTAACTTAGTGCATCACATCCTGGGCTGCATCCAGAGAAGCATAGCCAGCCGGTCCAGGGAGGGGATTCTCCCCCCTCTGCTCTGCTCTGATGAGACCCCACCTGGAGTACTGTGTCCAGTTCTGGAGCCCCTATTACAGGAAGGATCTGGAGGTGCTGGAAGGTGTCCAGAGAAGGGCCATGAGGATGAGCAGAGGGCTGGAACTCCTCTGCTATGAGGACAGACTGAAGGAGTTGGGGCTGCTCAGTCTGGAGAGGAGAAGGCTCTGAGGAGACCTAATTGTGGCCTTCCAGTATCTGAAGGGGGCTACTAGAAAGCTGGGGAGGGACTTTTGAGGGTGTCAGGGAGTGATAGGACTGGGGGGAATGGAGCAAAACTAGAAATGGGTAGATTGAGATTGGATGTTAGGAAGAAGTTCTTCCCCATGAGGGTGGTGAGAGCCTGGCACAGGTTGCCCAGGGAGGTGGTGGAAGCCTCATGCCTGGAGGTTTTTGCAGCCAGGCTGGATGTGGCTGTGAGCAACCTGCTGTAGTGTGAGGTGTCCCTGCCCATGGCAGGGGGTTGGAACTGGCTGATCCTTGAGGTCCCTTCCAACCCTGAC
The DNA here is from genome assembly GCA_015227895.2 of Colaptes auratus. Taxonomy (NCBI): domain Eukaryota; kingdom Metazoa; phylum Chordata; class Aves; order Piciformes; family Picidae; genus Colaptes; species Colaptes auratus. Next base: position 6,612,120 of record CM037643.1, read on the forward strand.
AATTCTGTGATTCTATGATCTAAAAGTCTCTCTTGCACTTTCTTAGGCTTTTGATATTATTCCACTGGAGAGGACTTCAAAGCACACCAGATGCTCTCCACTGCCATTCACCAGATCATTCTTTTTTCTTTTGGTCATTATTCTATTTTTCTTCTCTTGTGTGAGAGAAACTTGAGAGCAGGAAGACTCCTTTAAAATGGATTTAACAGCAGCAAGAATGCAAAGCCTGGGAGATTCCCTTTTTAGAACCCCATTTGAACTCCCAGCATTTATGGACTGCACTTTGTAAATAATAGCATTTAAAAATACTAATGGGGTCTCAGCCTGGATAGGTATCCAGATGAATCTACTCAAGTAGTATGAATTCCCTGAATTGTCAGGGAAGCAAGCTCAGGAGGGTGCAGAGGAGGGCCACAAAAATGATCAGGGGCTTGGAGCAGCTCTGCTACGAGGACAGGCTGAGGGAGCTGGGGGTGTTCAGCCTGGAGAAGAGGAGGCTCCAGGGAGACCTAATAGCAGCCTGCCAGTATCTGAGGGGGATACAAGAAGGCTGGAGAGAGACTGTTTATAAAGGCCTGCAGTGATAGGATGAGGGCAATGGCTTGGACTTGATGATCTTTGAGGTCTCTTCCAACCTTTTTGATTCTATGAAATGGGAGAAGAGCAGATTGAGATTGGATGTTAGGAATAAGTTCTGCACCATGAGGGTGGTGGAGCACTGGAGCAGGTTGCCCAGGGAGGTGGTTGAGGCCCCATTCCTGGAGATACTGAAGGTGAGGCTGGACAGGGCTCTGGGCAACCTGCTCTAGTTCAGGATGTCCCTGCTGCCTGCAGAGGGGGTTGGACTGGATGAGCTTTGGATTCCCTCCCAACCCAGACCATTCCAGGATTCTAAGACACACTTGCAAGCAGACTTGCTTTGGAAGAGTACCTGTCTGGATGGAAAGCACTGTGTTAAGGTAGGTATTCCCCCCCCCACCTTTATCTTCCTATTCCTATTTTCAACAGAAAGATCCCAAGAAACCCCAATGCTACTGAATTAACCCCACAGAGATCTGGATTGTTTTCTGCTTCCTGCTGGTGCTGTTGTTGCTCTCCCTCAAGGTTTACTGTGTTGGGTTTTTTTGTGTGTGTATGATGTGTCCATATTGCTGTTAACTGATGGAACATTCTCCAGATGACCTGGTGGCAAAAAAGAGCATTAAACAAGTAATAATCATTGTCTGTGAATATGTTTTTTCATCCTTGGCAACAACTTAACTGGAGGCTGGTAGAAGAAACAGGGGACAGTGTGAAGCACTCAGCTGGACTTTAGAGCTTGATGCACCCTGAAATGTAGTTGACTACTGCTTTGTCTTGCCTTATCATCTTGTGCTGGTGGCTCAGCTCTGTGGTAAGTAAAGATGCCCAAGGATGGAAGACTCATGAAGTCAAGGGCATGTGCAAGTATTTCTTCAAAGTGCTTTCAAAAGATGAGATAGTTGCCATTGCTCACAGTGACTTTGCAGTCTGCTTTCCATTGGTAAGCTTGAAAACCATCTCTTATTCTGCTGGAATGTACCAGGTTGTTAGATGAGAGTGGTGGTGAATGGTGCCACATCCGGCTGGCGGCCAGTCACTAGTGGTGTGCCCCTGGGACTGGGCCCAACCCCATTCAATATCTTTATTGATGATCTGAATGAGGGGATTGAGCCCACCATTAGTAAGTTTGCAGGTGGCACCAAACTGGGGGCAGGCTTTGATCTGTAAGAGGATAGAAAGGAAGGAAGGAAGGCAGGAAGGAAAGGAAGGAAGGAAAGGAAGGAAAGAAAGAAAGGAAGAGAAGAAAGAAAGGAAGAAAAGAAAGGAAGAAAGGAAGGGAGGAAAGAAAGAAAGGGAGGAAGGAAAGAAAGGGAGGAAGGAAAGAAAGGGAGGAAGGAAAAAGGAAAGGAAGGGAGGAAGGAAAAAGGAAAGAAAGGGAGGAAGGAAAAAGGAAAGCAAGGGAGGAAAGAAAGGGAGGAAAGCAAGGGAGGAAAGCGAGGGAGGAAAGCAAGGGAGGAAAGAAAATGGAAAGAAAGGGAGGAAAGGAAAAGGAAAGAAAGGGAGGAAAGGAAAAGGAAAGAAAGGGAGGAAAGAAAATGGAAAGAAAGGGAGGAAAGGAAAAGGAAAGAAAGGGAGGAAAGGAAAAGGAAAGAAAGGGAGGAAAGGAAAAGGAAAGAAAGGGAGGAAAGAAAGGGAGGAAAGAGGAAGGAAAGAAGGAAGAAGGAAAGGAAGGAAAGAGGAAAGGAAGGACGGAAGGAAGGAAAGGAAGGAAGGAAGGAAAGGAAGGAAGGAAGGAAAGAAGAAAGGAAGGAAGGAAGAAAGGAAGGAAGGAAAGAAGGAAAGGAAGGAAGGAAGAAAGGAAAGGAAGGAAAGAAGGAAGGAAAGAAGGAAAGAAGGAAAGAAAGAAAGAAAAGGGGGGAAAAAAAAGAGCACAATTATGAGAGAGAAAATTCTTTGAAGAAAGAGAAAGGAAGAGAAGGGAAAGCATGACTAAGGGTGAAGAAATTAGTTTCTTGCCACCAAGCAGTTATTTTAAGCTGTGTCCTATTAGAGGTACTAGAACAGCATCTGGCAGGAAACAGCCCAGAAATAATTATTTCTTCGTTAGAAGTATAATGAGAAAGTAATAAAGAAAATAAGTTGCTAATGTGCTCTTAGAAACATTTGTATCCCACTGAAGCTGCTCCCACTAAGGAAGGGGATTTGCAGCAGCAGCCAGGAAGAATGAGGAGACAGAATGCTGCTAAGGGGAAAATACTGAGCTTTACAGAGCCTGTTTCACTCTGGTTTAGAGCATTCCTTAGCAAAAGAAACCAAACCCAGGTAAAAAAAAAAGATATGAATTGTATTTTTTAAATTTGATTTTCTCTATTGATTCTAATTTTACTTTTGAAGATGTTTAAATCTTTCTGAGGCTCCACAGGTGGAATTCTCAGTAACGAAGCACTTTGGAACTTTCAGCATTGTGACCTTAGTGGGGCCTTCCAGGGTCTGAAGGAGGCCTACAGGAAAGCTGGGGAGGGACTTCTGAGGGTGTCAGGGAGTGATAGGACTGGGGGGATGGAGCAAAACTAGAAATGGGGAGATTCAGGTTGGATGTTAGGAAGAAGCTTTCCCCATGAGGGTGGTGAGGCACTGACACAGGTTGCCCAGGGAGGTGGTGGCAGCCTCATGCCTGGAGGTTTTTGCAGCCAGGCTGGATGTGGCTGTGAGCAACTTGGGCTGTGAGCAAATTGCCCATTGCCCATTGGAATGTGCTACCCGGGGAGGTGGTGGAGTCACCTTCATTGGAGGTGTTCAGGAGGAGACTTGATGGGGTGCTTGGTGCCATGGTTTAGTGGATTAGGTGGGTTGGATTGGTTGATAGGTTGGATGTGATGATCTTGAAGGTCTCTCCCAACCTGTTCTATCCTATCCTATCCTATCCTATCCTATCCTATCCTATCCTATCCTATCCTATCCTATCCTATCCTATCCTATCCTATTGCATTCAACCTGCTGCAGTGTGAGGTGTCCCTGCCCATGTCAAGGGGGTTGGAACTGGCTGATCCTTGGGGTCACTTCCAACCCTAGCAATTCTACAGTTCTATGATTAACTTGCTTTGTGTTGAAGAGACTGAACACAGAGATTGTTGCCTCTGATTTAATTCAGCTTTCATAGAAGGAGAGACCTGGGGGAAAAAAAGAAACCAGCAAAAAAAACCCACAAATGATAACAATCAACCAACAAACCAACTCCTAAATCCAACTGAAAACAAACACCCACCAACTTTCACTGCAGAAACAGTCAGGTTTTGGAAGTGTTATGCCACCCAAGTAGATTTGTAGGTCTTCATTCCTCTACCTGAATTTGTGGAAGCTTTTTAGTGCTGAGCATTTCTGCTAATGCAGTTAGTCCTGGAGCCTGTGGGCTGCAATCAACATTGACACATCTGAGGATGTACATCCACAACCTCAGTGTCTGCCATCAAAGGCAAAGATGCTTTTGTGACCCAACATATCACAGAATCATAGAAGGGCTTAGAAGGGACCTCAGAGATCATCTACTCCAACCTCCCCATCATTGGCAGGGATGCCTCTCAACTACACTCAGCTGCTCAAGGCCTCATCCAGCCTGGCCTTCAACACCCCCAGGGGGGAGGCAGCCACAGCCTCCCTGGGCAGCCTGTTCCAGAGTTCCAGATTGGTGTGTGAAAGCTGCTGTGTTGCTGATGCCTCTTTCAGAGCCAGTGCAGATCCTATATTGGATTAAGCCACTTAGGGATATATGCCCTAAGCTCTTTTCCAAGTAGGCCATTTAGGCACCAGCTGAGTACAATGTGGAATTCAGCACCAACTGTGCACCCTGCCCGAGGATCAGCACAGTTAATCTGACCTGAGGTTTCTGACTCTGGGATCAGGAGACAGGAAAGATGTGAGCTAACAGCTTTGTGGTGGGTTGAAATCATCCCCCCAACATGCTGCTGCCAGCTGGGGGGCATGTAGATTGCTGTCCATCCAAGCTCTACTGTGGGGCATCAGTTCTGGGCTCCTCAAGTCATGAAAGATGTTGAGTTGCTGGAAGGTGTCCAGAGAAGGGCAACAAAGCTGGGGAGGGGTTTGGAGCACAGCCCTGTGAGGAGAGGCTGAGGGAGCTGGGGTTGCTTAGCCTGGAGAAGAGGAAGCTCAGGGGAGACCTTCTTGCTCTCTCCAACTCCCTGAAGGGAGGTTGTAGCCAGGTGGGGGTTGGTCTCTTTTCCCAGGCAACCAGTACCAGAACAAGAGGACACAGTCTCAAGCTGTGCCAGGGGAGGTTTAGGCTTGACCTTAGAAAGAAATTCTTCCCAGCAAGAGAGCTTGGCCATTGGAATGTGCTGCCCAGGGAGGTGGTGGAGTCACCATCCCTGGAGGTGTTTAAGAAAAGCCTGGATGAGGCACTTGGTGCCATGGTTTAGTTGATTAGATGGTGTTGGGTGATAGGTTGGACTTGATCTCTGAGCTCTTTTCCAACCTGGTTAATTCTGTGATTCTGTGAGCCTTGGAGCACTGGGGATGCTTTCTTGGAGTACAAAATAAGCCAGGCTGGCTGTGGCTGTGAGCAACCTGCTGTAGTGTGAGGTATCCCTGCCCATGGCAGGGGGGTTGGAACTGGCTGATCCTTGAGGTCCCTTCCAACCCTGACAATTCTCTCATTCCATGATACGGATTTTATTTTTCCCTTTGGTGAATGTGAAGGTAAAGAGAAGGTAGAAGAACTTTGGAGAGATGTAAAAAGTGTGTTTCTCACTTTCTGTCCAGGTATCCTATACATAAATATAATGACATCAAGTAGTAGGAAATATATGAGGAAAAGACAATTCTTTGATCTTCATGCTCTCAGTTATTCTTGCTAAGTGTGCAGATTGCCAGCTTCCCTGTACAATTCCAGGTGTTCCCTGTGCTGTGCTATGGAGGAAGTGCAGAAGGCAACATCTGCAAACAAGACCTAGGAGTTTTTAGGTTCAGATTGTCAGACCAGTCATGAGGGCACTTGGTGAGTGCTGGGCCTGCTGCTGAGTTAGGAGTGTGGTTTCATAGGTCTAAATTTAGTCCTGGTGGAGAAGTCTGCTCAGCAGGAGAAAGTAGCTCAGTTCTGGGTAAGAACAGCTGAAGCTGGAGACCATTAGGAATTTTGCTGAGGTAAGATGTGAGAGTTGAATTAGGCTTAAGAGCTGCTTGTTAGCTATTTAAAGCCCCCTGAATGTACAGCCTAAATACACTCCTCAGTGTGTCCTGCTACATTTGCACCCTTTGGATTCACCCTGGACCAGTTCCTGGCTATGCTCCCATGCCTCATGGCTGAGGTGGGAGGCAGCAGTTACTGGAATGTTGCAGGATTTGCACATCTTCTCCTTGGCAGTGGGCTGTATTTGCACTGAGTATCTCCAGGGTAGAGACCAGAGGTCTCACAGCCCTGTGAGGAGAGGCTGAGGGAGCTGGGGTGCTTAGCCTGGAGAAGAGGAGGCTCAGGGGAGACCTTCTTGCTCTCTACAACTCCCTGAAGGTAGCCAGGTGGGGGTTGGTCTCTTCTCCCAGGCAACCTGTGACAGAACAAGAGGACACAGTCTCAAGCTGTGCCAGGGGAGGTTCAGGCTGGATGTTAGGAAGTCATTCTTTCCACTGGCCATTGGAATGTGCTGCCCAGGGAGGTGGTGGAGTCACCATCACTGGAAGTGTTTAAAAAGGGACTGGATGAGTCAGTAGTGCCCTGGTTTAGATTGATTAGATGGTGTTGGGTGATAGTTGGACTTGGATGATCTTGAAGGTCTTTTCCAATCTGGTTTGGTTTAGTCTAGTCTAGTCTAGTCTAGTCTAGTCTAGTCTAGTCTAGTCTACTCTACTCTACTCTACTACTCTACTCTACTCTACTCTATTTTTAAGCTGAAAAAGAAAGGGAAGAGCCAGAAGATAGTGTTTGCTGGGATTTTAATTAACTCTCAGCGTTTCTTTTCCCGTGAAGCCCTGCCCCTTGCAACCAAAGCATCTGAGCTCAGCTCTAGATGTTGTTAAGGATGATTCCCAGTGAAGAATACAAAGCTTTTTAAAGTAATTTTTCTCTTTGCTGTCTGCAAGAGCCATGGCATGCAGAAAATGCACACTGAAACAGCGTAGCAGAAATGCTTCTTTTAACCCCCTCCTAGGAAAGTCCTAAATCCCTTAACTTCTCTGCCAGCAATTTACTACTTCTGCAACATGTGACTGCCCTGGATGCATGTTGCAAGAGTTGCTGGGCCATGCCAAATCCTGACGTTTGTCCCTTTGTATTGGCTCATACCTGGGGCAAAACAGTCAGGGAATCAAAGCAAAGGGGAGGTGGAGTTGAATTCTTTTTAGGCTGTCCCTGGTGCCCATTTTTGTCGCATGGAACAACGTGGCTGGGAGGATTGGGAGAATCAAATCAACTGAGCTGAATGCACATATTCAGTGCTGGTCACCTGGCCATCCTAAATCAAACTTCAAAGGTGGTTGGATAGCTGTCAACTTGTTTTGCTATTGTGCAGCTTAACTGTTAACCTTTCCTGTATTATGAACATCTATGTATTTGGAGAACAAAATCCCTCTTGCAAGAGAGATTGTGCAAAGAAAAGAGAAAAAAAAAAAGGAAAAAAAAAGAAAAATAAAAAAGAATAAAAAAAAAAACAACAGAGAGAATTGTTCCTATTATACTCCAGTGTATATTGATGTCCAATAAAATACAAGTGTGAGAGTTCTTAAACAGTTGTCGTTCTAATTGGGGCCTGAAGCCAAGAAAAGGAGCGGAGCAAGAAGCTTCCTTGAGATGGATCCTCCTGCTGGTATTGCTGGAACCTTGGTGTTAGCTAAATGGTTCAATCAACCCAGTGCTTCACATCTGACCAGATAAAGGGATGGGTTTCCTCAGCACTATGAGGAATGATCAGCTGTGGTATCATTCATGAGGGTGGCACAGCACTTTGCTGATGTGTCGCTGCCGAGATGTGCCTCACTGTGTGAAGGAGTTAAAAGAGAAGTAAAATTACCTTGCCTCTCACAGCTGCAGGAACAAATAATGCACATACTACTAGTGCCCAATTCCTTTATTTTATTATTATTATTATTATTACTATTATTGTTATTACTATTATTATTATGATTATTATTATTTTGTTGTTATTATCATCATCATCATCATCATAATTATTTTATTATCACCTCTGCTCTGGCGGGGGGTTGAACTTGATGATTGGTCTCTTCTCCCAGGCAACCAGCAACAGAACAAGGGGACTCGGTCTCAAGTTGTGCCAGGATGTCAGGCTGGATGTTAGGAGGAAGCCTCTTCTCAGAGAGAGTGATGTGCCATTGGAATGTGCTGCCCAGGGAGGTGCTGGAGTCGCCGTCCCAGGAGGTGTTTAAGAAAAGCCTGAACGAGGCACTTGGTGCCATGGTCTGGTTGATTGGATAGGGCTGGGTGATAGGTTGGACTGGATGATCCTGGGGGTCTCTTCCAACCTGGTTGACTCTAGGATTCTATGATTCTATCTCTTTGGTTCCCTTCCAACTCCTGACATCCTGTAATCATTATTGTTATCATTATCATCATTATTGTTATTATTATCAGCATCATTGCTATTATCATTATTGTTACTTTTAACTTCATTCATTGCTGTGAGGCAATCCTTCTCCTTGCCTCACCTGCCACCAAGCCAATTGGCAGCTGCTTGACTTTTGCATGTCCCAAAGTGATTTTGTTCTGATATTCTGTGCTTAGGCCTGGTACAACTGCCATGCATTCAAATGCAGGGGCTTAGGATCAGAGGATCACAGGATGTTAGGGGTTGGAAGGGACCTTTCAAGATCAGCAAGTCCAGCCCCCTGCCAGAGCAGGACCAGAGAATCCAGCACAGGTCACACAGGAATGCTTCCAGATGGGGTGTGAAAGTCTCCAGAGGAGGAGACTCCACAGCCTGTCTGGGCAGCCTGTTCCAGTGCCTGGGACCCTCCCAGTAAAGAAGTTCCTCCTCACGTTGAGGTGGAACCTCCTGTGCTGGAGTTTATATCCATTGCCCCTTGACTTGCAAAAAAAACGTGTTTCAGTAAGGATGAGAAATACTCAGCAGGAAATATGTGTGGAGAGAGATGCAAGGAGAAAGGATTCCTGTCTGCAGGGTGGCCTGTGCCAAGCGAGGAGCAGGACAGCCTCATCTCTTTTGCTAAGTGTGGCCAGGACCATCAAATCTTTTTTGCAGGCTGAGATGAGAGCTGTCAGCACAGCTTACAGTGCAGCAAAGTGCTGTAATTGCTGCTTGCTTCAGGCACAGATGTTGATGCCAAGAAATCTGCTGTGTTTGATAACTGCTGCTAGTCCCTAGGTTTGGGAGACTCTCCATCCCTTCCTCCTGGCTTCTGTGACCGTGCTTACTGTGCTCTTTAAGCCTGATGGACAAATGCATTGTATGTGCTGCATGGGATGATGCTACCTCACATCCATGCTTTATTAATGGCATTCACATTGATTGGGCAAGGAATTTTGCTGTTAGGACATGGATGATTCCTGGATAGCATCCAGGGAAAGTTGCCATTGAGTGCATGCTGGAATCAGATTCTTAAGCAAGCCAAAGCTCTGGCTGCTGGTGGTGTAAGAGGGATACAGTCTGCAGGCTGAATTATGAACTTTGCTCTGGGTTGGTGCAGAGGTGGTGGAGTCACCGTCCCTGGAGCTGCTCAAAAAGGGATTGGACCTGGCACTTGAAGCCATGGTTTAGTTATTCATGAGGTGTTGGGTGCCAGGTTGGACTCTGAGGTCTCTTCCAACCTTATTGATCCTATGATACTGTGAAAGCACCTCCTAAACTCATTTCTCATACCTCTTCATGTACCTGGATGTGATTGGTGTTTCTTGAGAGCACTAGGGTCTGTTCCTGATGGTCAGGAGCATGGCACTTCTGTGGTATGTATATCTTTGGTCTGAGTTGATAGGAATTGAGCCTGGGTTTGCTGTCCCTGGGGTCTCACTGAGGTCCTGTGAAAAAATTGAGGTTGAGCTCAGAATAGGTGCTCTCAATTCCCATTAAAATGTTTGGCTTCTATCTGTAGTCCTCCTCAGAAGAACTGGGGAGAACTCAGTTGGGGAAGTCAGGTTCTGGCTCTTTGCATGTCACTGCCTTTTGCCCTTTTCTCCTTCCTTTCTGCAGGGCTTCATCTCATACATGTATTGTGGGAAGCTCTGTCGGCATGGGCCTGGAGAAGAGATGGGTAAGTATGCTGTGCTTTGAATAGAATGTCCTGGTCTTCAGTGCTGAATGTTGCTGCTCCTCTACTAAGCAGACTCTGACCTAGGATGTACCAAAGGTAAAACCAGCTCAGCCTGCTAGATGGTTTGGGATGATGAGAATGAAATTGAGTCCTGTGTCCATTGCTGGGCTCCTCAATTTAAGAAGGACATTGAGACACTTGAATATGTCCAGAGAAAGGCAACGAGGCTGGGGAGAGGTCTGGAGCACAGCCCTGTGAGGAGAGGCTGAGGGAGCTGGGGTTGCTTAGCCTGGAGAAGAGGAAGCTCAGGGGAGACCTTCTTGCTCTCTACAGCTACCTGAAGGGAGGTTGTAGCCAGGTGGGGGTTGGTCTCTTCTCCCAGGCAACCAGCCCCAGAACAAGAGGACACAGTCTCAAGCTGTGCCAGGGGGAGTTTAGGCTGGAGGTGAGGAGAAAGTTCTTCCCAGAGAGAGGAATTTGCCATTGGAATGTGCTGCCCAGGGGGGTGGTGGAGTCACCATCCCTGGAGGTGATTGGATGTGGCACTTGAAGCCATGGTTTAGTTGTCATGAGGGGTTGGGTGACAGGTTGGACTTGATGATCTCTGAGGTCTTTTCCAACCTTATTGATTCTATGATTCTATGAAATTGTCTAGGAAACCAACCAGTTCCCAGCTCAAGATGTAAGTGGAGGTGTTCAAAAAAGGACTGGATGTGCCACTTCAAGCCATGGTTTAGTTAGTCAGGAGGTGTTGGGTGATAGGTTGGCCTCCATGATCTCTGAGGGCTTTTCCATCCTCATTGATTCTATGATTCTATGAATACCTGGGAATGTGTTGGATGTAATCCATGTGGTATTTCATAGTTTATGCCAGCAAGTGCCATGTCAGGATGACAGCCAGCACAGGTATAAAGAGACAGGAAACTGCATTGACTTCACCTTAGGAGAGAATAGAAATAGGAACAGAAATAGGAATAGACATAGAAATGGAATGGAATGGAATGGAATGGAATGGAATGGAATGGAATGGACCAGACCAGGTTGGAAAAGAGAGCACAGCTGAGGGAGGTTGGAGGATAAATTCAAGAGACAGGATGAAGATCAGTAATCCTAGTGTGAGAGTGGAAAGGAACTGGTCACCACCTGATGTTATTAGGTGAGGGAAGATGAAAGCAGGATTTGATGTGATTAAGCCTGCAAGATTTAGAGAAATGATCCACTTTGTTGGAAGATGGTGCTGAAGGGTAGTCTTTCCTAGAGGATTTCTCTGTGTTGCTGAGCTGGCTTCAATGCTGCTGAAAGCCTTTGCTGCCCCAAAGCTATGGGGTGAAACGAGTCTGGTTGGAGAACTAACACACATGGGACAAAGATGCCTAAGGTATTCTAGGAATGGGAAATGTGGCCAGGTGTTCTCACTGGTGTTTATTGGAATTTTAGATGGATTTCCTTTATTGCCTTTTCTCTTTGCTCCTCAACTTTTTCCTCAACTGAGAAAATTTCGTTTTCAACTACAGCAAATTCATTACAAATGTCTTGAAGTATTTCCTTTTTCAGATGGCAAGGAGCTGAAGAAAGGGCTACTCTGAACTCAAAGCATTAGGAAAGACTGCCAACACCACACCAGCTCAGGGTTTGGCAGTGGTGTGCCTGCTGGGTGGGCTTTTCCTAGACTGATACTGAGCCCTGGAGCAGGCTGCCCAGGGAGGCTGTGGAGTCTCCCTCGCTGGAGATACTCCAAACCTGCCTGGGTGAGTTCCTGTGTGATCTGCTCTGGGTGGTCCTGCTCTGGGTTGCACTGGATGATCTCAAGGTTCCTTCCAGGCCCTGAAGGTCTGTGATTCTGTGATTACAGACTCAGGTACTTCTCATGTCCTGCCTTTACAAGGCTGATGGGTAGGGCACTTGCCCATAAAAGACTTCCAAGGGGTCTTGCCCATTTTACAAGCTGCGTGTAGGTGCAAGCTGTACATAGGTGCAAGGACAGGGAACTGCTTGAAAGAGTCCAGCACAGAGCCACAAAAATGATGAAGGGAGTGGAACATCTTCCTCATGAGGAGAGACTGAAGGACCTGAGGGCTGTGTAGCTTGGAGAGGAGGAGACTAAGGGGTGACCTCATTCCTGTTGATGTGCAGGGTGAGTGCCAAGAGGATGGAGCCAGGCTCTGCTTGGTGATGCCCAACAGCAGGACAAGGGGCAGTGGTGGAAGCTGAGGCAGTGGATATAATCTACAACACAGGAGGTTCCACCTCAACATGAGGAAAAACTTTACTATGAGGGTGACAGAGCCCTGGAGCAGACTGCCCAGGCAGACTGTGGAGTCTCCAGCTCTGGAGATATTCAAAACCCACCTGGATGTGTTCCTGTGTGATCTGCTCTGGGTGATCCTGCTCTGGCAGGGGGGTTGGACTTGGATGATCTTCAGGAGATAATTTTGGACACATTTTTCAGAGTGTTCCTGGATCCCTTGCTTGAGGAGCCTGGATGTCCAGGGAGCCATAGCACCAGGTAACATTGCATGTGGAGTGTGTATAGACAGAGGTTAGAGTGCCTGGAGATGTTGCTGGATTTGGCCTTGAACGGTGCCCAGCTCCACTGAAGGGGTCTAAGTCTTAGGTGGGTTGTGTGGACACAGATCCAGCTGTAGAAGGACTACTTGTAAGGGGTGAGTGCCCAGAGGCTGGAGCCAGGCTCTGCTTGATGATGCCCAATGACAGCACAAGGGGCAATGGGTGGAGGTTGAGGCATAGGAAGTTCCATGTGAACATAAGGAAGAATTTTTTCCCTGTGAGGGTGCCAGAGCCCTGGAGCAGGCTGCCCAGGGGGGCTGTGGAGTCTCCCTCTCTGGAGATACTCAAAACCTGCCTGGTGTGTTCCTGTGTGATCTGGTGTAGGTGATCCTGCTCTGGCAGGGGGGTTGGACTTGGATGATCTTTCAAGCTCCCTTCCAGCCCCTAACATGCTGTGATGCTGTGATTTGTCCTTAGGGACACATCCATCCTGTGAGTTCCACCCCAGGCTTATGGCTAAAAGCTGTAGTGGTTTTGATGCTTGACTCAGAGGGACTTTGTCAAGGTAGAGGAAGCCAGTTGCAAATGACAGTGGCCTGCTTCTATCCATGGGTTTGGGCCTGTCTGAATGATTTTTTGCTGTTGTGATGTGACAACCTCTTCTTCACTCTGCATCTGACTTTGAGTCCTCTATTTATTCTCCTTAATAATGTTCTCTGCTCGTATGGAAATTGCCCTGGAGGTGTTCAAGAGGGGCTTGGATGTGGCACTTGGAGCCATGGTTTAGTTGTGAGGAGGTGTTGGGTGCCAGGTTGGACTTGATGATCCTTGAGGTCTTTTCCAACCTTATTGATTCTATGATTAATTACATCTGTCAGCTTCGACTGGAAGTTGTGCTTGTGGTTTTCCTGAGTTCCCAGCTCCTCTGCACTGCCTTGCACCTTTCTTATGTGCTTCCCTATGGGCTATAGAGCACAGCAGTGCCTTGGAGACAGTAGAGGGTGGCTCTGCTGTGTATGTGGAGAGCTGAAGTTTGAGAAAGTGGAATGCCTTGGTGTTACAGAAGCAAGCCTCTACCAAATTCACAGAATCACAGAAACATTCAGGCTGGAAAAGACCCTCAGGATCACCAAGTCCAACCCAGAACCCTGCTCTACAAGGTTCACCCCTAAACCATAGCTCCAAGCACCACATCCAAACCACCTTTAAACACACCCAGGCTTGGTGACTTAACCACCTCTGTGGGCAGCTCATTCCAATCCCTGACCACTCTTGCTGTGGCTATCACACAGAAATAGGTATTTGAGGTCAGCTTCTGTGCTCTCCATGTGACTCCCACCCTCTTTAATCACCTCTGCTGGGTGCAGGAGCTGAAAGTGAGAGCTGAGAGAATGGGCCTGAATATTAATGGAACAAAACTAGAGATGGGTAGATTGGATGTTAGGAAGAAGCTCTTCCCCATGAGGGTGGTGAGACACTGGCACAGGTTGCCCAGGGAGGTGGTGGAAGCCTCATGCCTGGAGGTGTTTGCAGCCAGGCTGGATGTGGCTGTGAGCAACCTGCTGTGGTGTGAGGTGTCCTGCCCATGGCAGGGGGCTTGGAACTGGCTGAGCCTTGAGGTCCCTTCCAACCCTGACAGTTCTATGATTCTGTGATTCCCTTGTTTCATGCACCTTGATTTATGGCTACTTTGAAAGTCAAATTCTTTGAGTAAATGCTCTTCTATAATATGAGCATCTCTTACTTCCATTATGGCAGAAGCAGGGTGTACTAAATTGAGTAAATCAACCAAATAATTACTTAATAGTGTGCTTAATTCGTTGTTATGGATTTTCCCCCCCCCCCATGAGTATTGGTTATGTCCTTGCAAATGCATTGCTGTAGCATTGCTCTGTAACCATTATTTCAGTGATGCTTTTCACTCTTCAGTTAATACATATCACATTCATGCCTTTAAAATAGGTGAGCTCACAAGTGACCTGATTCAAGTTACAAATAGCTTTGTGTTGTGTTATTAAGAGGCTTATTTAAAGAGTGTCTTTAGGGAATTGGTGTAGAATAAACCATTTTGCAAGAGTGGTGGAGAAATGAAAGAAGAACAAGAGGACACAGTCTCAAACTGCACCAGGGGAGGTTTAGGCTGGATGTTAGGAGGAAGTCTCCTCAGAAAGAGAGATTGTCCCTTGGAATGTGCTGCCCAGGGAGGTGGTGGAGTCACCCTCCATCCAAGTGTTTAAAAAGAGTCTGGAAGGCACTCATTGCCATGGTTTAGTTGATTACATGGTGTTGGGTGCTAGGTTGGATTTGATGATCTCTGAGGTCTTTTCCAATCTGGTTAATTCTGTATTCTGTCTTTAAGTACAGAAGCTACTTTCCACTGTTTGCGCTGGAGCTGCTAAAAAGTGAGGTACAGTCCCCTACAATGGCCAATGTACAGTGGTCCAAGGCTACCAGATTTAAATCATAGAATTGTCAGGGTTGGAAGGGGCCTCAAGGATCAGCCAGCTCCAACCCCCCTGCCATGGGCAGGGACACCTCACACTACAGCAGGTTGCTCACAGCCACATCCAGCCTGGCTGCAAAAGCCTCCAGGCATGAGGCTTCCACCACCTCCCTGGGCAACCTGTGCCAGGCTCTCACCACCCTCATGGGGAAGACCTTCCTGAAATCTAATTTAACCTCAATCCTGGGTTGTTGGGTTTTGGGGTTTTATATAAGAGTTACTTTTTCCTGTTAGGCCTTGCCCTATGTATTGTTTCTGTTTCTCTCTTCTGCTTCTCAGTTCATGCCTGCCTTTGTCCAGTATTCCTCTTCAAACTCTCTTTGTAACCAATTCCCTCAACTATCCAAATAATTGACTTCAATGGGACTTGAGAACGTTCTCAAGCGCTCTCCTGAAGAAGGATGCTCTAGCTAATCAGGACTGAAACTGTCTGTGAAGTAAACAACATTTATGAAGAGTTTCCTGAGTTATGAATCAGTGCAAGAACAATGTCTCCATGTTCTTTTTGTCACCATTTGCTTCATTTATGAATTGTTCAGGCAACTACACAAACCTCTCTCAGATATCTGGTAGGGAAGAGGGAAAAAACCCAAACCTCTTATATATCCATTTAGGAACTTTCCTTGGAGCCTACCAGTGCTGTAACTATAGTCTGGAGCCAAGCATTTGGACAATGAGACAAAGAATCATAGAAACATAGAATGGTCTGGGTTGGAAGGGACCTCCAAAAGTCATCCAGTCCAGCCTTCTCTGCAGTCAACAGAGGCATCCTCAATTAGATCAGGTTGTCCAGAACCCTGTTGAGCCTCACCTTGAATATCTCCAGGGATGGGGCTCCAACCACCTCCCCAGACACCCAGACATGATTTCATCTCTTGCTTGCTTTTGTTTCTTCCTGACTCTATCTGTGCTAGAAGTTAAACACCTAAGCCAGAATCTTGAGTAGCTTTGGCTTGCACCTGAACACAATTTGGGAGCTCCTTAATAGGAGCTTTTTCCATACACAGTTGTCCTCCATGGAAGACAAGAGAAGTAAATGGAATTGCAGAGTTCGGTGCCAGCTGTCAGCAGCAGCAAGAAAAGATCCTGGGCAAGTTTAACCTAGCAGCATAGGGGCACTAAAGGGGGTAGGGAAGAGTGCTTGTGTTCCTTGAAGGACTGTGAATTCACCTGGTCATTAAGCAGAAGCTGCAAAGTAGCTCTTTGACTTGTGAATGTATAGAGGGATGCAGCAAGCTGTTGGTTGGGAGTAGGCTTTTTGATAGGATGTTAGGTAGAAGTTCTAGACAGGAAGAGAGATTGGCCCTTGGAGTGTGCTGCCCAGGGAGGTGGTGGAGTCCCCATCCCTGGAGGTGTTTAGGAAGAGCCTGGATGAGGCACTTGGTGCCATGGTTTAGTTGATCAGATGGTGTTGGGTGATAGATTGGGCTTGATGATCTCAAAGGTCTTTTTCCACCTTTTCTTCCTAACATCCAGCCTAAACCTCCCCTGGCACAGCTTGAGACTGTGTCCTCTTGTTCTGGTGCCGGTTGCCTGGGAGAAGAGACCCTCGTGTAGATGGCAATAAGGTCTCCCCTGAGCCTCCTCTTCTCCAGACTAAGCAACCCCAGCTCCTTCAACCACTCCCCTTAGGGCTGTGCTCCAAACCCCTCCCCAGCCTTGTTGCCCTTCTCTGGAAATGTCCAAGCAATTCAACCTCTCTCTGTCATCCCTTGATCATCCCTGCTCTGGCAGGGGAGTTGGACTCGATCTCAGGAGGTCCCTTCCAACCCCTATGGTCCTGTGATCCTGTGAGAGGAAAACAAAACTCCAGAGAGGAAGAAAATTCTCCCTGTCACGCTGAGGCTCTTCACCTGGCTCAGGAATCCTTTGTACACCTGAACTCTCCTCTCTTTGCACTTCAAGACAAGCAGAGTACCCAGCCCTGATGTCTGCAGTACTCAGTCACAGACCTGCGTGGGTGCTCGGCAGAGTTAAAGAAGATTTGTGCCTGATTCTGTCATCTTCCTTTCCTTCCTTTTGGGCTGCCATCCTTCTCCATCATCTGCCAGCTGATGCAACCTCTCACTTGAATTTCTTTCTTTAGATCACATTTATTAAAGTGGGGCATGCACATCCCTACTCAGTGGCTGCTTTATTAGCCTGCCTTGTTTTTCCCTCGCAGAGCTGAACACAATTTCCACCTTTCTCATGGAAAATTTGCAAATCTTGCCTTTGCTGACTTGCAAAATGAGTTTTTTTTTAATGACCTCCCCCCCAACCCCCAAATCACTGCCTTTGCTTTTCAAGCTCAACTTTTCAACACTGAAAAAACCTGTGATTATTGATTTCATTTGTTTTTTAATGACATCTGTCCTGATCAAAGCAAGCTCTGGGAAACATTTCAGCCCCCAGCAGCAACTCCAGTGCTTCCCTCGAGTTTAATGACAACAACATGGATCATGCAAACAGGCCTGCAGGAAGGCAGCAGTTCTGGGCCCCTCAGATGTTGAGTTGCTGGAATGAATCCAGAGAAGGGCAACAAAGCTGGGGAGGGGTCTGGAGCACAGCCCTGGGAGGAGAGGCTGAGGGAGCTGGGGTTGCTTAGCCTGGAGAAGAGGAGGCTCAGGGGAGACCTTCTTGCTCTCTGCAGCTACCTGAAGGGAGGCTGGAGGTGGGTGATAGGTTGGACTTGATGATGTCCCACCTGGAGTACTGCATCCAGTTCTGGAGCCCCTATTACAAGAGGGATCTGGAGGTGCTGGAAGGTGTCCAGAGAAGGGCCACAAGGATGATCAGAGGGCTGGAGCACCTCTCCTGTGAGGACAGACTGAAAGAGTTGGGGCTGTTCAGTCTGGAGAAGAGAAGTTTCCAAGGTGACCTAATTGTGGCCTTCCAGTATCTGAAGGGGGCTACAAGAAGGCTGGGGAGGGACTTCTCAGGCTATCAGGTAGTGATAGGACTAGTGGGAATGGAATGAAGCTGGAGGTGGGGAGATTCAGGCTGGATGTGAGGAGGAAGTTCTTCCCCATGAGAGTGGTGAGGCCCTGGAATGGGTTGTCCAGGGAGGTGGTTGAGGCCCCATCCCTGGAAGTGTTTAAGCCCAGGCTGAATGAGGCTGTGGCCAGCCTGATCTAGTGTGGGGTGTCCCTGCCCATGGCAGGGGGGTGGAACTAGATGATCCTTGTGGTCCCTTCCAATTCTGACTGATTCTATGATACTCTGTCAAAGGTCTTTTCCAACCTGGTTAATTCTGCATTCTGTAAAAAAAGGTGACTGAAAATCTTCAGTGACCTCAGTTGGAGCAAAACGTTTCCTAGTTTGAACCGGAGAGCAAACGACGACGACGACGACACCACCACCAAAAAAGCAGATCTGTAACATACTATTGCAGCAGAGTGAGGGAAAAACCAAACCCCAAAACACAAACAAAACTAAAAATGAAAAAAAAAAAATGTTGGTTGCCATCTGGGAAGTTGCAGTGATTGCACTTTGTAAAGATTTCCTTCTAACCAGAAGCAATTTTGCAGGCTCAGCTGTGGCAGAAATTATCAAGATGAAATGCTGCTCTACCTTTGCTTAAACGATGCATTATGCAGATTGGAAAACAGCAATTTGAGGGAACAATTACATAAAGGGAACAGCTTTTCTGATCCTCCAACAGGAAATGGTGAGGGATAAAAAAAGCAAACCCTGAACGCTGTTGACTTCAAGCTATTAGAGGGCGGGGTGGGGTTGTGGGGGGTGTGTGTGTGTGGAAAGCTCGATACCTTTATTCATTTCAGGGCTTCCTGGCTTAGCAAAGGCAAATAAAGTCAACATCCCTGATGTGTGGCTTTTTGCAAAGGGAGTGCTGAGTCCAGTTCTGGGCTCCTCAGTTTAGGAGAGATGTTGAGTTGCTGGAAGCTGTCCAGAGAAGGGCAACAAACTGGGGAGGGGTTTGGAGCACAGCCCTGTGGGGAGAGGCTGAGGGAGCTGGGGTTGCTTAGCCTGGAGAAGAGGAGGCTCAGGGCAGACCTTCTTGCTCTCTACAACTCCCTGAAGGGAGGTTGTAGCCAGGTGGGGGTTGGTCTCTTCTTCTTCCAGGCAACCAGCACCAGAACAAGAGGACAGTGTCAAGCTGTTCCAGGGGAGGTTTAAGCTGGGTATTAGGAAGAAATTCCCAGAGAATGGAATTGGCCATTGGAATGTGCTGCCCAGGGAGGTGGTGGAGTCACCATCCCTGGAGGTGTTTAGGAAGAGACTGGATGGGGTGCTTGGTGCCATGGTTTAGTTGATTAGATGGTGTTGGGTGGTAGGTTGGATTCGATGATCTCAAAGGCCTTCTCCAACTTGGTCCTGTCCTATCCTATCCATTCCATTCCATTCCATTCCATTCCATTCCATTCCATTCCATTCCATTCCATTCCATTCCATTCCATTCCATGATGGAGATATAATATAGGGGGAAAATAGCAATAGTAAGAGAGAGTTGTACTGAAATGACATATAAAAGTAGGAGAATATCTACTCATCAGCAAGGACAGAAATAACTGTTGATGGGAAGACGTGGCACTTGGTGCCATGGTCCAGTTGTGAGGTCTGTTGACAGGTTGGACTTGATGATCCTTGGGGTCTCTTCCAACCTTGGTTATACTGTGATACTGTGATACTGTGATATGTCATTTCTGAGAGTCAACACTTGTGTGTGCTGCTAATGGATAACGTATGAATAAGGATGCTGTGACATCAAATTGGGAGGGGGGGAAAAAAGCTTAAGCCAGAGGTGAAAAACTAGAGGAGGCATTTGCAGGAATATTAAAGACTTGATTAAAACCAGCATGGGAAAGATAAGGGTAATAATGAATTGGTGTGGCTGAAACTAATCAAGTATTTAAAGGGTTTACTAACTGGCCAGGGGTGAGATGGAAAGGAAATGGGAAAAGTAGGTCCATTCATTTTGAGGAAGCCACTGGGTCATAAAAAATAGCTGAGGATGGCATGGGATGGGATGGGATGGGATGGAATGGAATGGAATGGAATAGAATAGAATAGAATAGAATAGAATAGAATAGAATAGAATAGAATAGAATAGAATAGAATAGGAGTAGACCAGGTTGGAAGAGACCTTCAAGATCATCACATCCAACCCATCATCCAACACCATCTAATCAACTAAACCATGGCACCAAGAAAGAAAAGAAGGCTGTTGATCCCAGCTCTTGATTCAAATCAGCTTTTCTTAGGTCTGTGTTTCCAAGAAAGGAATAAACTGGGGTTGATGAAAAAACCAAGAAATGACACCAGGGTGTTTTGCATTTTGCTTTCTTTTTCCTCTGGTGGTTTAGAGGCTCTGTGCAATAAAAAGCCACAGACAAGCCCATTCAGAATTGAATGGGCAGGATTTGTTGCTTGTGTATTCACCACCTCTGATTGAGATGCTGTGCAATTGAGCTAGGATCCTGTTGTACCTGTGCTAAAAGCTCTGCTGGGACACAAGCTGCATGCTGAGATGGTGATCTGGTGCTGGAAAGCTTCCCTCTGGCATGCACATTTCAGGGAAAGTAGTGTTCACAGTGTAACCGATCCAGAGCAAATGATGGGCATTAGGAAACCTGTTGAAACAGGCTGCTGTCAAGACTGTTGGAGGAATAGCTAACTTGGGGCTTTCCCTTGAGGTTTGGCTGGCAGCTAGAAGCTGAATTATGCAGGCTGAAGCAGAAACATAGAAGATTGCCAGTGAGCTCTCACAAGCCCTGTGAGGAGAGGCTGACAGAGTTGGGGGTGTTTAGCCTGGAGAAGAGGAGGCTCAGGGGAGACCTCATTGCTGTCTATAGCTACCTGAAGGGAGGCTATAGCCAGGAGGGGTTTGGTCTCTTCTCCCAGGCAACCAGCACCAGAACAAGAGGACACAGTCTCAAGCTGTGCCAGGGGAAGTTTAGGCTGGAGGTGAGGAGAAAGTTCTTCCCAGAAAGAGTAATTGGCCATTGGAATGTGCTGCCCAGGGAGGTGGTGGAGTCACCATCCCTGGAGGTGTTCCAAAAAGGCTTGGATGTGGCACTTGGAGCCATGGTTTAGTTGTCAGGAGGTGTTAGGTATTGGGTAATAGGTTGGACTTGATGATCCCTGAGGTCTTTTTCAGCCTGTTTTATTCTATGATTCTGTTGGGTGGTGTCAAAGTGATTTGAGCACTTCCAGTTTTTGGAGGGTTGATGGATTGTAATTGTGTTGGGAAAAATTGGTTTGGCTAATTCCCCTTCCTCAGCATATCTAAGCTTAGCTCAGGTCATTCATTGCCAACGCACCCAGAGTTGTTAACCTGGGCTTGAAGCATTCCTTTAAAAACAAACAGCCAGCTTAGTTCGTGGTAAGGTCTTTCACACACACAGTGTCATTAGTGAGGGGTGTCTGTTGAGAGATCTGACAGAGCCTGGCACCTGGGAGGAACATAATCAAGGGGTGGTGGATATAAACAAGGGGTGATGGATATACACTACAGCACAGGAGGTTCCACCTCAACATGAGGAGGAACTTCTTCACTGTGAGGGTCACAGAGCACTGGAACAGGCTGCCCGGAGGGGTTGTGGAGCCTCCTTCTCTGGAGACTTTCAAGCCCCATCTGGATGCATTCCTGTGTGACCTGTGCTGGATTCTCTGGTCCTGCTCTGGCAGGGGGCTTGGACTCGATGATCTCTGGAGGTCCCTTCCAACCACTAACATCCTGTGATCCTGTAATCACCTTAACATCAATGCATGCCATGCAGCTGTAACCCCAGGGGCCTTGTCTCAGTCGTGTTTGGTGATGCAGACATGGAAAGATAGACTTTGGCCCAAAGCCCTTGCAAGCTTCTCGATGTTTATTTGATTCTATGTTATTTAGTTCCCCTTCGTTCTTCTAGAAGCTGTTCCTCATCCTTAATTTTCCCTACTGTGCAGTGAGTTTCCTTTCTGCAGTGCCAGTCTTCCCCCTTTCAGTGTGTGTCTCTAGAGCTCGTGTCAGTCTGCTGGTTGCTCTGTCTTCCCCTTCCCCATGCTGTCCCCACCCCGTGTCTCGTCAGATCTAAACTGATCACAGAAACCTTTGTGTTCCTTTGTTCGAAGCACCTGGGCACAGTTCTTGCTGCCTGGCAATTACATTCATGGCTTTGTCATCCCAGTCAGTGGGAGTACCAGAACGAGCAACCCTCCTGGCATCCCTTTTGAACTTGCTCACTGGGTAGCTTCTGCTGGCTGCTGTTCTGTCACGGCGACGCTCAAAGCAAACATCTACTGCAATGCAGCTGTTTGAGCTCTGCCTGTGCTCGGTGCTATTTTTGTTTGCAGTTCAATCCATTTTCTTTAAACCTCTTTTTTTTTCCCCTCCTTTTTTTTTTTTTTAAAGTCAGATGCATGCTGCAAGCTGATAGCTACTCAGAGGAAAGCAATAATCCCTAGGAGCTGCCTGCCTTGGCAAACGTGCATGTGTTTGCAGCGTGTCAACAGGCAGCTGTTCAAGCAGCGTTTGTTCCCCCGGTGTGTGAGCCTGGCCCAACACTGCAATCGTTGTTTTGTTTTCCTTTCCCTTCACTTAGGGAGATTTGGTGAATGTCCAAAATGGTGAATTTGACGGCAGTCAGCTCATATCATTTACATATTTAACCTGAGTTTGGGGCTCCCCAGTTTAAGAGGGACAGGGATCTGCTGCAGAGGGTCCAGGTGAGGGCTACGAGGATGATTAGGGGACTGGAGCACTGCCCTGTGAGGAGAGGCTGAGGGACCTGGGGCTTTTTAGTCTGGAGAAGAGAAGACTGGGAGGGGATTTAATAAATGTTTGTAGATATCTGAGGGCTGGGGGTCAGGAGGGAGGGGACAGGCTCTGCTCACTTGCTCCCTGGGATAGGACAAGGAGCAATGGATGTAAGCTGCACCACAGGAGGTTCCACCTCAACTCAAGGGGGAACTTCTTTACTGTAAGTGTGACATAGCACTGGAAAGGCTGCCCAGAGAGGTTGTGGAGTCTCCTTCTCTGGAGACTTTCAAGGCCCTTCTGGATGCATTCCTCTGTGACCTGAGCTAGACTTTATGGTCCTGCTCTGGCAGAGGGGTTAGACTGGATGATTTTTTGTATCTCTTCCAACCCCTGACATCCTGTGAGCTTGTGTACCTTTTGTACTCTTTTGGGGTTATATTAAACCACTAATTTTTCAGCGTCATGCAGTTGATGTTAGTCACATGAGCAGTCCTATATTCCCTGAAAACCAGGTGCTGGCATCCCAGACACAGTCTTTTGCTTATTTCCCTTAGCTCTGATTTCCTGTTCCCCTGCCAGAGTGCATTCCTGCCTCAGTAAAACAGCTTACCTCCACCTCCTCAGGAGAAAAGCTTCTGCTCTGCAGTTTTTCTTTCCCCTAACTGAGATCATTTCTAATGAAAGGTTCTTGCTATATGCATGCCCAGGGCCTAATCTGTGATCATCCCTCGAATCTGCAGTTCATGCTGTAATTAACTTGTAGTTATATGGCTCATGCAGTGTACAAGCAATTCAGTCCTTCCTGTAAAATGCTCTGCTGATTTGTGAATGCCTGCAAATCTTTTCCTTTGCAAATGGTGCCTTTTCTTTTTTTCCCCTCTTACAATAGTGAGAGCAGGGGAAGATGTTGTTCATGTGTCTTAGCCAAGTGAGAAACACTGGAAGATGAGAGCTCTGCCCCTCCTTCAGAGAATGAGACCTGCCTCCATGCAGCTTTGCACATCATGCCTCCAACTCTTCCCCCCCCCCCCTCCCCGAAGCACAGAAGCTGTTAGAGTGCTTAAAATACTTTAATGCTGTGCTTACAAACACGGGCTGCAGTCTGGCACCGAATGATTACACCTTTGGTATCTGGACTTCCTCCCTTCAGCTGCCTCCTAGTGATGAGGGCTAACTTTTGACTCTCTGGCAGCGTTGGTACTAAGACAAGCATTGCAGTTTAACAAGTATCCTTTTGAGGGAGGAAGGAAGATGTGTAAGAGGAAAGGAGAATGTTTCACTGGAAGAGCTTGGGGTGCCCTGTACTCCCATCCACAGAAGGGCACTTCATCTGCTGGGGTTGGCTTTTACCAAATGGGGTGGATCTAATCTGTTGCTCTTGGTGAAAAGTGAGGCAGCTGGGGGTTTGACTTCACACTAGAGAAGGGCAGATTTAGATTGGATGTCAGGAAGAAGCTCTTCACTCTGAGGGTGGTGAAACACTGGAACAGGTTGCCCAGGGAGGTGGTTGAGGCCCCATCCCTGGAGATATTGAAGGTGAGGCTTGACAAGGCCCGGGGCAGCCTGATCTAGTTGGGGATAGAATTATAGGATCATAGAATTGTTAGGGTTGGAAGGGACCTCAAGGATCAGCCAGTTCCAATTCCAGCACCTCACACTACAGCAGGTTGCTCACAGCCACATCCAGCCTGGCTGCAAAAACCTCCAGGGATGAGGCTTCCACCACCTCCCCGGGCAACCTGTCCCTGCTGACTGCAGGGAGGTTGGCCTGGATGACCTTTGGAGGTCCCTTCCAGCCAGGACCATTCTCTGAGTCTAAATTTAAAGTAGTGGTGGTATTCACTGAGCTGATTGGGAGAAGGCATGGACCACACATCCTCGCTGCCATCCCCTGCCTTTCCTGGCTGATACCACAAGCCATGCCCGTGACGTTATCCCACTGGTGGGAAGAAACAGCAAGGAAGGAAACAGAGGTAGGACCTGAGCCAGGAGCCTCAGATAACCCAAGGCAGATCTCATGGAGAGTCTCTCTCTGCCAGAAGTATCTCTGCCTGACAACTTTGATATAACACTACAGTGATAGTAAGATGCCACCTCTCTCTGGAACATGGCTATTTTGATAGCTTCCACTGTGTTTGCAAAGCTCTTGTGTCTTAAAGAGCACAAACATCTAGTTTGCCTCTTTGTTTCTCCCTTAGTGTTCACAGTTTGCTCTGGGCACTTGCAGCATTTAGGAAGAATATCGGTCTGATTTGTTGCCTGCAAGAGAGTCTAATTAAAACAAGAGAGCAGGATGGGAACTGATGACACACAGTGCAGCTGAGCTGCTCCCAGAGCCGAACGTGGCAGCTGCAGCTTTCGTCATTTGCAAAGCCTCAGCCAACACGTTGGCCCACGGAGTTAAAACAAATGGCTAATTACCTCGGGCAATCATTTCAGCTCCAAATTCACGCTTGCAAAGTATTGCAAGAGGCCAGAGAGAAGTGCTGAGAGCGCCTTGATCACGGCTGTGACCTGCCAATAAATCAGCAGTCGCAGTGCTCGCTCTCCGTCAGGTTCCTCTCTCCCCGCTGCCAGGGGCTCAGGCTGCAGAGCAAGGTCTGCGTGCGTGTTGTGTGCGCTTGCACCAGGCTCCAGCCCTCTCCCCTCCCCTGTGTCACTCCGCACTGACTCACAGCACTGCTTCTCAGCACGACTCTAATTAGCTGCCAAGCGCCGAGATACTGCAAACACTAAGTGGAAAAGACAGGGAAAGACTTCAAAGATGTTTACCGCTCTCTGTGTTTTCTGTTGTTGCGTTTGGTTTGGTTTGGGTTTTTTTATTGTTGGTTTGTTGGTTTGGGTTTTCTTGTTGGTTGCTTTGGTGTTTTGTTTTTCACAGAATCACTGAATCACCGAGGTTGGAAGGACATTGAGACTCATGAACGTGTCCAGGGAAGGGCAACGAGGCTGGGGAGAGGCCTACGAGGAGAGGCTGAGGGAGCTGGGGCTGCTTACCCTGGAGAGGAGGAGGCGCAGGGGAGACCTTCTTGCTCTCTACAACTGCCTGAAGGGAGGTTGTAGCCAGGAGGGAGTTGGTCTCTTCTCCCAGGCAACCAGCACCAGAATGAGAGGACACAGTCTCAAGCTGCACCAGGGGAAGTTTAGGCTGGAGGTGAGGAGAAAGTTCTTCACTGAGAGAGTCGTGAGCCATTGGAATGGGCTGCCCAGGGAGGTGGGGTTTTGTTTGGTTTGTGGGCTTTTGTTGTTGTTTTAAATCATATTGAGAAAGTGACAACAGAACTATCTAATCACATCTCACAGTGAAGAGCTTCTTCCTGACATCCAATCTAAATCTGCCCTTCTCTAGTGTGAAGTCAAACCCCCAGCTGCCTCACTTTTCACCAAGAGCAACAGATTAGATCCACCCCATTTGGTAAAAGCCAACCCCAGCAGATGAAGTGTCCTTCTGTGGGTGGTAGTACAGGGCACCCCAAGCTCTTCCAGTGAAACATTCTCCTTTCCTCTTACACATCTTCCTTCCTCCCTCAAAAGGATACTTGTTAAACTGCAATGCTTGTCTTAGTACCAAGGCTGCCAGAGAGTCAAAAGTTAGCCCTCATCACTAGGAGGCAGCTGAAGGGAGGAAGTCCAGATGCCAAAGGTGTAATCATTCGGTGCCAGACTGCAGCCCGTGTTTGTAAGCACAGCATTAAAGTATTTTAAGCACTCTAACAGCTTCTGTGCTTCAGGGGGGGGGGAAAGAGTTGGAGGCATGATGTGCAAAGCTGCACGGAGGCAGGTCTCATTCTCTGAAGGAGGGGCAGAGCTCTCATCTTCCAGCGTTTCTCACTTGGCTAAGACACATGAACAACATCTTCCCCTGCTCTCACTATTGTAAGAGGGGGAAAAAAGAAAAGGCACCATTTGCAAAGGAAAAGATTTGCAGGCATTCACAAATCAGCAGAGCATTTTACAGGAAGAACTGAATTGCTTGTACACTGCATGAGCCATATAACTACAAGTTAATTACAGCATGAACTGCAGATTCGAAGGATGATCACAGATTAGGCCCTGGGCATGCATATAGCAAGAGCCTTTCATTTGAAATGGTCTCAGTTAGGGGAAAGAAAAACTGCAGAGCAGAAGCTTTTCTCCTGAGGAGGTGGAGGTAAGCTGTTTTACTGAGGCAAGAATGCACTCTGGCAGGGGAATAGGAAATCAGAGCTAAGGGAGATAAGCAAAAGACTGTGTCTGGGATGCCAGCACCTGGTTTTCAGGGAATATAGGGCTGCTCATGTGACTAACATCTTCCACTGTTTCTAACTTGGCTAAGACACATGAAAAACATCTTCCACTGCTCTCCTGCTGTGGAAAACATCTTCCACTGCTGCCTGGATCCAGCAATTCCTTGTTGCAGGGAGATGCTGCCCCGGTTATTCCTGGGGGAGGAGGCTGCGGCTTTTGTCTGTGCCTTCTGTTCAGTACCCAGGACAGGGAACAAATGAGGGTTGCGCTGTTAAGGCTGATGGCTACACGTGGGCAGGGTGGTACTAGTGAGCCAGGGGGGTGAAAATTGCTGCAGGAATAGGGACTGAGATCCTCAAGTCAGAGAAGCCTTGAGAAGTGATATTAGGTCTAAATCTAGTTTTTGGCATGGCAAGTAGAGACCTTTTCTCCCCCAGCTTAAGCAAATGCTCAGCTTGAGACAAAATGTTGCAGCATAGCAGCTGCAAGATGAGTAGTGTGTCACTGTGAGGGTTGGGAAACTTATACAATCACAGAATGGGCTGGGTTGGAAGGGCCACCAAAAGCCATACAGTCCAACCCCCTCTGCATTCAGCAGGGACATCCTCAACTGGGTCAGGTTGTCCAGAGCCCTGTAGAGCTTCATAGTGGGGATGCCACTGCCTTGGTCTAGATACAGTTGGGATTTACTTGCCTAGAAATTGGGCTTTGCAGCACCTAGATTCCCCTTAGAAACAAGGAGGAACTCTTAAGGAGATCACCCTACTTGGAAAAAAGAGTCATCTGGATATAGCAGCAAATGCTCCCTGTTTTTTATCTTATTTTAATGCTAACCAGATTTAAATGTATGAAATGGAGCCCTCATGAGACCTCACCTGGAATATTGCATCCAGTTTTGGGCTCCCCAGTTCAAGAGGGACAGGGATCTGCTGGAGAGAGTCCAACAGAGGGCTAGCAGGATGAATGGAATGGAATGGAATGGAATGGAATGGAATAGAATAGAATAGAATAGAATAGAATAGAATAGAATAGACCAGGTTGGAAAGGGACTGGAACACCGTGCTGTGAGGAGAGGCTGAGAGCCCTGGGGCTGTTTAGTCTGGAGAAGGGAAGACTGAGAGGGGATTTAATAGATGTTGATAAATATCTGAGGGAGGGGACAGGCTCTTCTCACTTGCTCCCTGGGATAGGGCAAGGAGCAATGGATGTAAACTGCAGCACAGGAGGTTCCACCTCAACATGAGGAGGAACTTCTTCACTGTGAGGGTCACAGAGCACTGGAACAGGCTGCCCAGAGAGGTTGTGGAGTCTCCTTCTCTGGAGACTTTCAAGGCCCCTCTGGATGTGTTCCTGTGTGACCTGTGCTGGGTGGACTTGATCTCCTGAGGTGCCTTCTGACCCCTAAATCCTGTGATCCTGTGATTTTTAGGCAAAATGTTAGTGTAGTTAGTGCTACCTCTATACATCTTCTAAGCACATGGTTGACTGAAATTCTAACTCAGGGTTTTCAGTTTCTCAGAATTGGATGAGCCTTTTTACTCAGAAACATATTTCATTCTTCAGTACTCACTAAAGCCATGACCACGGTGCATGTTGTGGCTTTGAACAGTCTATCTTAGCAAGTTTTCTCCTTCAAGGTTCAGAGCCTTGAAATTATGGATGAGTTGTCTGGAATGCTACATAAGCCCTCTGCAGAATGCTTGCCTGCTCCTAGCTTATGTTTCAGTCTTGTTAGAAAAGAAAAGAATTAACCAGGTTGGAAGTGACCTCTGAGATCATCGACTCCAACTGATCACCCAACACCATCTAATCAACTAACCCATGGCACTGAGCACCCCATCCAGGGTCCTCCTAAACACCTCCAGTGATGGGGACTCCACCACCTCTCTGGGCAGCACATTCCAATGGCCAATTATTCTTTCTGGGAAGAATTTCTTCCTAACATCCAGCCTAAAACTCCCCTGGCACAGCTTGAGACTGTGTCCTCTTGTTCTGGTACTGGTTGCCTGGGAAAAGAGACCAACCCCCACCTGGCTACAACCTCCCTTCAGGCAGTTGTAGAGAGCAAGAAGGTCTCCCCTGAGCCTCCTCTTCTGCAGGCTAAGCAACCCCAGCTCCCTCAGCCCCTCCTCACAGGGCTGTGCTCCAAACCCCTCCCCAGCTTTGTTGCCCTTCTCTGGACACCTTCCAGCAACTCAACATCTTTCCTAAACTGAGAGGCTATTTAAAACATAGCTTGTCTTGTTTCATTTAGGTGCTCGAATTGCATGTTACAGCAGCAATAACCCACTCCAGGTAATTCATTTCCAGTTGGGCTTCACTCTGCTTGAGTGCTTAAAAAGCCATTTGGCTTTCTGTCTTGTACCTTTTAATGCCCCCTGCAGCCTGCAGTAATTGCTCAAGAAATTCAGTGCTTGTCATGGCATATTGCTTTAATTTAAAAAAGCTAAATTTGGAGGCTCCACATGCTCTGCTTTCAGGGTTTGGTTTTTTTTTCCTCCAGTGTAAAGCTGTCCTACCATGGGAAATTGGCAGCAGACTTCACCATCCCTGAAAAACACTCAGCATTAATATAATGGGAACTGAGTAGCAAAATGCTTTGGCTGTGTCATACTTGGTGAAATGTAGTGTAGATACACATTTGAAACCTGCCAAAGCTTCCAAACAAGGATAAAATTCAGCTGTCTTAAGGCAATCTCTTCCCTGGGGCAGTGAGTGCACCACCGAGACCCTGAGGATGTGGCAGCAGGAGGCAGAGATACTCACAGGGGTCAGGAGGCACTACCAGAGTGTCATCAAAGCAGCATGGCCTGTGGCAGTGCAGTTACTGCCTGTAGTTCTCCCTGTCTGAAGTGTCTGGCTTGTGCTGTGTGATGCCCCTGGCTTATGGGGACAGCTCTTGTGGAGACATGTCCAAGCACTGCTCTGATGCAAACACAGCAGTTCAAGAGAATCCAAAGTCTTACCATGGTGATTTGCATTCAGGACAGTCCCCAAGTCCCTTTTTGCTTGACTAGATTTGATCATGTGGTACTTAAAGTCCTGGGGAGAATGACAGTCAACGTGGTGTCCCATCCAGCAGGGGGTTTGGAAGGTCTCATTTCTCTTATTTATCTAAGCCTTTACCTTATCTGGCATCACAAGGGATTACACTGAATTCAGGAGCTGAGCTGTAATACAGAGGAAAGCTGATTGATCAAAGAAACACATAACAAGCAAGGGTGGACATAGCTGCTAAATAAAGGGTTTGAGAAAGATGTTGAGTTGCTGGAAGGTGTCCAGAGAAGGGCAACAAAGCTGGGGAGGGGTCTGGAGCACAGCCCTGTGAGGAGAGGCTGAGGGAGCTGGGGTTGCTTAGCCTGGAGAAGAGGAGGCTCAGGGGAGACCTTCTTGCTCTCTACAACTCCCTGAAGGGAGGTTGTAGCCAGCTGGGGGTTGGTCTCTTCTCCCAGGCACCCAGCACCAGAACAAGAGGACACAGTCTCAAGCTGCACCAGGGGAAGTTTAGGCTGGAGGTGAGGAGAAAGTTCTTCCCAGAGAGAGTCATGAGGCATTGGAATGGGCTGCCCAGGGAGGTGGGGTTTTGTTTGTTTTGTGGGCTTTCGTTGGACACAGTCTCAAGCTGTGCCAGGGGAGGTTTAGGCTTGATCTTAGGAAGAAATTCTTCCCAGAAAGGGAGACTGGCCATTGGAATGTGCTGCCCAGGGCAGTGTTTAAAAAGAGCCTGGCTGAGGCACTTGGGGCCATGGTTGAGTTGATTAGGTGGTGTTGGGTGATAGGTTGGACCTGATGATCTCTGAGGTCTTTTCCAACCTGCTTTAATTCTGTACTCTGTAAATCATGCCCTGTCTGGATTAATCATCGAAGCCATGCTGTGACAAGAAGCAATTTGAGCTTCCTTTTTGTTTTTCCTATGCATGGTGAGACCTGTCCTGAGCTTTTGAGTATTTCTAGCTTGATAACTTAGTTACTTATCTCCAGGTCAGATCTCATCCTGCTTATTGACTGCAAATTGATTCTTGCTCGTCGTCTAGCCCTTAACCTTTTTAAAAGGAAGGTGTTGTAGAATTATATTCAAAGGCCTGCCTCTTGACTTTTTCTTTTCACACACAGCACAAATCACTTTTAAAGTGTGAAAGATTAGTGTGTGCTTTGCTCTTCAGATGGTCTGAGCATTACCAGTCCATAAATAGCCCCAATTTTCCCTTTCAGCTGATAAGTGGTCAAAGACTTCCACTTCAGGACATCTTTACTTTTATCATCCTGCATGTGAACAAATTTAAATTTAACTGGCACTTATTGGTGGTGAAAGGAAGTTGAATATATGAGTGTCTTTCTAATTTAGTTTGGTTAATCTCATCTCCAGTGCTACCAAGTAATTGCTTGAACAGCCAGCGAGAGAAAAGGCCCACGACAGGCTCATGGATTGCTGGGGCAGAGCAATTTATACTGCATCAGCAGGACCACGAAGAGATTCCAGCCTCTGATCTCAGGAACTTTAAAATGCTATTTATTTGCAGTAAGGGACTCTTAAGAAATGTAAAAATGCCAATTCAGCCTGACTTTGGGTTTTCTGTCTGCAGCAGCTCAGAAGAAACCAACCCACTGTGTGATATCTCAAGAGGACACAGTCTCAAGCTGCACCAGGGGAGGTTTAGGCTGGATGTTAGGAAGAAATTCTTCCCAGAAAGAGAGATTGCCATTGGGATGTGCTGCCCAGGGAGGTGGTGGAGTCACCATCACTGGAGGTGTTTAGGAAGAGACTGAATGGGGTGCTTGGTGCCATGGTTTAGTTGATTAGATGGTGTTGGGTGATAGACTGGTAACACCACTCCACAAGACAGTAGTCAGACCTCATTTTAGGCAATGATCATCTAATGTTGTTCACTTGCACTGAGGAAAGGTGAAATTGCATCATAGTATCAGTCAGGGTTGGAAGGGACCACAAGGATCATCTAGTTCCAACCCCCTGCCATGGGCAGGGACACCCCACACTAGATCAGGCTGGCCAGAGCCTCATCCAGCCTGGGCTTAAACACTTCCAGGGACGGGGCCCCAACCACCTCCCTGGACAACCCATTCCAGGGCTTCACCACCCTCATGGTGAAGAACTTCCTTCTCACCTCCAGCCTGAATCTCCCCACCTCCAGCTTCTTTCCATTCCCCCTAGTCCTATCACTACCTGATAGCCTGAGAAGGATATCACAGCTGAAGGATATCACAACTGTAGCACAGCTGGTGCAGAGTAAGACTGATGGTGTAGCTGGGGGACTAAGAGCCTTCTGTATGACAGAAGAACTGCTGGTGTGGCCTCACCAATTTAAAGCTCAAAGATGACAGCTCTCTGATAACTTCATTAGGATCTAATAAATACACTGGTGATGCAATACCAGGCAAAGGTAAGTGTCTGGTGATGCTTTCTGTTTACTTTGTCCTGAATCTGGCAACTTCAAGCTCTCTTCAAGTTCCCTCCCTCAAGTCTCTTTGCAATTATGGAACTGGATGTGGAATTTAGCAGGTAGAGAGTAGCTTTCATTAAACTTAACTGATTTAAACAAGCAGTAATAGCATTAGTAGTAGTATCACCTACTTATTAATTCCTTGAATTACACCAAGAGAAGCAGAGCCAGCAGGTCGAGGGAGGTGATTCTCCCCCTCCTCTCTGCTCTTGTGAGACCCCACCTGGAGTTAATGTGTCCAGTTCTGGAGCTGCTATTACAGGAAGGATCTGGAGGTGCTGGGATGTGTCCAGAGAAGAGCCATGAGGATGAGCAGGGGGCTGGAGCTGCTCTGCTATGAGGACAGACTGAGGGAGCTGGGGAGGTTTGCCAGTGCACCTCCATTCTGAGCACTTGGCTTTCTTCCTGAGATATACACCATTCATGGCTTCCTGAGTCAGGGTTTTGTCAGCAGGATTATGCTGAGATCTAGTGAGGCATCCACATCAAAGATGGCAACATAGAATGTCTGCTCTAGCCTGGGGAAGAGGAGACTCAGGGGTGACCTTATTGCCCTCTACAACTACCTTAAGAGAGGTTGGTCTCTTCCCCCAGGCAACCAGCACCAGAACATGAGGACACAGTCTCAAGGAGGTTTAGGCTGGAGGTTAGGAGGAAGTTCTACACAGAGAGAGTGATTGCCCTTTGGAATGTGCTGCCCGGGGAGGTGGTGGAGTCACCATCCCTGGAGGTGTTTAGGAAGCGACTGGATGGGATGCTTGGTGCCATGCTTTAGTTGATTAGATGGCATTGGATGATAGGTTGGTCACACAACCTGTAAGCACTTTGTAGAATAGGAATGGAATGGAATGGAATAAGAATGGAATTGGAATGGAATGGAATTAACCAGGTGCTGGTTGCCTGTGCTGTCAGTATTGGTGCAAGTCAACCACAAACTGGGCAGATATTAAGACACAGTGTAGCTTCCACTGCTCTGTATTTGTGGCAATCTGGAGTGCAGCAAGAAGCTACACACAACACTATCAAACTGAAGTCAGGGCAGTAAGATGTTGCTAGTATAATAAAGATGGCTTCATAACTCTACCCTGTCAACAGCTCTGCAACAGCAAAGCAAAAAATAGAAGACAAACAAACCAAAGCATGAAGCTCTTTCATGCTTGGCTGCACTTGGAATTAGCTGCTGTCATTCCTGTATTGACTCAGCACCTTCACACAATGCTCTTAGTTCAAGCTCAGCCTCTGAATATGTTGTTGCCTTCATCCATATGCAGTGTGTTTCTAAATGGCTTTACTTTTATAGCAGAGAACTCTTCAAAGCTTATTTCCCCCCCGCCTTCTCTTACCCTTTTTTGTGAAATACCCTTTTAATTTCATCAGGGCTTAGCATCAATTAAAGTTCTGGTTTAGATAAGTGCAAACAAGATTATCTTTTACCCCAAAGGTCTAGCAACTCTCCAAATGATCTCTTAAATTTAATTAACATTTTTAAAGAGCCCCTGTACTGAAATAGTAATTACAGAAGTCCTTTTGCCTTTACCATTAGCAGTCCTTGGAAAGACAGCTCTTAGCCTGGAGAAGAGGAGGCTCAGGGGAGACCTTATTGCTGTCTACA
Organism: Colaptes auratus; assembly: GCA_015227895.2. Classification (NCBI taxonomy): domain Eukaryota; kingdom Metazoa; phylum Chordata; class Aves; order Piciformes; family Picidae; genus Colaptes; species Colaptes auratus. The sequence continues at coordinate 6,645,866 of CM037643.1, forward strand.
ACTACCTGAAGGGAGGTTGCAGCCAGGTAGGGGTTGGTCTCTTCTCCCAGGTGACCAGCACCAGAACAAGAAGACACAGTCCCAAGCTGTGCCAGGGGAGGTTTAGGCTGGATGTTAGGAAGAAGTTCTTCCCAGAAAGAGAGATTGGCCACTGGAATGTGCTGCCCAGGGGGGTGGTGGAGTCACCATCACTGGAAGTGTTTAAATAGTGATTTGATGAGGTGCTTAGTGCCAAGGTTTAGTTGATTAGATGGTGTTGAGTGATAGGTTGGACTTGAGGATCTCTGAGGTCTTTTCCAGCCTGTTCTCTTGTGTTCTGTTCTGTTCTGTTGTGTTCTGTTCTGTTGTGTTCTGTTCTGTTCTGTTCAAGAAGTTGCTCTCAGTTGGCATTTTGCTGAGCAGTTCTGGCTGTCCCCAGCAGCCTCCTGTGCCATGCAGTTGCCTCTTTGCTAGCCCCTCGGGTTAAATAGCCCCATCTGATGCAGCAGCATCTAATGTCCCTGCTGATGACAAGAGAGACAGGACAATTGAGAATGATATGGAATTATCTGCAAACCCGGTGACCCACTTTCTATTCTGAAGTGGAGCAGAAGTGTTTAAAGTGTACAATTTGTTCATTCATTTTGCAGGAGGATCAGTGGAGAGAAATGGTTATGCTGTGCATAACACTGGAACGAGGAAAAGCTAACATGATAGGACACGTTAAAAGCAGAACTGCAGTGACAAAATAATTCCTCTTCTGGAGATCGTTTTAATTGTTACTTTTTGTCTTTCATATGCAAATAGACAACTGCTGCTCTGATAAACTGTTTTACAGCTGAGAGGGGGAACTTATTAACTGCCTTGGCAGTAGCCTTCAGCAATGTCCCCCTCCCAGGGAGGGGGATTTGTGTGAGCAGCATCTAGCAAAGACAGCTCTGTTATCACAGTTCAGACTTCACATTCTTACATCACTGAAATTCCAGAGAAACAGGTAGAACAGCAGGTGTGATTCAGATCTTGCACTAGAAACAAACATGATAGAATCTGTTCAACATCTTCATCAATGACATTGATGAGGGGACAGAGTGTCTGCTCAGCACGTTTGCTGACAATACCAGACTGGGAGGCTTGGCTGAGACACCTGAAGGCTGTGTGGCCATCCAGTGAGACCTGGACAGACAGAGAGCTAATGAGGTTCAACAAGGACAAGAGCAGAGTCCTGCATCTGGGGATGAAGAATAAACTGCACCAGTACAGGTCGGGAGGTGATCTGCTGGAAAGCAGCCCTGTGGAGGGGGACCTGGGAGTCCTGGTGGATCACAAGTTATCCATGGGACAGCAATGTGCCCTGGTGGCCAAGAAGGCCAGTGGGATCCTGGGGTGCATTCAAAAGAGTGTGTCCAGCAGATCCACAGAGGTTCTCCTCCCCCTCTACTCTGCCCTGGTGAGAGCTCATCTTGAGTACTGCACTCAGTTTTGGGCTCCCCAGTTCAAGAGGGACAGGGATCTGCCGGAGAGGGTCCAGCTGAGGGCTAGAAGGATGATTAGGGGACTGGAGCACTGCCCTGTGAGAAGAGGCTGAGGCACCTGGGGCTTTTTAGACCTGAAAAAGAGAAGACTGAGAGGGGATTTAATCAATGTTTCTAAGCATCTGAGTGCTGGGGGTCAGGAGGGAGGGGTCAGGCTCTGCTCACTTGCTCCCTGGGATAGGACAAGGGGCAATGGATGTAAGCTGCAGCACAGGAGGTTCCACCTCAACACAAGGGGGAACTTCTTTACTGTAAGGGTCACAGAGCACTGGAACAGGCTGCCCAGAGAGGTTGTGTAGTCTCCTTCTCTAGAGCCTTTCAAGGCCCATCTGGATGAGTTCCTCTGTGACCTGAGTTAGACTGTATGGTCCTGCTCTGGCAGGGGGGTTGGACTGGATGAACTCTTTGGGTCCCTTCCAACCCCTGACATCCTGCGAGCCTGTAATTTGCTGGTAGAAGAAAGCCTAACCCTAGGATGGGATGATGGCACCTACTTTATCAACACATTCACTAGCTTGCTCAGTTTGTATGGAACATAATTACTATTGTTTTAAGTAATTGTAGCTATCAGTGAGGGCTTTTGAACAAGAGGAAGCATATTCAGAGACAATAACCTTTTCAGGGATTAATGGTGCTATAATTTTCTCAAAATACCTTTTCTTTCTGTGCTTATGCAACTGTCTGTCACTCCTTGGCTAATATGCATTTATCATGTGCTGGTCCTGAAAGCTCTTTTCTCCTATTTTCTTAATTTGTTGAAAAATGAAAGATCTTAACTAACAATGGAAAATGATCTCTGAAGAGAAGGTTTCTACAAAGAGCAAAGAGTGTCGCCTTAGTTGTCTCCTGTTCCCACAGGAACATTTATTTCTCATCAGCTACTTTCTTCCCTTTAAATGGACCACTTAGAAATGAAAAAAATACCCTACATAATAGGAAAAGACCCAAAAGCTCTATCAGCAATGTCTCCCTAACTGAGCTCCTCCCAGCAGTTATGATTTCCTTTACTGTATGCATCTTAAGAGTCAGTCCAAGGTGGACCTCGCAGCACTTAGACTCCAGATGGAACTAACCTTGCTTACCCTCAGCAATGCTAACAGGCAGATAGTAGGAGTGCATGACAGTGAGGTTTGCTTTTTTAGTTGCTGGAACCAGGGCAGAGGAAAGCAAGGAAGCTGGGGAAGGGCCTGGAGAATAAATCTGATGAACAGCAACTGAAGATGCTGGGGATGGTTAGTTTGGAAAAGAGGAGGCTGAGGGGAGACCTCACTGCACTCTACAGCTGCCTGAAAGGAGGTTGTGAAGAGGCTGCTGCTGGTCTCTTCTCACAGGTAATTACTGATAGAACAAGAGGGAATGGCCTCAAGCTGCAACTGGGTAGGTTTAGACTGGACATTAGGAAACGTTTTTTTCCCAGCAAGAGTGGTCAGGGACTGGAATGTGCTGCCCAGGGAGGTGGTGGAGTCCCCCAAGCCTGGCTGTGTTTCAAGGTGGTTTGGCTGTGGTGCTTGGGGCTATGGTTTAGGGGTGAGCCTTGTAGAGCAGGGTTCTGGGTTGGACTTGGTGGTCCTGAAGGTCTTTTCCAACCTGAATGTTTCTGTGATTCTGTGATCTACCGTGGGAAGTGTTATCTGCTGCCATGGCATGGCAGAGTGTTGCCTGCTATTAAGCTCAGAACGTCTGTGAAATCCTATTTCTTTTCCCTGAGGCTTTGAGATTAGCTAGGCAAGGACCCTGTTGCTTGGGAGGGGTAATACTGCTCCCTAAGGGTTTGGGATTAGCTAGTCAAGGGGTTTGTTGTCCCTGGGGGTTAATATTGCTATATTCCTGTCTTTCCTTGGGGAAGAAATCCTGCCTGGTGTGGGTGTAGAGGCGAGTGAGCAAAACGGGGCTGTCTTGGACGTAGAACCAAGTGATTAGTTCCTCATTAAAGGGACAGGGAGGCATACTGTAGCTATAGCAACCACTGCATATATATGAACCTCTACCCACCTCATTGTAACCCACTCAGTTAGAACAAAGATTTCCAGCCATTGTCACATGTTGGCAGAGCTCTTCCTCTAACTTAGGAGTCACACCACAAATCCTTGTCAAGCAATGATGTCTGCTTATATGCACAGTCATTTGTGTGCTCCCATCTATGCACAGACTCAGACAAACAGAGCTGCCTCATGATTAGTTAGACAGATGGGTAAATCCACCCATATAAATACCCTGCAGTGGTATTCTTAATATATATTTATATTTTTTCCCCCCTTGATGACTAACTGCAAAGAAATGCCATCCTGACTCAGGAACCACGTTAGCATTTCAGATACTTGCAGCTGTGTGTAGATTTCCATTCTGTGGAGCATTTTATCACCACAGAATCAGCCAGGTTGGAAGAGACCTCCACGATCATCAAGTCAAATTGATCATCCAACCCTATCTAACCAACCAGACCACGGCACCAAGTGCCTCATCCAGGCTCTTCTTAAACACCTCCAGGGATGGGGACTCCACCACCTCCCTGGGCAGCACATTCCAATGGCCAATCTCTCTTGCTGGGAAGAACTTCTTTCTGAGATCAAGCCTAAACTTCCCCCTGGCACAGCTTGAGACTGTGTCCTCTTGTTCTGGTGCTGCTTGCCTGGGAGAAGAGGCCAACCCCCACCTGGCTACAACCTCCCTTCAGGTAGAGAGCAATAAGCTCACCCCTGAACCTCCTGTTCTCCAGGCTTAACAGCCCCAGCTCTCTCAGCCTCTCCTCATAGGGCTCTAGATCCTTCCCCAGCTTTGTTGCCCTTCTCTGAATGCATTCCAGCATCTCAACATCTTTCTTAAGTTGAAGAGCCCAGAACTGGACTCATGGTGTGGCCTAACCAGTGCTGAGCACAGGGCCAGAATGTTTTATGTTTCATTTCAGCTGCTTGCTTTCTAATAGAACACTATTAATGTCTAAAACCTGAGTAAATGGAGTATGTCTCAGGAATCCTGTTGGCTGTATCAGAGCTAGTTCCCCATCTCTGTGAGGTCAGCAATGCCATTAACCTGTTCCACTGCGTTCACGTCACACCTGGCTAGCCCCCATTAATGCACCACACTGCTTGCCTACTTGGAATGAAATGGCTAACATTTAACCTGCTGCTATGATCAAGCATAAATCTGAAAGACAAATCTCTGGCAAATGTTCTCCTTCCTAAGAAGGTCACATCGAGGCTTACAATGTTCATTGTCCTCGGACTAGCTGAAATCTCCTGGTCTGTACTGAAATCAGAGGGGAAATGTGAGCTAGATCTAAAGCCTTAGGCAGCTGTTCCCAAGTCCTGTGTTTGATGGCCTTTTAGCTAGAAATCCTGAGAGCTCCTAGGCTGCAGAACTGACCACCTTCCTTTGGTTCATAACACTATTGTTGCTAAATAAGGTGGTGAGGCACAGTAACAGGTTGCCCAGAGAAGCTGTAGATGCTTCCTTCCTGGATGTGTCCAGAGACAGATTGGATGGATGGGGCTTTGAAATAACCAGCTCTGGTGAAAGGTGTCCCTCTTCATGGCAAGGGTGCTGGAAGTAGATAATCTTTAAGGTCCCTTCCAGCCCAAATCATAGAATAGAATCATAGACCCAGTCAGGGTTGGAAGGGACCACAAGGATCAGCTAGTTCCACTCCCCCTGCCATGGGCAGGGACACCCCACACTAGATCAGGCTGGCCAGAGCCTCATCCAGCCTGGGCTTAAACACCTCCAGGGACGGGGCCCCAACCACCTCCCTGGATAACCCATTCCAGGGCTTCACCACTCTCATGGGGAAGAACTTCTTCCTCACCTCCAGCCTGAATCTCCCTACCTCCAGCTTCATTCCATTCCCCCTAGTCCTATCACTACCTGATAGCCTGGGAAGTCCCTCCCCAGCCTTCTTGTAGGCCCCCTTCAGATACTGGAAGGCCACAATGAGGTCACCTCGGAGCCTTCTCTTCTCCAGACTGAACAGCCCCAACTCCTTCAGTCTGTCCTCATAGGACATTCTGTGATTTAGGGGATTTAGGGGAATGAAACATTTTCCTTATGAGGAGAGGCTGAGGGAGCTGGGGTTGCTTAGCCTGGAGAAGAGGAAGCTCAGAGGAGACCTTCTTGCTCTCTACAACTACCTGAAGGGAGATCTCAGCTGGGGGGGGGGTTGGTCTCTTCTCCTGGGCAACCAGCACCAGAACAAGAGGACACAGTCTCAAGCTGTGCCAGGGGAAGTTGAGGTTCAAGGTGAGGAGAAAGTTCTTCACAGAAGGAGTAATTGGCCATTGGAATGTGCTGCCCAGGGAGGTGGTGAAGTCATTGTCCCTGGAGGTGTTCAAAAAAGGCTTGGATGTGGCACTTGGAGCCATGGTTTAGTTGTCATGAGGTGTTGGTTATTGGATGATACACTGGAGTTGATGATCTCTGAGGTAGTTTCCAACCTGCCTGACTCTATGATTCTGTGATTCTATGACTTCTCATCAGCAAACATCTGAAACAGCCAGGGAATTCCTCAAAGGATGTAATGCTGTAGGCTCTTACTGCCCGTGGCACCAGAAACAGGAATCTGTGAGGCACAGGTTTGAGTTTGTGGCTCAGAATCCTGTTGATTGGTTAATCTCTCAGAATGCTAGCAGTCCCCCAGGTTTCTGCAGCACAGGATGTCAGCACAACCTTCTGGTCTTTCTGTGCCACTCAGGTAGATGCAGTGGTGTTCTTAACTGTCACATGAAGCCCTGAGAGGCACACTTGTTTTGTCTTTTACCTTTGAAGTGGAACAATGCTTGCCGGTGTGTGTTGGGACACACAACCACCACCACTTATTTTCTGCAGTACTTTTCATGCAGAACTTCACAATATTTTCTTTTTTTCCTTGTATCACAACATCACAGTGCATTACAGGTTGGAAGGGACCTCCAGAGCTCATCCAGTCCAATCCCCCTGCCAGAGCAGCGTCACCCAGGGTAGTGCACACAGGAATGGATCCAGGTGGGGTTAGAAAGGCTCCAGAGAAAGAGACTTCACAACCTCTCTGGGCAGCCTGCTCCTGGGCTCCATCACCCTCACTGGAAAGAAGTTTCTCCTCATGTTGAGGTGAAATCTTCTATGTTTGAGTTTGTATCCATTGTTCCCTGTCTTGTTATTGTGCACCACCACCATGGTGGTGCTGGCTTGATGGTTGGATTTGATGATCTTAGAGGTCTTTTCCAGCCTAAACAATTCTATGTGGACATGGCACATACTTTAATGGCTATGGAGGTGCTGGGTTAATGGTTGGATTTGATGACATTAGATATCTTTTTCAACCTTCATGATTCTATGATTCCATTTGCCCTAGTGTTGGGTTGATGGTTGGATCTGATGATCTTAGAGGTTGGATTGACACTTGGATTTGGTGATCTTAGAGGTCTTTTCCAACGTAAACAATTCTGTGTAGGCATGGCACATGGTTTAATGGGCATGCTGGTGTTGGGTTAATGGTTGGATTTGATGGTCTTAGAGGTCTTTTCCAACCTAAACAATTCTATGTAGGCATGGCACATGGTTTAATGGGCATGCTGGTGTTGGGTTAATGGTTGGATTTGATGGTCTTAGAGGTCTTTTCCAACCTAAACAATTCTATGTAGGCATGGCACATGGTTTAATGGCCATGCTGGTGTTGGGTTAATGGTTGGATTTGATGGTCTCAGAGGTCTTTTCCAACCTAAACAATTCTATGTGGGCATGCATATGGTTTAATGGCCATGCTGGCGTTGGGTTAATGGATGGATTTGGTGATCTCAGAGGTCTTTTCCAAGCTAAACAATTCTATGTGGACATGCACATGGTTTAATGGCCATGCTGGTGTTGGGTTAATGGTTGGATTTGATGGTCTCAGAGGTCTTTTCCAAGCTAAACAATTCTGTAATTCAGATGTGAATGAGAACCTAAAGCAGTCTAGCATTTAAAATGCTCTTCAGGAGTCTCCTTTTTTTGCTCTGCAGCTACATCACTTGCTAGATGTTGAGGTGAATCTCGTCAGTAACACTTCTCCCGAGTTAGAACATTCCTCCAGACCTGCTTTCAAGCATATTTAGTGCTACTTTGGGATTCTTGCTGACTGTTCCTCAACTCAGAACATCTTGTCTCTACTTGGCTTTCCTTAAGCTTCTCTGTGGCCAAAGAATTTGAGAAGTTATGAGACACTTCAGTTCTGGGCAAAATCCTGGGAACTATTTTGAGCTTTAGCTGTTATTTGTGTTGCCTTTTGCTGCAGTTCAGCTGCACACCCTAACAGTAAATGACCTCCACCACCTTTGCCAAGTGGGGAGTATCAGCCACTCACAACCCAGAAGCTTGAGGTCTGAGCTGTGTGTTTCCACACTCTTTCTTAACTCTTTCTTCTCCCTTCTCTTAGCCCACTGAACATTTTCAATCAGATGTGAGAGAACAGTGGAGATCTCAAAGGTACAAAACCACTTCTGGCTTAGTAGGTGGCTGCTAAGAAGGGAGAGATTTAGCACACTATCATAGAATTGACCAGGTTGGAAAAGACCTCAGAGATCATCAGGTCCAACCTATTACCAAATACCTAACACCTCCTGACAACTAAACCATGCAGGTCCCTAGACCTGCTGAACATGTTTTGCTTAATGCACCTCAGGATGGCACTGGCCCTCTTGGTCACAAGGGCACATTGCTGTCCCATGGAGAACTTGCTGTCTGCTAGGACATATTTCTCCATGGAGCTACATATCTTGTGGAGGTTCAGGGATGCTAAAATAGAAGGGAAAAGAGAAAGCTAAGGAATTAATAAAATGCTATGTAAGAAGGTGTGGTAGTTTTAGGTAGTTTTATGTGAGTAATCAGTCCCTCCCCTGGCACAGCTTGAGACTGTGTCCTCTTGTTCTGGTGCTGGTTACCTGAGAGAAGAGACCAACCCCCACCTGGCTACAACCTCCCTTCAGGGAGTTGGAGAGAGCAAGAAGGTCTCCCCTGAGCCTCCTCTTCTCCAGGCTAAGTAACCCCAGCTCCTTCACCCTCTCCTCACAGGGCTGTGCTCCAGACCCCTCCCCAGCTTTGTTGCCCTTCTCTCGACAGCTTCCAGCAACTCAACATCTTTCCTAACCTGAGGAGCCCAGAACTGGACACAGGACTCAAGGTGTGGCCTGACCAGTGCTGAGCACAGGGCACAATGACTTCCCTGCTCCTGCTGGCCACACTATTCCTGATGCAGGCCAGGATGCCATTGGCCTTCTTGGCCACCTGGGCACACTGCTGGCTCATGTTCAGCGGCTGTCAGCCAGTACCCCCAGGTCCCTTTCTGCCTGGCTGCTTTCCAGCCACTCTGACCCCAGCCTGTAGCACTGCATGGGGTTGTTGTGGCCAATGTGTAGAACCCAGCACTTAGATGTGTTTAATTGCATGCCCTTGGACTCTACCCATCTGTCCAGCCTGGCAAGGTCCCTCTGGACATCCCTCCTACCCTCTAACAGATCAACACCTGCTCCCAGCTTGGTATCATCTGCAAGCTCACTGATGATGGACTCAATCCCCTCATCCAGATCATCAATAAAGAACAGGCTGTGGCCCAACACTGATCCCTGGGGGACACCACTAGTGACTGGCGGCCAGCTGGAGGTGGCACCATTCACCACCAAGCTCTGTAACAGTTCACCATGAATTATGGAGCCTTTCTGATACTAATGGATTACTAATGATGCACATTAATGTTACACATTATGCATGACCAGTAGTGTTCATGTATTTATGTTTAAGGTGTTTATAAATGAGGGAATAAAGACATTTGAGCACCAAATGTTCTAGGGCTTTAGTAAAGTGAAGCCCTACTGTCTGAGGTACTTACAAATACTGCTGCTCCTGGTATTATCTGTGCCACTCAGGCAGGCCACACAGGAACGCATCCAGGTGGGTTTTGAATAGCTCCAGAGAAGGAGACTCTGCAACCAGTGCCCTGAGAATATCTCCTGAGAAGGAGACTCTGCACCTAGTGCCCTGAGAATATCTCCTGAGAAGGAGACTCTGCACCAGTGCCCTGAGAATATCTCCTGAGAAGGAGACTCTGCACCCAGTGCCCTGAGCACTGGGAGGTGTTGCCAGAGAATGAAGAGAAAGGGCACCCACGTGTTTAGGGCTTGTGTCACACTGCTGTTTGCACTATGTCACCTCTTTGGGCTCTATGTCTATGTTATCAAACTGTAAAACTTAGTGGGAAAGTGAATTTCTCTTTCAACCTAAGGTCCTTGAAGTATTGAAAGTTTTCATGGAATCATAGAATCAACCAGATTGGAAGAGACCTCCAAGATCATCCTTTCCATCCTGTCACCCTGCCCCATCCAATCAACTAGACCATGGCACTAAGTGCCTCATCCAGGCTTTTCCTGAAGATCTCCAGGGACAGCGACTCCACCACCTCCCTGGGCAGCCCATTCCAATGGCAAATCACTCTGTGAAGAACCTCTTCCTAAGATCCAGCCTGGACCTCACCTGGCACAACCTGAGACTGAGTCCCCTCATTCTGTTGCCAGCTGCCTGTGTATCAGTGGCAAGGAAGAGAATGCCATGTAGACTTCTAAATACTTTTGCCCATTTGGAACAGTAGAGATGATGTTGTTCTGGAGTAAACAGAGGAATGGGGAAGTGAGACATGGCTTGCTTCCTCTGCAGATAACTTTGCAGCTCCTGTCCCAGTCCCTGGGCTTTTGCTCCCCAAGTGCTGCTTGAATGCTTTGCAATGGGAGAGTTTTACTTGGACAGTGCCAGGTTGCCCAAAGATCTGCACACAGAAGGGAGGCCTTGCCTCCTCTCTGTGACTCTAGTGCCAGGTTCTCCATAGCACAGAACACTGACAAATCACAGAACCACAGAATGTTAGCAGTTGCAAGAGACCTTGAAAGATCATCCAGTCCCACCCCCCTGCCAGAGCAGGGTCACCTAGAGCAGGACACGCAGGAAGACATCCAGGTGGGGTTTGATTGTCTTCAGGGAAGGAGACTCCACAACCTCTCTGGGCAGCCTGTTCCAGGGCTCTGTCACCCTCACAGTGAAAAGGTTTCCCATCTGTTCCTGTGGCATCTCCTCTGCTCCAGGTTGCCCCCATTGCCCCCTGTCCTATCATTGGACATGCCTGAGCAGAGCCTGGCTCCATCCTCCCAACGCTTGCCCTTCACACGTATTTAGAATCATAGAAGTGTTAGGGGTGGAAGGGACCTCAAGGATCATCTAGTTCTAACCCTGTGCCACGGGCAGGGACACCTCCCACTGGATCAGGTTGCTCACAGCCACATCCAGCCTGGCCTTCAAAACCTCCAAGGATGAGGCTTCCACCACCTCCCTGGGCAACCTGTGCCAGTCTCTCACCACTCTCATGGTGGTTTAGAAACATGAATGAGGTCATCATAATTGGCATCAGCCAATTCCATGAGGACTCTGGGGTGCATCGCCTAGGTCCCATAGGGCTCTGGGGTGCATCTCCTAGGTCCCATAGGGCTCTGGGGTGCATCTCCTAGGTCCCATAGGGCTCTGGGGTAAATATCTCATAGGACCCTGGGGTGCATCTCATAGGTCCCATAGGGCTCTGGGGTACATCTCATCAGTCCCATGGGACCCTGGGGTGCATATCTCATAGGTCCCATGGGACCCTGGGGTGCATCTCTCATGGGTCCCATAGGGCTCTGGGGTGCATCTCATAGGTCCCATGGGACCCTGGGGTGCATCTCATAGGTCCCATGGGACCCTGGGGTGCATCCCTCATGGATCCCATGGGACCCTGGGGTGCATCTCTCATGGATCCCATGGGACCCTGGGGTGCATCTCTCATAGGTCCCATAGGACCCTGGGGTGCATCTCATAGGTCCCATAGGGCTCTGGGGTACATCTCATAGGTCCCATGGGACCCTGGGGTGCATATCTCATAGGTCCCATGGGACTCTGGGGCACATCTCATGGGTCCCATAGGACCCTGGGGTGCATATTTCATAGGTCCCATGGGACCCTGGGGTGCATCTCTCATAGGTCCCATAGGACCCTGGGGTGCATCTCTCATAGGTCTCATAGGACCCTGGGGTGCATATTTCATAGGTCCCATGGGACCCTGGGGTGCATCTCTCATAGGTCCCATAGGACTCTGGGGCACATCTCATAGGTCCCATAGGACGCTGGTGTGCATCTCTCATGGGTCCCATGGGACCCTGGGGTGCATCTGTCATAGGTCCCATGGGACCCATTCAGGTTCCTCGGGTGGCCACCAGCCTTGTCTTGACCAAGAAAAAGCACAACCCCGGGTTAGCTTAGCAGAGGATGGTTTCGATCCATCGACCTCTGGGTTATGGGCCCAGCACGCTTCCGCTGCGCCACTCTGCTGCTGCTGGCAGCCTGCTGGAATGCGCTTTTATACAGCCAACCGCTTAAACTAATTAGCCGTGGCATTTAAAGTTCAAATGCGTGCCTGAAAGGAATCCAGGAGGGCCCTCTGGCTACCTGAGCGAGCTCTCCCCTCCTACATTGGTGTATATTTTAATGGCTATAAAGTGCATGCACACTAAATTGATTTCCTCTAGGTGCTTTCCCTTGTTTCAAACCGGCTCAGGAAGCTCCTCTTTAGGGTCAGGAATGCAGCTGTCCCAGCCCTATTTTCCTCCCCCTGAGCTGTGCTAAAGTGATCACAGTTTTACTGCACATAATTGCACTGCAGCAGCAGTTTAAACTTGTTTAATTAAATCAGTTGCCTGCTTAGTAATACCCATTTAAAGTGCTAACAGAGGGTAATAATCCTTCCTGATCACACCTTCAGCAGCACAGCTGTGGCTTTCTAGGCTTTTGTAAGTGTGTGTGATCAGTAATGCAGTGATGAAGTGCAGTGTTGTTTCTCTCACCATACATAGCTGCAAATCTTACTTAGGCTTGAGGTGTGCAGCTTGACTACAGCTGCTCCATCCACACCTGATGAGATCTGTGCTTCCTCAGCCTGTAAACCTTCCCTATGCTGTGTGCCTGTGTGTGCTTCATTCACATCCACCAGCACAGCAAGCAGCTGATTGTCTGTTTCACTCTGATTTACAGCATGGCACATCGAGTGAGCCGTAGCAGGAGTGAAAATTATTTCCAGGGGAGAGGAAATTAATATATTAATGGTTCAGAGCTTTATTTGCTTGTACAGAGTAAAAGCTCCAAATGACTGGAAGCAGAAAAGCAGCAGTTAAATGGTTCTTGAAGTTCTTTCTTTTTTTTCCTGATGTGCTCTGTATGGCACACCCTGCCGTGAGGAAAAAAACCTGTAGATTGCTTTGGAAAGGCAGACTAGAAAGCATCTCTAATAATCTCTCTGGCTCAAAGATATTGCCCAGCCCTGCAGCAGTCAGAGAGAGAATCAAAGAATCATCACACAGCCACAGAATGTTAGGGGCAGGAAGGGACCTCAAAGGATCATCCAGTCCAACCCCCATGCCAGAGCAGGATCACCTAGAGTAGATCACACAGAAACACATCTAGGTGGGTTTTGAATATCTCCACAGAGGGAGACTCCACAACCCCCCTGGGCAGCCTGTTCCAGTGCTCTGTCACCCTCACAGGGAAATATTTTCCCCTCATGTTTCCACAGAACTTCCTATGCCTTAACTTCCACCATTGCCCCTTGTGCTGTCATTGGGCATCATGGAGTAGAGCCTGGCTCCATCAACATAGAACAGTCTGGGTTGCAAGGGACCTGTGAAAGTCCTCCAGCCCAAACCCCTCTGCAGTCAGCAGGGGCATCCTCAACTAGATCAGGCTGCCCAGAGCCCTGTCCAGCCTCACCTTGAATATCTCCAGGGATGGGGCCTCAACCACTTCCCTGGGCAACCTGTTCCAGTGTTCCACCACTCTCAGAGTAAAGAACTTGTTCCTAACATCTATCTACACCTCCTCTTCTCTAGTTTGAAGCCATTGTCCCTCATCCTATCACCAGAGGCCTTTGTAAACAGTCTCTCTCCAGCCTTGTAGCACCCTTCAGGTACTGTCTGTCTGCTATTAGGTCTCCCTGGATCTTCCTCTTCTCCAGGCTGAACACCCCCAGCTCCCTCAGCCTGTCCCCATAGCAGAGCTGCTCCAACCCCCTGATCATTTTTGTGGCCCTCCTCTGGACCCCCTCCATCAGCTCCATGTCCTTCCTATATTGAGGGCTCCAGACCTGTACACAGTACTCCAGGTGAGGTCTCACCAGAGCAAAGTGGCAGGGAGTAGTGCATTTGTTAATTAGCAGCTTAATGAGCTGCTTCCTCAGAATGTTCCTCAGGGTCAGTCTTCTGGGTTCAGCCATTATTATTAAACAAAAAAAACCACCCCACAAACCCCACTGCTATATCTGTTTTTTGGGGGGGGTTCTTTGGGTAGATGTTATGAGGTGTGAGGTAATAGGTTGGACTTGATGATCTCTGAGGTCTTTTCCAACCTGGTTGATTCTATGTTGGTTGATGATGTCAGGTTCAGTGCTGTGTGCCTCTGCTGATGGATCAAGGAGAACACCAACAACGACAAACTTACCAGGGGCAAGAGATCAGCTGACCCAATGCCTGCAACTGTGATTAAAGTGAAGCCCTGTGGCTAACTGGAAGATTGTGATAAATAAAGCAAGAAATTGTTTGTTGTCTATTGTGCTCTCTCTTTTCCTTTTTTTCTTGGGCATAATATTTGTGGAAGGGGAGAGTCCTGGAAATCTGGAATGCTCACAGATGCCAAGCATTGCATGATAATGAGCAGGGCTGAGGCCTGGGATGGGCAAATCAACCAGGAAAACAAAAAAAGAAAGGGAGGTGGAGGGGGAATGATAATTGGAAATTATCCTTATCTGCCTTTGATCAAGCTCAAATGCTCTTTCACTGCCAAGCTCTTAATGAGTTCTGCCTTTGCCTGCTTGCTGCCCAGGAGCTTTTCACCCTTCTGCTGCAGTCTGACCGGCAAGGGACCGTGCAGGTTAGTGTTTTGCATTGCTGTCGTGGGTTGAGTTGAATTTGCTGATAGCCATACTTGGTGCCCAACATGGGGCTAGACAAGCAGGCTGTCTTAACTGAGACAGTCCATTCTGGCAGGAGATAGATGGGTTGACATAATGAAAAGCAAGATAGCAAGAGGTGAGGGGTTTGGAACATAAGCCCTATGGGAAGAGGCTGAGGGAGCTGGAGTTGCTTACCCTGGAGAGGAGGAGGCTCAGAGGAGACCTTCTTGCTCTCTACAACTGCCTGAAGGGAGGTTGTAGCCAGGTGGGGGTTGGTCTCTTCTCCCAGGCAACCAGCACCAGAACAAGAGGACACAGTCTCAAGCTGCACTAGGGGAGGTTCAGACTGGATGTTAGGAAGAAGCTCTACACAGAGAGAGTGATTGGCCATTGGAATGTGCTGCCCAGGGAGGTGGTGGAGTCACCATCATTGGAGGTGTTTAGGAGGAGACTTAACAAGGTGCTTGGTTGCATGGTTTAGTTGATTAGGTGGTGTTGGGTGACAGGTTGGATGCAATGATCTTGAAGGTCTCTTCCGACCTGGTTTATTCTATTCTAAGAGGATTCAATTCAGGCTTGTTAAGAGAGTTACATATTTATGTTTTTTTCCCACCCCTGTGGTGTGTTTGCTGTGTTGATGTATTTGCTCTCCAGAGGCAACTGGGGAGAGTGTGCTGTGGTCCTGTATGTGCTCACTGTCACCTTAGGGGAATGGCTTAGAGCTGTGCTGGTTTCCTGTGGGTCAGGTTCTGTCAGGAGCAATACAGATCTCTCCCAAGAATACCACCTGGAGAGCTGCCCCAGGGATGGATGATGATGAGTGGCAGGATGTGTGGGAGGAGATGAGTCAAGTCTTAGGAGAGTTGTTGCCTGTGGTGGTTTGGAATTTCACCCCTGTGCAAGTGCAAAATCCTAACCAGCTGGCAAAATGCTTGGGAAAAGTTTGTTGTCAGCCCAGAAGATACCAAGAGACAGAAATCATGCCAGTGGGTTGGGGCCTGGCCTGTGCCTACTAAGCCCTTCTCATCTCTGTTCCGAGTGCTTGGGGGCAAGAGAAGGTCTCTGGGCCAACAGGGAACCAGCCTGTGCCAGGATCAGCTGCTCCTGTACAGAAACAGAAGTATCCAAGGAAAGCAGCTCCCCTGGCAAAGGATGAGGATAAATCAAGGTCATTATGGGAAGAAGACCAAGAGCCCAGGGGTGGTCACTTGGTCTTTATCACTGTCTTTGGAAGATGATCGAGGATGAAGGCACTACCAGGTTCTGGCAATGTGAGGGAAGTCTCACTTCTTCTGTCCAGGTCTCCGTTTCAGCTGAGAAACAACTGTTCTGGAAGGTGAAGAGAATCCAAGAGAACATGTTCTAATCTTGTGAAAGCTAATCAAGGCACTGCAGTAATTCTTAGTTTGATTGCTAGAATTATTCCATGGCTAACATGTTGAAATTCACCCCAGCAATGTGCTGATTGAGCCAGCTCTGAGCATTAGGCTTGCTGGTATTACCAGCAGTGAGGTGCTGAGAGGAGAGAACATGGTCATTCAGGCTTTGGGAAAGTGAAGATCCTTTGACAGGGAGTTCTGACTGAAAAAACCAAAACCCCACTGGGGTAATTTTTAGACTTGCTGTTTCAGCAGCTCGTTTGTGATGCCATGTCCCTTATCAGAAAGAACACAGAATTAATTAGGTTGTAGGAGACCTCAGAGATCATCATAGTAGTATCATCGTATCAGTCAGAGTTGGAAGGGACCACAAGGATCATCTAGTTCCAACCCCCCTGCCAGGGGCAGGGACACCCTACACTATCTCCCAACCCCATCTAATCAACTAAACCATGGTGCCAAGGGACTCATCCAGTCTCTTAAACACTTCCAGTGATGGTGACTCCATCACCTCCCTGGGCAGCACATCCCAATGGCCAATCTCTCCTTCTGGGAAGAACCTCTTCCTAACATCCAGCCTAAACTTCTCCTGGCACAGCTTGAGACTGTGTCCTCTTGTTCTGGTGCTGCTTGCCTGGGAGAAGAGACCAACCCCCACCTGGCTACAACTTCTCTTCAGGTAATTGTAGACAGCAATAAGGTCTTCTCTGAGCCTCCTCCAGGCTAAGCAACCCCAGCTCCCTCAGCATCTCCTCACAGGGCTGTGCTCCAAACCCCTCCCCAGCTCTGCTGCCCTTCTTGGGACACCTTCCAGCAACTCAACATCTTTCCTAAACTGCAGGGCCCAGAACTGGACACAGGACTCAAGGTGTGGCCTAACCAGTGCTGAGTACAGGGCACAATGACTTCTCTGCTCCTGCTGGCCACACCATTCCTCATGCAGGCCAGGATGCCATTGGCCTTCTTTGCCACCTGGGCACACTGCTGGCTCATGTTCAGCCCACTGTTGATCAGTCCCCCCTGGACCCTTTCTGCCTGGCTGCTCTTCAGCCACTCTCTCCCCAGACTGTTTGTAACTACCCAGAGAATCAATTGCCACGAGCAATCTCTTGGATATGAGTGATTAATGACTAGGAGCACTGTCATTTATTTTTCTTAATATATTCTGGGAGTGATAGGATTTATTTGTAAAAGGGCTGAGAATGACATAACATTTGTTATAAACATCATGGCAGCATTAATAAGGCAGATTTCCTTATTGGCTCCAGAGAGAAATATGTTCTTTTCTATGTTTGTTTTCTGCATGTGATGAATGGTGATAAATGCAAGGGGCTCTTTATGTTTAGCTCAGATTGCTTGAATTAGCATGGAGATTTCCAGTGATGGATGATGTTTGTAGCATAATTCCCCACCCCCTCCCCCCCTAAAAACCACCCCACACCATTTCTCCAGCATGATGTTCTGCATGAATCTTGCTAGGAAAGAGCAGAAAGACAAAACACATGATATGAATTTAAAAATCCAAACTGTTTAAGAAGGCAGTCAGCTGACCTGGCAAGACATCTTCATCATCAAATGGGCCCTGAAGGAAGTTGAAGCTGGTATTTCTTAGTGTGGTGGTTTTAGGCTATGCCTCTAACATTTCGCTGCAGATTTCGAGCAGAAAAGTATAAACAAATCACTGTTGGGTGTAAACAGGAAAGCAAAAGATTATTCTACACAAATTCATTGGGTAAATGTCTGGGATAAGAGAAGCTGTATCATAACAATGCTTCACATTTTACTTCCATCCCCGTTGCTTTTTGCTTCTCTTCTGGTCTTGGATGCTATTGCTTTGCTCGGAGATAACGTGCTTCTGGCTGGCCTTGAGATAAGCTTAACACTGCTTTACTCTCAGCTCCTCTCTCTGCCTTGGTACAGGGGGGTTTGTGGGGTTTGGGAGTTTTGGAGGGGGTGGCAGTGGAGCAGCTTTCCTGGTCTTTTGAGCAGGGGAGTTTCCATGGTGTTTGCTGATTGCAAATGTACAGGATTTACCATATTATTATACACCTCTTTTCTACATGTTCATTGCAGTCCATTGCAGAGTGTAGTTTTTGCTTGTAAATACAGCTTCATTTGCTCCCAAGTGAGTTGGTCTGGGGGAAAACTTCAGCCCACCACACTTACAATCATAGAATCACTTTTGGTTGGGGGGAAAAAAACCCTTGAAGATTGAGTTCAACAGCTAACTACCTACCAAGTAAGTCTGGTGCTAAACCATGTCCCTCAGCACATTTATGTGTCTTCTAAACCTCCCCAGCTCCCCCTGCAAGGATGGGGATACAACCTCCTCTCTGGGAAGCCTGTTCCAGTGTTTAATAACCATTTCAGTGAGGAAGTTTCTCCTAATATCCAATTTAAATCTTGACTGACTTCACTGTTCCACCAGTAGCCCACTGGAAATTTTCAGGAGAGATTCCTGAGACCCTGCAGGGACCATACCCTGTGGCCACCTGATAAGTCCTGGTGCTCTTTGATACTCTTCAGTGTCATCACAGAATCAGCCAGGTTGGAAAAGACCTCAGAGATCATCAAGTCTTACCTAATACCTTATGACTAACTGAGCCATGGCTTCAAGTGCCACATTGTCCAGGGATGGTGACTCCACCACCTCCCTGGGCAGGACATTCCAACGGCCAATCTCTCTTTCTATGAAGAATTTCTTCCTAACATCTGCCCAAACTTCCCATAGCACAGCTTGAGACTGTGTCCTCTTGTTATGGTGCTGGTTGCCTGCAAGAAGAGACCAACTCCAACCTGGCTACAACCTCCTTTCAGGTAGTTGTAGAGAGCAAGAAGGTCTCCCCTGAGCCTCCTCTTCTCCAGGCTAAGCAACCCCAGCTCCCTCAGCCTCTCCTCACAGGGCTGTGCTCCAAACCCCTCACCAGAATAATTACTGTGGAGACAGGTGGGGCTTGGTCTCTTCTCCCAAGCAGCCAGCACCAGAACAAGAGGACACAGTCTCAAGCTGAGCCAGGGGAGATTTAGGCTGGATGTTGGGAAGAAGTTCTTCCCAGCAAGAGAGATTGGCCACTGGAATGTGCTGCCCAGGGAGGTGGTGGAGTCACCATCCCTGCAGGTGTTCAAGAAGGGATTGGATGTGGCACTTGAAGCCGTGGTTTAGTTGGTCAGGAGGTGTTGGGTATTAGGTTGGACTTGATGATCTCTGAGGTCTTTTCCAACCTTATTGTTTCAGGGATCTGTTCATGCCGCTCTAAGTCACTACAGAGGCTTAAGACATCCTGAGTGTGAAATTCTGTTGAAATTAAGGAGTAACACAATAAATCCCTGACTTGAATGCTTGATGTTATTTTATGCTGTTCCAGGGGTAAACAAACATTGAAGTTCTGCTGTGTGTTGCCATGTCACAATTGCTGAACTCTTAGAAGTGGAGCAGTCTGTAAAACCAAATCAGTTCTGTCACAATGGCGCTTTGTTTTCCTTAACGTTTTGACAGCATCATTTGTCTGCTAAGTGTCAATGTCCAGGAGGGGGGGGGGAAAGATATGAAATAAAATCAAAGAAATCTGCTAATCTCTTTAGTTCCAGGGTTTAATGTGATGTTAATAATCATGCCCACAACTCGCATGGATTTAGCAAAGGCATGAATCACGGCGCAATTATCTCTTGGTGAATTGAGGGATTTTGTAAGAGAGCCAAAGTGCTCAGCAGTTCCTGCTGGAAAAAGCAGTGTAAGAATCTGGTATAGTGTTTCCAGATGCACTTCTATTACAAGCTGCACCAAGAGAAGTCAAGGGGAAATGTTCAAGAGGCTGTTAATGTGAGGGTGGCTTTAGTGGCCACCGCCAAGTAGAATAGAATAAAGCAGGTTAGAAATGACCTTTGAGATCTTCAAGTCCAACCTATCACCCAACACCATCTAATCAACTAAGCCATGGCACCAAGTGCCCCATCCAGTCTCATCTTAAACACCTCCAGGGACAGGGACTCTGCCACCTCAAAGGGCAGCACATTCCAATGGTCAATCTCTCTTTCTGGGAAGAACTTCCTAACATCCAGGCTAAACCTCCCCTGGCACAGCTGGAGACTGTGTTCTCTTGTTCTGGTGCTGCTTGCCTGGGAGAAGAGACCAACCCCCACCTGGCTGCAACCTCCCTTCAGGTAGTTGTAGACAGCAGTAAGGTTTCCCCTGTGCCTTGAGGCAAGAGCAATAGAAGTGTGATTATTAAATATAGATCCAGAGAGGTATATTTGATATACTTAGCTCTGTTCTGGTGAGACCTCACCTGGAGTGCTGCATCCCAGTCCTTAGCCCTCAATACAGCGGGTCCAGAGGAGGGCCACGAGAATGATCAGGGGTTTGGAACACCTCTGCTGGGAGGCTGAGGGAGCTGGGGGTGTTCAGCCTGGAGGAGGCTCTGGGGAGACCTGATAGCAGCCTGCCAGTACCTGAAGGGGGCTACAAGAGGGATAGAGAGAGACTGTTTGCAAAGGCCTGGAGTGACAGGACGAGGGGCAGTGGTTTGAGCAGAACACATTGGATGCCTTGCTACAACCATTTGTTGTTTATAAATATCCATATGCATATACCAGGCCACAAAGATAGCTCTTCAGTATTGATTCTCTTGGATACCATTAAGCTCTTCATATTCCTTGTGTTTGGGTAGTTGATTCCTTCAAAGCACAAATACAAAATACTTCCCCCCCCCCCCCCCTCTTTTGTTTTCTTTTTGCCTTTTGTTTATTTTTTCCCCTCCCTCACACAATTATTTCACAAAGTTGGTGAAATTATTTTGAAGGCTTAAGCATTAGTTACCTCTCCCTCTAAACTTCACTATAATCCAACCCCTTGAGGAGAGGCTGAGGGAGCTGGGTTGTTTAGCCTGGAGAAGAGGAGGCTCAGGGGAGACCTCATTGCTCTCTACACTACCTGAAGGGAGGTTGTAGCCAGGTGGGGTTGGTCTTCTCTCTAGCAAGCAGCACCAGAACAAGAGGACACAGTCTCAAGCTGCACCAGGGGAAGTTTAGGCTGGAGGTGAGGAGAAAGCTCTTCACTGAGAGAGTAGTTTGTCACTGGAATGTGCTGCCCAGGGGGGTGGTAGAGTCACCATCATTGGAGGTGTTTAGGAGGAGACTGGATGAGGCACTTGGTGCCATGGGTTAGTTGATTAGATGGTGTTGGATGTGATGATCTCGAAGGTCTCTTCCAACCTGGTTTATTCTATTCTATTCTTTCTTCCTTTTGGCTCTGAACTATGATTTTTTTACTTTGAATGTTTGGTAGCACTTTGAGCAGCAGCATCTCTTGGCTGTCACTTTCTCCTTTTGAATGTTCTTTCATGACTCCATCGAGTTCCCTGCTCTGTTTACTTCTGTCCCTATAATTCACTGCAATCTTTCCCACATGCTTCCAGATTTCGGGAAGCCTCAGCACATTTTCACTCTGTCCTTTGGTGACAGTTTATCTGCAGCTGAAATCAGATGATGATGTCTCTTCATTGCTGGCAAGGTTTCCATTATGTTGACCCCCGTTGTCATTTCTTTACAGGTAGGCCACTGATAGGAGGAGTGTAAGGAGCTGCTAGCACTAGGCAGTAACTAATGACAATCAATGCAATAATGTTGATGTGGGTAACAACATTCACTGGATGAACTCTTCTGCTGTGAGGACAGGCTGAGGGAGCTGAGGTTGTTCAGCTTAGAGAAGATAAGATTCTGGTGGGGGAACCTGAGGGCTGCCTTCCAATACCTGAAGGGATCCTACAGGAAGACTGTAGAGGGACTCTACACAAGGGTGTCTAGAGATAGGACATGGAAGAATGGGTTTAAGTTGAGGGAGGGTAGGCTTAGACTGGATCTTAGGAGGAAGTTAGAATCATAGAATCCTTGTCCTCTTGAACTGGAGAGTCCAGAACTTGATGTAATATTCCAAGTGAGATCTCACTACGGCAGAGTAGGGGAGGAGGAGAACCTCCCTGGATCTGCTGGACACACTCCTCTTAATGCACCCCAGGATCCCACTGGCCTGCTTGGCCCCAAGGGCACATTGCTGATGCATGGAGAAATTCTTGTCCATCAGGACTCCCAGGTCCTTCTCCACAGGGCTGCTCTCCAGCAGATCCCCTCCCAACCTGTACTGGTGAAGTTTATTCTTCCTTCCCAGGTGCAGGACTCTGCACTTGTCCCTTGTGAACCTCATAGGTTCCTCTCCTGCCAGCTCTCAGTCTGTCTAGGTCTCTGAATGGTCTCACAGCCTTCAGGTGTCTCAGCCAAGCCTCCCAGTTTGGTGTCATCAGCAAATCTGCTGAGCAGTCACTCTGACCCCTCATCATCATGGATTTAGATGTTGTATTGGCTAACCTGTATAATTAACAGCAAACACTACCTACAATGGA